>BJFM01000811.1:63362-117652 GCA_016586285.1 Arothron firmamentum
TCTCTCTCTCTCTCTCTCTCTCTCTCGCCCATGTCAGTCATGAAATGCTCTTTGATGACAATCATTTGCATCTTTTTGTTGAGTGACTTATAAAATGTCACAGCTGCCTCCCTGATGGCTCTCTACACGCCCATGTTCGTGCACCCAGGGCAGTGGGAATGTTTGCTATCAGAGGTGCTATGTTGGGCAATCCAAGCTGCTTGTAAAATTGACCGTCAGACAGATGAATTTAGCAGTACTGAATTGAATGGCACCAATCTGAAGTGACCGCACCGTCGTCATTTCTTTCCAAGCCGAGATGAAAATACATTTGTGTTCATTAATTAGTCTAATGTGCTGCTATAACTTGGTGTCATCTGTTCACTGAAACTGTCTGTCTGTCAGCGGGACGACCCGACCCTGGACAAGGCTCTGTCAGTACCACAAGGAACTTACAATGTTCCTCATCTTTCTAAGCAGATGTCAAATCCAATTCCATCCCCACTATATGACTTATTTTATCTTCCTTTGCAGGTTTAACTGAATATTTAAAGGTTGAATTGTATTTTTTTTTCCGATAAAAAAATAGCTGACATCATTTATAAATGTCAACAGTAAGCTGTATGGCTGCCTAAACAGCCATTGATCCTGACAGTGCAGCCCATTATTCTGTCCTAGTAATAACACTTTTGCTGAAATCTTATCTCGGGTCTTCACTGTTGATCAATTCGACTGTTCATGACAGTCTGTGTGATATCCTCATCCTTATCTGTCACATATTATCAGCTACATGCCTCTTCTATTAGAGAAAAAACCCACTTTATTAGGCCACTCAGGTCCTTTAATTTTTGAAGGCTAAGGCTTCTGGTTTTACGAGATGATTATATTGATCCGTGAAAGCATCCTCAATGACCTGAACTGACCATGTCTGATATAAATCATAATTTGTCCCGGGTTGCTCTGTGGGTGGTGGACGATTCATATTTGCGAGTGGTCGAGGTGACTTTGTGTGATTGATGGAATTGACTTGTTGATGACCAACTTGCTCTGTACTGACCAACAGGCCTTTGATCATAATGATGTTTTACTTCTGAAGCGTGGTTGGGACCCAGACAGGTGGAGAATGTATAGATTTCCAGTATAACCAATACAACTGTGTTGAATCATCCCCTGCTGTTCTCTATCTGAACGTGACACACAGAGTTGTGTTACAACTTATTTCTGTCCTGATTCACACAGACCATAATGTGTTCGCCAAAACTTTTCAGTTTAGTCATTACATGCACAGATGACATTAAAATGCCACACAAGTCTAAATCTCTCCATGGGATATATTCTCCAAGGTATGATTTCAACTTTTTTGAAGAAAAACTAAAAAATAAAGGCAAAAAGGGAAAGAGGAACAAAGTTTGGGTCTCATAAATGCAGATGACAGTGGAACAGTAGAAAAGTGTTGCTGTTAGCTTGTGCAAAAGCCTGAGAACAAAAGCATGAGCATCCATCAGGCTGCCGTTGAATGGAGCTCCCTCTGGGGAGCTAGGGCAAACAGGCCTCTCCCGTCTTTGTCTCTGCTGCAGCACTCGCTCATAATAAGGATAAGCCCTCCTAGCTATCCGACTGTGTGCACACAGAGTAAACAATTACCACTCTTTTTCATGCTAGGGAAAGCGCAGAAAAGCTTCAGTTGTTATTCAGCTCCCACCTGGTACTGCCGAGTTAAAAGAGAGGAGAACTACTGGAACATTTCCCTGACCTTGCTGGCAGAGATCTCTGGAGCTCTTTCATGTCTGGGCAACGACAGGAGCTGTTACGTCCACGGGATACTGTCACAGGTTAACTGCGACTTTGAGTCTTCAGCCCAACCCTGACCAGATGACACTTGGAGCTAAAATACCAATTAAATTAACAGTGGGGGCAGCAAGATGAGCAGGAAGAGTGTGGAGCAGGTTTGAGAGTGGGAGTAAGTGATGGGAATGACAACAAAGGCTATTTTAAGTGAATTAGGCAGCGAGCTCTTCTTTTCTCCTCACTGCAGGGTGCCTTCCTGTTCTCAGAGATCTCTTAAGCAAAAGGTTGCAGGTTCAGTCTCTGCAGGAGCTGAGAATTCCCATTATTAGTCAGTCATCAGTGGAGTACTCCAGCAAAGATAAACCCCACCCTGCCTCCCCTGATTTAACTCACCCTTAAACAACATTATACAGTTCTTGAAGGCTTAGTGGATATTGAAGGACAGTTTTACTGACCACTTACAAACTCACTCTTCTTCTTAATTGATGAGTAGAAGACAGATCCCCTTTAACTTGCATCACCCAATCTGAAGGTTTAAGTGCATCCACTGCGTCTCACACACCCACTGGGGAATTAACCACAAATCCTACACAGCCATCTTCAATATGTAGCTGTCATTCTCAGCACTGCTTGTGATCTTTGGCTTATCTCATCTTGTTTAGGGGCTGCGTTTTGACTCCCACTAGCGATATACGTAGATAAGAAAAAAGGATTCTCTAGACTTCTCATACTTATTAGACCAGCACATTCAGATACAGAGAAGGGAACCATCCAGCCACCCATCCATCAGTCCGTTGCAGAAGCATTATGACCTTATGTCCTATTCAAGCTGAATTCCGTTCATTTAAAAAAAAAAAAAAAACACTTTCAGAGAATACTGTTAGATTAATTGACTCTTCTCATCAAAGCTTTTAATCTTTCATTTCATCCGTGATTGTACCTTCCTAAAGCAGGTGTACTGTTTGATATATCAGCTCCCATCACTGTGAACAAAGTATTCTTCTGCATGACCAATGGACTATTTCAGTCCTTAAAAGTGAATAATTTCCAGTTGATTGTTTAGAGATTTGACATCTTTTTGTTGCAGTGGAAATTCTGTTTGCACATTTCTTATATGCACAGCAGGTTTGTTTCCACTTAAAGATTCTCTGATTCTTAAAAAAAAAACATGAAGTACTAGCGCCTCCTGTGCAGTTGTCCCCTGATTTATCACAAGGTCGGTCGCCCACTGACATACATGCGTCTCCTTTCCATTAGTTCTGCCTTAGAGCCCAGCTGAAGAAGATAAAAAAGCAGATGTACCTTCTCTGCAAAGGTTGACGCATGAATTGCAGAAATTGTCTCCCAGCTGTGACAGGACTCCCATGGGTTTCCCATTATCTTCACTGAGCTGATGATTTCAAACTCAGCCAGTTTTGCTGCTCCGACTAGGCGACTGAGAGGAAGACAAGAAAATAGGAGCAAGAGAAGATGGTAATGTAGTCAGGAACCACTTTGACCATATTAGGGAGCAGTTATTTGAAATTTTCTGCCCACACAGTCCACCAAGAGCACTGTGGGAATGAGAGGTAAGGATAGATGCTCTTTTAAAGGCCTGATGCTGAACAGGAATTTGTCACAAATAAGGAATGACATGACATATTTGACTTGGCAAGGTTGGTTTTAGTCGATAACAAGTCCTCAGGCTGCATGTTTCCTTGCAAAAACACGAAAAGAAAGTCTCACTTCTTCCCTCAACCTCGGAATCAGATTGTTGTTATCACAAAGAGTTGAACATTGGGAGATGGAGGAACTCTCTCTTCGTGCACCTGCCAGTGTAAGCTGTCATCAGGAGAATGATCTTGCAGGTATTACCTGAGATCTGTGCCGCATCCAATGACACGAGAGCGTTCACATCCTCGGCTCCCTGCAGTCGCTGTCAGTATTCATTCGAGCTCAGAGTGATGGAATAAAAAGAGGGAGAAAAATTAAATGAATTGGTTGTATGTCAACTGAATTAATCAATATAATTGCTGAAAATTGATGATATAGTACTTAAAAGGTGAAAGAAAAGCTCTTAGGTTCTCGGGCACACTGAGGCTGGTGGATTTGTATATCAAAAATAACCTGATTCACAGCTACATCACAGTAATGATTATAATCATTGGCTTCTTGTCAAGCCCCCTAAAATATTGTAAATGTGCAAATAATAGCTGTTGTTGCCAATAAGTACATGCAGTTGGCTTTCTTTCACTGGACGTGTTGGAGTTTTTGGCTAACAGAGCTTTTGAGACCACTCTGCCTCCATTCGGTAAAATTATTTCCCCAACAGAACCTGTGGTAAGTAGTATTATAGCCTCAAATTAATGGAATTTTGGTAGTTTAAAAGGATTTTTACCAAAAAAAAATTTGATTCTGGGACAGTTCTGTCTGAGATGTTCCCCTCAGGTTCCCTTCAGGCACCTGAAGGTAATGTGAGATCTCAGAGCAAATTGAATGCAGCCACTGTGAGAAGGAGCATACCGCCGCGACAAGTGTGACAGAAATGATGGCGCCAACAGCACATCAATTAATTAACACAACCTTAATTATCAATGACAGAAGTTCCACAGACGAGGCTTTAGTTCTGAGAGTCTGAATCCTTCCTGAGCTTCTGTTGACTGATGCTTTTCTCGTGAGAAAAACACAGATATCTCTGTGGCTCCTGAACATCGTTCAACCCTGTAAACTCCCCTTCATCAACAGTCTGTTGATGTCTGTTCTTGAACAGTAGGCAGATTAGCATGCGCAGCATGCACGCCGTCAGCCTCCAAAGGCAGGATCGCCTCAAATTTTTAAACTGGGTCTGCAGCATCATTTTTCATTTACTCAGATTGACTTACAGAAGTTTTATTCCTATTCTTCTTCAAAAAGCAAACCTCATAGTTTTGCATATGATCTCTGCTGGCCACAATCCTGCCTTAGTGTGGCACTCATAATTCTAACCTTACAAAATTTTATTTTGGAAAAAAAATTGAATATCTTTTTTAGGTTAAGTTAATATTAGGGTCTGAAAGCTTGAGATCAGACACAGTCATCAGGCCATCTTAGGTGTCATGTTAGTACAACTGCAGAAAATGATGCCAGTGGGAACAAAGGCTCTGAGGGGAAAGAGGTGTGAGTGCCTTCAGGATAAGATGTGATTCAATTAAAATTGAAGTTAACCTTTATTGTAATCATTTGCAACAGGTCCGTTTAACATGATTGTTTTTGTAATTGTTTTGATACTATTAAAGCCATTAGAGAGGGCAGATATGGCTGTCTGCTCTACAACCACAACACCAAAAATGTTCAGCTGGGAGGCAAATGAATTACAGCAAAGTAAGTCCATGCATTTCTTAGCGAGGATCAGCAGAGATGCAGATGAACTGTGTTAAAAAAAAAAAAACAAGAAACAAATATCTTAAAGACAGGATTAATTTAGATTATCTGCCATCTGCACCAGGCAGGAAGAATAATCAGTGGGGCACATGCAAGCTGGCTTCTGGATAACTGTAACAGGTGTAATATGGACCCAAATGCAGTACAGTGCATAGGATTGCTAAGAGGTTCTTTTTTTCCCATCTTGTTGAAAACAGCTGGCGAGGTACAGTCTTTAATGATGCAGGGAAAGGCAGGCAGATATCTGGCAGAAGTTGGTAACTAAGTGGAAGACCCAGAGTCAGCACGGCTGAAGCTCCACTCAGACACAAAAACAAACAGCGGCAGATCAAAAGTGGCTCAGAAAACTCACAAATCTCAGGCAGGTCTATGCTGGCCAGTCTCACGTTACAAAGACAATCTGGTGATGCGTGTGTGGAGCTGGTGGCTTTATGCTGTGGCTGATTGCTGGAAATGAGCGACTGGTGTGCTGATGGGCTGAGAGCGAGCAGGTGTGGTGTAAAAACGATGGAAAAACACAGGAGTCCAGGGTGAGAGGTGCAGCCTATAAGACTAACTCAAAATCTCACAGAATTCTATTTAAGTAATGCTGTAGAAAAAACTGAATCAAGTGAAAATATTGCTGGATCCAGATCCCTGATGATGTTCTCATGTGTCATCTTTTTTTCCTGCTCGTTGTGAACATAATTTAAACTCTAAAATGATAGAAAAGAAAGAGGTGGGTTGCAGAGCTGAGCAGAGAGCAAATTCCTTCATTGTATTTTAAAGTGGCAGCACAGCCAACCTGACTTCACACATCACATGTCGGACTGGGCAAGAGCGAGCAAACCGTGGGGGAAATACACCCTAAAAACAGAGCAATTTCCGCAAGATTACACACCTGCTGCACTCTATCTATTCAAGATGAATAGTTCGTCTTTGTCTAAATGGAAACACTTTGTAAACTGCTTTGGTTTATTCTGGAGCAGGAACCAATGAATTCCCTCATTTTACTTCATGCCCCCTTTCCAATGATGGCCCCCGTCCGACCTTCATCTCAATGGAGATGTTTTTCCTTGTACATTCAGGGTTGTTTTTCCTGATATTTTATCCATTTTCTGCTTTCACATCAACACAGCTTTGATCCTTTTGGGTTCACCCTGAAATCAGCAGATAATATTTAGAGGAACTGAAGAACTTCTTGTTTTTGCATGAAAAGATATTTATACTATTGTAAGGATTAAGAACGTGCTGTTCAAATCACAATTTGCCTTAAAACATTTTCTGTTCTTACATTCACCTTGAGGAAGAAAAACCAAAGAACAAAAGATTATTGTCACAGAAAGAAAAGGCTCATTCGGCAAGTACGAGCCAAATCCAGCTCAACCAATAAAAAGAAGAAGAATCTTCTTGCATGACACACTGGTCAGATGAAGGTCAGCTGTCACACAACTGACACAAAAGGGATCCTTCGATGATCTAGATGCAGGGACTCTTCACTAAGCAACCACTGTGGACTGCAGCCACTAGATTTCAGCTTTCTGCTAATTCCTGTGTGGTCTTAAATATATCACTTCTTACATTAATGCACTGCCATCTCTGCTGTATTAAAATGCTGCCCTTTTCTCATCAAGATAATTACTTACTGTGGATAATATATTTGTCCTTTGCCCTTCTCCTTCAGAGGAAGTTGATACCGTCCTTAATGCTCCGACTTTATTGGATCATGAATTTTCAGCTGTAATTGTGCATGCCATTTTTTAATTAGCAGATTATTATAGAAGGTGGTTTTGCAGATGTGCGTTGCACTCCCACGCTTGTTAATACGGGCACCATGAAGATGACACCTTATTTGTGCTGGAACATTTTCGTGCGACTACTCACATGAAGCACTCATGCTTGAGTCAAAGTTAAGATATACCGGAAAATTACTTCGAGTGAAATGCTGAAAAAAAGTGTTTGCAGAGTATGAGTTTAAATGCATATAAGGGACGGTGTTGCTTCTGAAATTTAGAACAATTCTAAAACATACACTTCCTGTCACTAGAATTATGGAATATGCTGTTCTGTCTGGGGAAAAGACAATTTGTTTTTGAGACTAAGATGGACTCGTATGTGACGTGATGCTTGTAATTAATGAGAATAAATATCAACAAAAAGACCATACTGAGATTGTTAAAGCATGTTTTATAAAGGTAACTATGGTTTCACTCTCTGTCTTAATGTTGCACAACCTTGTTAAATTAACAGTTGGGCTTGTAATGAAAAGCACTGAGCACATTATCAGTTTGCTGAGTCCATCTGTTACTGTCACACCTTGTAATCTGGTAGCTGAAATAGAATACCAGTTAGACTATGAACCAGTTTTGAATTTGTTGACTGACCTCCCCTCCTGGGCTACCACCTTATTGTGGTGGAGGGGTTTGCGTGTCCCAGTGATCCTAGGAGCTCAATTGTCTGGGGCTTTATGCCCCTGGTAGGGCCACCCTTGGCAAACAGGTCCGAGGTGAGGGACCAGACAAAGCTTAGCCAAAGGACCCCTTATGATGACGGACAGAAATGGTCCAGCATTTCCCCTGCCCGGACGTGGATCACCGGGGCCCCCTCCTGGAGCCCGGCCTGGGGGAGGGGCACGATGGCGAGCGCCTGGTGACCGGACCTTTGCCCATGGGGTCCGGTCGGGCTCATCCCGAAGAGGCAACGTGGGGTCCCCTTCTCGTGGGCTCACAATCTGTAGGAGGGGCCAAAGGAGTCGGGGGCGTTGTGTTTTGGGTGGCAGCCGAAGGCGGGGACCTTGGCGGTCTGACCCCCAGCTGCAGAAGCTAGCTCTAGGGACGTGGAATGTCACCTCTCTGATGGGGAAGGAGCCTGAGCTGGTGCGCGAGGTTGAGAAGTTCCAACTAGATATAGTTGGCCTCACCTCGACGCATATCAAGGGCTCTGGAACCAGTCTCCTCGAGAGAGGTTGGACTCTCTTCTACTCTGGAGTGGCCGATGGTGAGAGGCGACGGGCAGGGGTGGCAATTCTTGTTGCCCCCCAGCTCAGTGCCTGTGCATTGGAGTTTACCACGGTGAACGAGAGGGTAGCCTCCCTCTGCCTTCGGGTGGGGGGACGGATCCTGACTGTTGTTTGTGCCTGTGGCCCAAACAGCAGCTCAGCGTATCCACCCTTTTGGAGTCCTTAGAGGGAGTGCTGGAGAGTGCTCCTTCTGGGGGTTCCCTTGAATTGTGATTTGTGATCTAACCACACTAAAACTATTCACACCTGCTCTTGTGTGCATACCGCAAGTCAGATTTAAAGAGTTTTGCAACTTAGTATGGATTGGACTGTTACATTAAAACAGATGTGAATATCAGATCTGATCATCTGTATCTGCTCTCATTACCTCTCTAACTACTGATAAGTGTGCCATTGATGTTTACTTACCTTTTATTATCTGATTAAAGGGAAATGAGATGTATCTGGAGCTCACATGTGTCATGAACTGTAGGATTAGCTTCTCTCCATTTCAACTCAGCCTTTGCCACAGCTTCATTACCCACTGACTACAAAGCATTTCATGTCTCTGGTGTCTCATAATATGATCACTGGCCCCTAGTAGTCAATGTTTGTGAGTATTTGTGTGTGGTTTTGTGTAAGAGCCATGGCTTTATTGCTCATTAGTGCTCTCCTCTGAGAGATGCAATGACAGTAAACACAGCCTCGGCGGCAGAAGGCAAAGCACTTCCTTCCCTTCCCCGTGCACCGTGATGGCAGGATTGATGAACTGTGGGGCCAGTGTGATGACCACAGGGCCACTCATCACATCAGGCAGCTGACAACGTGGAAGGATGCAATTGTGACCACCTGAATGGGTTTTTAATTTGAGCTTTTTATTGGAAAAAAACTGTAGTATTGCCCTGCAGGACCTACCTATCAACCGGGTTTAGATTGACCTTGGAGCACCAAGGTTGAGGTTTCTTTGTCAAGCCTTCTCCGATTCCCGTGGAGGAGCTCAGGACACAGTCAAGTAATTGTTTGCTTCAGGTGCTTTGACTCACATTCAGATTTAATTTATAGCTGCCAGATTTCAGCAGTGTGAGAGCTGCAGAAGTTAACATATTTCCTGTGACCTCATTTAAAGCACAAAGATAGGAACATTTCTTAAACCTGGTCTGAACATTTGGCCAAATTGTTTTGAATATATTTCAGACGCCCCCAAATTTTACACTCATGATTAACACGTAGATTTTGAGCTTTATTCTAGAGGATAGGAAGTATTAGGTTAACCTTTAAGGAATTACAAGTACTTTTACACTTAATTAGCTGAGCAGTTTCATGTATTCCATTACAAATGAAGGAGATAACGATGTGATTATGATTCTAAGTTGAACTATTTTTATTTTCATACCTGTTTCAGTTGTTTCCTTTTTATCAGGTCAAGTTTCATACTTGCTGTTGTATTGTTTGTCTGCTGTCTGACCTGTTTAACATAGGACTAAAACTAGCTTTTAAGAGAAACTTTTAATTAAGAGAATAAAGAGACAAGTGATGAGTCATTCAGTAATTACAAATAAAAAATTACATTAAAAAGATTGATATCAGTAGCACGAACACTACAAAGGTCTTTTCACATTGCATTCAGAGTGTGTCCTTAGTGGTCATACAGTTTGCTCACTTCAAATCAGATTATTTTGATTCAACAGCACAGTCAGGTGATACAAGGTGATAAAATTTAGATAATCTGACTATTCATGTTAAGATGAGTTGCACCAAACAAAGGTCTTTTTGAATGGTGATTCCACAGTGTTTAATCTCATTGCTAGAATGTCAACATCTTTTTATGCATCAGTAGGTCTTTACCCACCAGTCCCCTAACACGTCTCCAGTACTAATATAACATATTTAAAGTATGTTTGGGGGATGGGATGTAAATCTCCTTGTTGTTATCTTCTGCTGATGCCCTAAACCCAAATGTCTCAGCTGTAACCTCTGAAATGTCTGTACATTACATGATCGTAATCTTAATTATCCAAAGTGATGAACTGCTGTGAAAGGCTTTCCAAATGCAGTCATTTGGCACATTCAGATTCAATCAACCAGCGGGGAAAGGCTATTATGGCCAGCATGGATTTTGACTAGTGATTATATGGTTTAATGACTTCAAAACCCCTACCGCTACATTATTTCACCCAAATAAATGGAAACGGGGAGAGATCACCTACTTATTTGCACGTTGAAGCAGTTATGACCTAGCTAACATACGCTTGTATTGATGTAGCTCTTCTAGAACTGGAAAAACAGAAATAAAAGTGAGATAATAATGGTGTGATCTGTCTCGTGGTCAACAAAGCTACTATGGGAACTGTTTCTCTTTGTTTTTCGCTGTTACAGAACTGAAAAAAAAATGTACATGGGTCTGTTTTCCAGGAAATGTAATTGTATGCGTGGGAACCATTTTTATCTGACTATGTTAGGACTATGGTAATATGTGGTCAAGCTTCTGTTCAGCATTTAAAGGAGGATGGCTGTGAAAGAGCCACAAGATTAGCAATAGGGGAAAAAAAAAACTTAATTCTTAGCGTGACCTTGTAACGTCACATACGCGTGCGAATCCCGGCAGGGGCCTGGAAATTTACAATCAGCAGTCAAACCACACGCCAGAATAATCTGCAATACATGTTTTTATGGCCCTGCAGAGCAACATTTAAATAACTTTTGAAAAGATTTATCAGTCGTCTGAGACGTGGTTGACTTCTATCTCATGACCTTCAGGATGTTAAAGTGAACGTGCAAAACGTTATTCCTATATTAAAAGATCAGACTCTTCTGATGACAAAGTTGTCCTGATCTAATCAAGCAAGAAGTTTGAGGCTCCCTTTCTTTCTGGGTTAATAACCTTCTTGAAAAAGACACACATCACGTCCACGGCCCAGTTTCTCTGAAACTCAGTGTCCCCGGAAGTCTTAGATGTGAAAGAAGAAAGACTATCATAAAGAAATTTCATGCCATTTTAAAATTACAGCTCCTCATCTGCAGTTTAGAGGAGGTGATTTGGCTGTAGGTTTGATATGGAAAAAAAGGATTTTTTTAAAAAAAAGCCAGGGGGATGCTGCTTTTCCAGCAGGATCAGGCTTTTGCGCTACTGCAACCTAAGCACGAAAGTTTCTAACTATCAATGCAATTTTCTCTTGTCAGTACAGTAAGTGGCACTTGTACAAGACAAATGCAGTGACAAAAAGCCTGAAGAATCTATTGAAAAAGCCGTGGGCGGTAATTATTTGCAATGTGTGCACCTTAATCTTATGTAAGCTGCACTACAGTGCAACACAGGGGCTCTCTTTATCCTTGGATTTAGTTGGCTGGTATCTTGCTGTCAGAAACATATGCAAATCAGGAACGGAGTCCACTGCACTAATCCCATTTTTTTGCATTTGCTTCCTGGCTTCTTTGGAATGCACGCTGCACCCCGGCTGCAGAAATGTTTGCAAAAAAAGTAGGAGGTCGAATTTTACTCTGCAGCACTCTTTCCCCAAGGGAGAAGAGCTTGGCTGAGCAATTGTTCGCGCTCCTCAAATACGTGTCACATTAGCATATCTGGCTGCCTGCACAGACATTAAATGCAGGTGAAGCCCAGCCAGGGCATTATCCTTTGTTTACAACACAAAGGAGTGTGCACGTGCTCTACCCTTCACTTCATTTCCCCTCAGACAACATCAGGCTGCACGCCTCGCATACTCGTGTTTTTAATTGCCTGCTTGGTTTCTGCATTCTGACCCATAATCTCCTTCCTCGGCTGCTCGTGCCTGTTTTCTTTAGTGCCGTCTCCTACATCAGGTGTTTTTATTGTTCATGCTTGTCATGGCATTTTACAGAACATCTGCACAACGAACGCAGATGTTCTGATACCGGAGTTGTTTTATAACAAACGATGACTGAGTCCCCATGAAGCTGTTTCAGTCTAAAGACGATAGGCTCACAAATGTTCACCAAAGGTTCAGAAACAGCATGAGATGATGAACATGATATGGCACTACATAAAATACTGAAACTATCAATCATACTATCAAAAAAAAAAAAGTAAACTCAAAAAATGAAGGTACCAACTGTGTATTATGACAATTGGAGACTGGGTTAAACAGATTTAATGCAAACATAAGGGAGGACAGCATCACTCTCTGGTCAACAGGACATAGACGGCTGCAGGTATCTTAGATCTTCAGCAATATACTGTATAGCCCACCCAACAGAAAATGGCTTACACAGGGAAGGAATACATACCAATGGCCAAATTTGGTATCAAATTACTCTAGAAAAATAAATGAAAGTTTAAGCAACCTAATTTTAGACTACCTCAACAATCACATGATTAAGTTGCTATTTGAAATATTGCTAGATAACCTGGGAATCAATTACACCAAGTAAAACAGAGTGGAGATTCCATGTTTATCGCCCTCAAATTTGATGGGGTTTGGTTTCAGATTCTCTTTTGTGTCCATATTAACTCATAACATGGCACAAATAACAGTGTGTGCAGTGTGTTTATGCTATTTGCAATTCTCAGCACTGGCAGACAGACAATACCAACAACAGAAGTGGGAACATCCAATTAGTGGTGACACGTCTAAACAGACTAGCTGTGTGATAGCAATACTGATTATCGTAGCATCAATACAGCGCAGTGAGGCGCCTCCCCATCTGCTGTGTTTCCTCACTTGACACCTACCTGATAATGTGAGTCATTTGTTCATTCATCTCAGTGCTAACACACCAGGCCACTGCTGCATCCTGCCTCCTCACTCTCTCTGATGGTACCCTGTCAGCCTGCTTCTTTTTCTGATGCAGTGCTACCATTCTGCTGAACAGCTGACAGTTAGTTCACAAACGGCACGAAAACATGACATGTTTGCTTACACGACCTCATGTGCCTCCTGTTTGTCAAGAGCACATGAGGGACAAAATCAGGGTCCTCATTTAGCTGTTGGATTGTGTATCTTTGTCATTCTAATATATGCTCTTCATTTAAATAGAAAAAAGATCATTGTATAAAATTTAAGAATTTGACAAAACGCTTGGATAACAGAGGAGTTGAGCACATCACCATACTGGTGAGATGGCTACTAGTGAGCCATATTATAGTTTGACACATTAGAATAGAATCATTTGTATGTGAAAAGGAGTCATCCGATGAGGATTAGTTTTTTTTTTTTGTTTTTTTTTAACCTTCGGTAAAGTTTTGGAGAGCTTTTGCTAAGGATAAAACCAAGGTTGAATCTAGAAATGTCTTATCTTGTAATAACACAAAAGGGAAAGTTTGGAATAGCCCAAGTTACCCTTTGGCAGTAACCTGATAATGCTCATGATCCTCGTTTCTCAGAAAATTGGATTCACATGCACACTCCACACATCCTTGAAAAAGACAATAAATGTGCAGTTGGCATCTATTTGTCTACATTTATCTTATTACTAATGTAGTATTAGTAAATCAGCAACATTTGAGCAATTTTGTACACCCACAGTAGCAGAGCCTCTGATGTTAAAAGTGATTTACGCAGATTTGGGCCACTTGAAAGGGCAATTTGGGATAATAACACAAACATAAAAATAAAATCTGTGATCCGAAAAAAGCCCATACGCCCAAAACAGCGCAGATGAAAAAAAAAAAGCAAAAAAAAAAAAAAAAAAAAAAAAAAAAAAAAAAAAAAAAAAAAAGCAAAAAAAGACGCTGTTTATTTGGAAGATTCCTGCTTAGTGATTTGCACATTGGAATGCTTAAATTTCAAAAAACACAAAATAAAATTGCAGCAGTGCAGCCTTGTGCATATTTTAAGGCCTTCCCATTACAAGTATTCAGTACTCTCTGGTGCTTATCCTGGAACATCAAAAATATCCGGCTGTTTACCACACTAATCACTCAGGAGTGTGTCCATCAACCAACCTGTGAAGGTATCCTAATATTTTCAATTATATGGAGGTTCATATCTAAATTGTTCAGTAAGGCCATGCAGCACACTGACATTCATGATGTGATTATGCCTTCGATAGATAATAGCTCATTTACAAAACTCAGTCATTGTTGGGGTCGCGTTCATTCCAGATAAAGCAATTTGCTTTGATAGACCCTTAGAAGCCGCTTGTGCATGCAAATTGCAGCATTCATTAATGTGTGACTGCACTCTGCGTCGCAAAGAGAGGCCATTACGCAAGACACTGGGTGCAATTAGGAGACAAAAAGAGGAGACAGATAGACTTTTCTCCTCTAATATCCATGGTTGATTTTATTCATTTGGTTTTCTTGCATGTGGGAGTGGTGTGCTTTTCCAATAACCCCCACCTAGTTTGTAATTGGCTGGGAGACCTGCTGCAAACGAGCTCTTCCAACAGACTGTGACATTTGGACTCTGCAGAGAGTGTTTTTCAGGTACTGATGAGTAGTGTCTGAACTGCTCCGAGAGTAAACACATAGCCAGCCTTGCTCAACAGCCCCAAGAGTCAGTGACTCATTACATAATCATGTAACGTGACGAAAGTGGGATGATGAGCAGATCCAGCAGTGTGCATGTGCATCATTACGGTTCCACACGGTAACTTTGAGGGTTTGTGCATACAGGAGTGCAAAGTTGAGCCGAAAAGTGCCCTAATTTATTATATATTTTAGTAATATGGCAATGATTTCTATTATCTTCATCTAAAATAACACACAGTAGCTGTACAAAAAGATCAATTAAAAACAAAACAAGAAACAACTTAAAAAGGTATTTTTAGCCTAAATGAAAATGTCCTTGTGTTTTTAGAGTCATTCTGGCCCTTCAACAACACTGAAAGAAGGGAACAAAATGGGCCTGTCTTCTTTTAATTGCCAAATGAAACTGCAAATGGTCACTAAGTTGCACCATTTCTGTTTCAGGAAGCATTGTTTTGAATTCATTTATAAAAAGCATGTGCATTTCAAAGAAAAATACAAGCTGTGCCTGGAAAAAAAAACTGTTTCTGCAAGGAAATCTTTCAGGTATTGAAGAATGGGTCTTCAGAACCGACTTGAAAAACATCAAGTAACTGAGCAGATGTAGCATGCAGCAGTAAGTTATTCCAATGCTTTAGAGCAGCAACAGCTAAGGCTTGGTCACCTTTAATTTGGTTTTTTTTGGGCACATCTAACAATAAATAATCTGCATACCTCAATGCCTCAGATGTCCTGTGAACATGGAGTTCAGTGAGATACAGAGTTGCAAGACCATTTTAAATCTTAAAACAAACCGCAAAATTTTAAAACGCATCCTGACACAGACTAAAAGGCACTGCAGGCAGTTCAGAACTGGTGTGAAATGATTGCCTTTTTTGTGCCTGTCAGGAGGCGAGAAGCAACACAGGAAGACGCAGCACCCCCCGAGAAGGAGTGTGATATTAAAGCAGCCGCTGACTGCGCAGCAGCCTGTGAATATTTCTGCAAAGAACTGAGCCTATTGGTCATTTGTTATGGTGAATCAAAGTAATAAAAGGGGAAAATGGAAGAAATGAGCTGCATTGACACAGATCGAAGTGTGCCTGCAGGTAAGGTGGAAGTTAGAAAGCATGCGTCATTAATTCTTCTGTTCAAGCACAGCAAGCCTTTGGCATGGCAATGATCCATGTGTTTATCATGCAGCATTGCACATGAGTGTCACTGTAGGATTTTGAAAGTGACACTCAGAGTAACCTTCATTCTGGGATTTAATAATAATAATAATAATAACAAAAACCCCTTTTAGTCACTTTTAATCTATTATTTAAATCGACCTTTAGCTGGAGCGAATGTAGCCTACAAACTTTACACAGGATTCATCCGTACTGCAGCCACAAAAGCAAAAATCTGAAATCATACTTGTTAATATGTGTATGGAAGCTACACCTGGGGAAATTATGTTGTCAAATCCAGCTCATGTTCATGTGCAACCTCGGGCTTTCATAAGACACATTGAGCAACACTTGCAGCTAAATGACTCACAATGAACTCAGTAAATGCATGCGTTTACAAGCGAGATGATATAGTTAATGCCTGGCCTGTTATATTAATATGCAACGTATTTGGTTGCTTTATAATACTAGATGCAGTAAAGTGAAAGCACATATGTAAATATTCCTGTATTTCATGAAACATATCAGATGTCCCTGTGTTTGTACGTGCCTTGTGAGAGGCCAGCAATAGTCTCAAATGCTGTCTTGGCAACAGTGTTGTGTTGTTGCCAAAAAGGTGACAAAAGCAGTAAAATTATCTGCTGGTGGAGAAAATTATTCTGATTTGTTGGTTAAAATCCAAAGAAAATCCTGGTCTCAAACTGTGGTTTAGCATTTGGCAGCCAGTTCTTTCTTGGCAGTCATGCGGGTTTGGTGGCGGCAGAGCTTGGAAACATGTGAGGTCTCGTTAAAACGTTCAGTGTTGTGGCCTTAAGCTGGTTGGAAAAGGTAGTCACGGTCAGAAATGACTGCAATCGATGGTTTAAATATGATGCAAATGTGGTTTACATCATCTTGATCCATGCAATATAATCCTATTTAGAGATTTTCCTGATCCATTTTTAGGATTTTATCCATGCATGGGCAGAGCTATGTGTTTGTTTTACTTGATATGAATAAACCGATGCTTTATCTTCAACATTCTCATGATGGCAATTCATCGTTCATCAGTTCAGTTTGTTGTCAAACTGAATTGAAAACTACAACTAAAACCTCTTGTTCAACCACATCAACCTTTGAAGTTCTAGATGTGGATCAAGCTGATTTTGAAAAATTTTGCTGAATTTTTTTCTGAATTTGGAAACTTCACTGCACAAACTTATCTTCCCAATGCATTGGCTTGACTTGACCATTAAATCAGAATACTGTCCATGCCCAAGAATACACCCGCAAAGGGAATGGATGTATTGATCGATGCTGTGGTAATAATCCATTCAGTTAATGAGTACTGGGCCTACTCTGACTGACCTATGACATCACAAACCAAGCAATCGATAAAAATGTTAGCTAGCAGCAAATGGTTGCGTCTTGAGTAGTGAGGGGGAGCTGATATAACATTAACTGCCTCTTCTTTCACCCAAAAATGTCAATCATCTTATTTATTCATCTTATCCTCCAGGCGGAGGATGCACTTTAGAACTGAGGACAGAGGAACATATGCAGAGCTCTGAGTTCAGGTTTGAGTGTGGTTCAGGTGAATAGACACTTAGTGGACAACTAACAGTATTGTCTGGAAGTGTGAGTCAGGCACCGCACACACCCACCTTTATACACAGTATGTTCAGTTTATTTATATAGCGCCTTTTTAAATAAAATTGTCTCTAAGTGCTTTACAAAGGCAGAAACCCAGAGCCTGAACCCCCAGGTAAGCACAGTGGCAAGGAAACACCCCCTTTCAACAGGAAGAAACCTTGAGCAGGACCTGGCTTACAAGGAGGAACCATCCTGCTGAAAGCTGGCTGGGTATAGGAAGAGAAGAAGAGGGAGACAGGACAGAGAGAATAAAAGAGAATGAGAAAGGGAGAAACAAATACAATCATAGAATCATAGAAATACAAACATAGCAGTCATAATATACATAATACATATACAGTATATGCACTTTTTAATAAAAAATCAAATTAAAAATAATGGAGTATGTACTGCACATATTAAACACTACAAATATTTAGGAAAGGACAAATTGCAGAACAAGCGGATCCCCAGTTTGATTACATACAAAATACTGTTGCCAATGTTTGCACAGCTGGAAAAGTGCTTCAGTTGCTGCATTCAGTGGCAGAAGAATATACTGTTCTCTAAGTCAGGATTCTCTAAGGACTGTGCAGGTGGGGAGCTTGACAGCTTTAGCTCTGCAGGCGTGGTGATAGAGGACACAGAGGAGGACTGTGTGTGTGTGTGAGAGAGAAAGAGAGAGAGAGAGAGAGAGAGAGAGAGAGAGAGAGAGAGAGACTGCTGAAGACGAACAGACCTTCTTGATGGAAGAGAGGTTTATCCAGACAGGAATTCCAAAAATGGATTGTTGCATAAAAGTAGGAATGCAAAAGTAAGAGCTGACAATTCCAGAGGGAATGCCATATATCTGTTTGGAAAACTATTGACCTTTTTCAAGTTGGGTTAGTAAACAGTGTTTTATATATAGCCCACTTTAGGTGTGATAAGCACTGGAGGCAAAAAGGACATAGAGAGTTCAGGCAGGCAGGTGGCAAAGAAAAAAAAAAGGACCCATTTTGGGGGCTAGCTCAGCGCCAGACCTTGTCACAGGCAGCCAGTGTGCAGATGTTGTGATGAACAAAAGGTCCCAGTTGCTCATGATCTCGAACAGCCTGATTGTGGCTGCCAAATCCCTCCACGGAGAAGTAAGGTGGCTGAGAAATAGATATAATAAGATGGGCTGTGGTGTTTAGAAGGGACTGCAACAAGCCAGGGCACTAAAGGTCTAATGAGGGACACTGTTCGTACAATCACACTTAAACACAGTCTGGCCCATCTAATCACTGCAGCTGCATGTCCTGCACAAATAGTCTGGCCTCCCGGAAATAATAGAGTGTGGAAACCTTTGCCCTTGGCCATAAATAACCATAGTATGAAAATAACACACACACAGCACAAGGCAAAATACTTTTTGCACAGGTTTTTATGACTATAAAAGGAGTCATGCCATGGAAGCAATAGCAAAGTTGTTTCTTATGTACTAATTTTGTGTGCAACACATGACTTCAGCACCTAAAGTCTTTTTATGTTTGAAAGCATAAAGCCAAACCTTTTCAGATTTGCAGAGGCCTAAAAATCTACTTTTGTTCCCCCGCAGTCACCATACATTTAATTGTTTTCTTACAAACTGCATACAAGAGGTCTCAAACTCTCTAAAGGCTGTCATGACACAAGAGAACTGGGAGAGCCACAGGGGGAAGACATGAGGGTAATTAGGTCAGGCAGATTGAGGAAAAGGCGGGTGGAGTGGGCAAACTGGGAGAAACCAACACAGACAAAGATATCAGAGACTCAAGACAACATAAACAGAGTCTAAACATAAAGAGCCTGACAAACCAGGTGATAAAACCAGGTCAGACTTTTCATGACGATGCCCTTTATCTGCTTTTTTCTTTTTTGTCATGTCAGACTTTAAACCTGCCTGATGTCTTCCACATGAGTTTCATCATTGTTCCCTTTTCAATGTGTTTAAGTCTGTTTGCCCCCAGTGTTTCGTGCTGTGAATTCTGGGTGGCCACTTGAACCGATTCATTTCAGAAAATCGTCATACACGAAAAATCAATGCAACTGGAGAACAGATCACAGGGCTAATCTAAAGGAGCACAAAACCAGTCACAAACCACAAGAGACCAGAAACACAGCCAACAAGAGCGCCATACCAGCCAAGCAGCACAGAAGGGTGGGGGAAGCTGGTTTAAATACACAAGGGAGGGGGTGGAGAGAATTAGACACAGGTGAGAGAGGTTAGGGTGACGAGGAGAGGTGGTGGAGCAGGACAAAGACCAAATGAACCCAACAGAGCTACTTACAAATGAGATTTTGAACATGTCTGGGTGGGATACATGAAAGCATACATCTAGCGGTAAAATCTATAGCAGAAATAGTGGGTCCAGGCTGTAATAATACCGCTGTGTTTGAACTCAACCCAGCAGAAATACAAATTTTCCTTTAGTTGTTAATGAATGCATTTTCTTTGCAACATCTGTAAACTACGCTGAGCTGTGAGGACTTCAAAGATATATGGTGGAATATATGCATCAGATATAAGACAGAGGTGATTAAATAATTCAGTGCCAGAGATAAAATCTATGCCTCTGCACTGTTTGCAGAGAGACTATCATTCTGTATTTCATAGAACATCCAGAAATGAATTTCCTGAACTTTCTGGTTACTTCATTAACCTTTTCAGAAATGTCCAGATTTATTTCTAAATAGTTTAGATAGGAATATCCCAGAAACGCCAAAGCATTTCACATAAAGTAGACTGAAATTTTGCCTTGCTTTATTACCGACCAAGTGTCTCTAATATTTGGGAGAAATTGCACTTTTTTGGGTTATGTTTTTTGTTTCTGACGCTTCCACCCAACCGTACTTGACAGTGAACGCTAGCTGTGAAATGTTCATATAGCGCAGATGGCCAAGCAAGACGTGCTATCCATCCATCCATCCATTTTCCACCGCTTATCCGTGGTCGGGTCGCGGGGGCAGCAGCCTCAGCAGGGAAGCCCAGACTTCCCTCTCCCCAGCTACTTCGTCCAGCTCCTCCGGGGGGATCCCCAGGCGTCCCCAGGCCAGCCGAGAGACATAGTCTCTCCAGCATGTCCTGGGTCTTCCCGGGGGCCTCCTACCGGTGGGACGTGCCCTGAACACCTCACCAGGGAGGCGTCCGGGAGGCATCCTGACTAGATGCCCCAGCCACCTCATCTGACTCCTCTCAACAGCAGCAGCTCTACTCCGAGTTCCTCCCGGATGGCAAAGCTCCTCACCCTATCTCTAAGGGAGAGCCCAGCCACCCTGCGAAGGAAGCTCATTTCGGCCGCTTGTACCCGCGATCTCGTTCTTTCGGTCATGACCCAAAGCTCATGACCATAGGTGAGGGTAGGAACGAAGATCGACCGGTAAATCGAGAGCTTTGCCTTTCGGCTCAGCTCTCTCTTCACCACAACGGACCGGTGCAGAGTCCGCATTACTGCAGACACCACACCGATCCCCCTGTCGGATTGAAGAGGTCTTCGAGATATTCCTTCCACCAATCCACAACGTCCTGATTTGAGGTCAGCAGCACACCATCGCTACTATATACAGTGTTGACAGTGCACTGCTTCCCCCTCCCCAGACGCCGGATGGTAGTCCAGAACCTTTTTGAAGCCATCCGGAAGTCGTTCTCCATGGCCTCACCGAACTCTTCCCACACCCGGGTCTTCGCCTCGGCAACCACCACAGCAGCAGTCCGCTTAGCCTGCCGGTACCCGTCTGCTGCCTCAGGAATCCCACAGGCCAGAAAGGCCCGATACGACTCCTTCTTCAGCCTGAAGGCATCCCTCACTGCCGGTGTCCACCAGCGGGTTCGGGTGTTGCCGCCACGACAGGCACCGACCACCTTGCGGCCACAGCACCAGTCAGCTGCCTCAACGATGGAGGCACGGAACATGGTCCACTCGGACCAAGTCTCACTGTCGCTGCCAACGTGAGCATTGAAGTCACCCAGGAGGACGAGGGAACCCCCAGACGGAGCACTCTCCAGTACTCCCTCTTAGGACTCCAAAAAGGGTGGATACGCTGAGCTGCTGTTTGGGCCACAGGCCAAACAACAGTCAGGATCCGTCCCCCCACCCGAAGGCGGAGGGAGGCTGCCCTCTCGTTCACCGGGGTAAACTCCAACGTACAGGCACTGAGCTGGGGGGCAACAAGAATTGCCACCCCTGCCCGTTGCCTCTCGCCGTCGGCCACTCCAGAATAGAAGAGAGTACAACCCCTCTCGAGAGGACTGGTTCCAGAGCCCTTGCTATGCGTCAAGGTGAGGCCGACTATATCTAGTCGGAACTTCTCAACCTCGCGCACCAGCTCAGGCTCCTTCCCCGTCAGAGAGGGGACATTCCACGTCCCTAGAGCCAGCTTCTGCAGCCGGGGGTCGGACCGCCAAGGTCCCCGCCTTCGGCTGCTACCCAAAACACATCGCACCCGACCCCTTTGGCCCCTCCTGCAGGTGGTGAGCCCACGGGAAGGGGATCCCACGTCGCCTCTTTGGGCTGAGCCCGACCGGACCCCATGGGCAAAGGTCCGGTCACCAGGCGCTCGCCATCGTGTCCCTCCCCCAGGCCTGGCTCCAGGAAGGGGCCCCCGGTGACCCACGTCCAGGCGAGGGAAACGTGAAACCATTGATCGTACTCATCATAAGAGGTCTTTTTGGGCTACGCTTTGTCTGGTCCCTCACCTAGGACCTGTTTGCCAAGGGTGACCCTACCAGGGGCATAAAGCCCCAGACAACCGAGTTCCTAGGATCATTGGGACACGCAAATCCCTCCACCACGATAAGGTGGTAGCCCAGGAAGGGCGAAGGAAGGACGTGCTAACATTCTTTTTTAATGAATGTTGACAGTAATAAATGAGTCATTTCAACATATTTTCAGCCAAGTGGAAGCATATCAATATTTCTGACATGTCACCACCACCATGATCAACATACAGGCCGATTTGCTACTTCATTTCCAGACTGATCCGCTATGATGCTCAAAACAAAATAAACAAATTAATTTGTTGCTCTTTTTTTTATGGTGGGTGTATTTCAACCCTGCTTTTTAGGCACATACATTACAGGTGTGGAGAATTAAGATTTTAAGAGAACCTAACTCCTCATCAGCCTGTGTTTCCAAGGGGTTTGAATAAAACAGTTACAGCCAAAACATTGAAATGCTACAGGGATGATGGAGCCAAAACACCCTTTCAGACAGCATCTGTTCAGCTGGCCTGTCTTTTGTCTCCTAATAGATATGAAAGTGGCACTCTGACATCTTATTTGACAGCTGATTAGACATTTTGTTCAGAGTCACACAGAATTCATTTTTCTGCGTCTTGTAACCCTACAGAAATGAACCATATCAGAGGAGTTGATGATAACTTCAGATCACACATTCAGGCATTTTTCACACAGCCAGGCAGACTTTTTATAGAGATGCACACCAATCCAGGCATAACGTAATGACCACCTGCTACTGAAACAGCCCTGAGCTGTCGAGGTATGGACTTCACAAGAACCTGAAAGTGTGCTGTACCATCTGGTACCAACATATTAGCAGCAGGCCCTTTTCCTGCTTTAGAGATTGGAGATAATCAGTCTTATCCACTTTAGCCACCATCAGTCATAATGTTGTGTCTGATTGGTGTACATACATGACCATACAAAGATGGTTCCTGGCTCAATATTCCAGGTCTGGGTTGAGACAACAATTGATAATGAAGATGTTAATCCAACCTCTCTCACCACCAGCAGGCAGAAATAGAACTAAGGTCTGGGACACATGGGAGTGCCGTTGTGATGTGGTCTCCACAGACTCATCAATCTTCTCCTGGTTTCAGTGTACCCCCCAGGACATAGTGCACTGTTGTGTTCATACATGTACATTGTATGTGTTCAGATTGGGATATTGATTTATTTCCCATTTTTCAGGGTTTCTGATTTCGCAACTGGACTAAATAAAGGCAGGAATCAGTGTAATGGCTTAGTTTTAATGCATTATACAAACTGTACAAAAGTTTCCCAGGGTTTTTTACTGCCGCATTCACATTACTATCTTCCTTCCTATTCTATTTTCCAACCACATTGAAGCAATTAAAAAAAAAGAAAAGAAATAATTAAAAATAAAAGATTTTTTGGAGAATATACCAGAAGCAATCTGGGGACTCATCATTAATCGGCAGATTGTTTCTATTGTCCGTTTCTTGTTCTTGTTGTGTTGCAAACATGGCCATCACTAAGGGAATACAATGAGGTGGGAACGACAATAAAGCGTTATGTAGTGCGATTTTATTTATTTGTTTATGCCATGTTGTGCATCATGTTAAATAAGCTTCCCTTGGAGATTTGCTCTGTCAGCTGGGACATAAATGTGCTCTGAGGCAGCCACATGCAAGCACACCATATTAGCTCTGGAGTAACTGGGAAAAAAACCTTAACGCTGCTCGATGATTTCAATATGCCATCCATGTATGGAGGAGTCAAATCCAAGAGCCACAGGGTTCGAGTGAACACGACCAGCCGCGTTCCTCACACAAGACATCAGCTAATGAAAATTAGCTTTCTCTCGTGTCCACAGGGGAAATGTAGCAGTTTCCTCTATCACTAAAACTGGGCTGTCTTATTTTATGTCTTTTAATATATATATTTTAAAACTAGGGGTATTGTGGTAATTTCTTATAGTTATTGTAGGATTAGGGATAGTTAGGGTTTACTAAGGGATTCTCGTTGTCTTTCTTTAAATATAGCTGCTGGATCAGGAGTAGTATTCTGCTTCGTGTACTCCACACCAGCTTCAGCGGTAACGTAAATGTGATTTGGCCAGTCCCAGTAGTGACCTTGGCCTGATGCATGATGCAGTTCTTTATCTCCTCTTTCCGTGGTTTTGTTCTATAATTTGGTGCTTTATCAGCCCTAAGGGCACATTTGGTCTGATCTCATAAAGAAGACATGAAACTATAACTGCTGGGAATAAACTGAAATGATTTTTATTGATCAAACGTTATCAGAGATAAATACCTTCATTCAGTGTTCAGTTAGCTGCAGAAGCAGTAGCGTTAATCGACTCAGCAGCAATCAAACGAAAACATCCAAAATGGTCCATCGCGTCTGAGCTTTCATTTTTGTTTCTTTTTTGTTT
The DNA here is from genome assembly GCA_016586285.1 of Arothron firmamentum. Classification (NCBI taxonomy): domain Eukaryota; kingdom Metazoa; phylum Chordata; class Actinopteri; order Tetraodontiformes; family Tetraodontidae; genus Arothron; species Arothron firmamentum. The sequence continues at coordinate 87,849 of BJFM01000811.1, forward strand.
GATTTGATGATGTGTTGAAGAAAAATGTATCATACTATTGACTATATTATCCTTCAAAAATCCACTGATTATCTGCATCACTAACTGAGTTTATTATGTCTGTTACCATGGCAAAAAAGGAAGAACCATGGTGTATTATTCAGTAATTACAAGTTACATAACTGCCGAAATGTCAATCACTGCAGCGGATAGTGTGGGTGCCTGCTTCAAACATTATAACATGAAAACTTGCCATTTGTTTTTACCATATTTGTGAAGTAAAAGGCTTCATAGCCTAACACTAGCAGAAAGACAATAAAATCTTAATTAAGTGCAAAGCAGATGTCAGATGCCGGAGTGGACATTTAAGGTGTTTGTATCTGAATGTATGCAGTCATGTCAAATCATAAATCCAATTGTTATACAAAAACAGGACATGCCACCCCTTGTCCTGCTTTCAGTGTAGATTACCATGGCGACAATAGCTGGCATTCTCCTTGAACAAATACATATCAAAGTTTGTTCCTATATGCTGTCCCTGATTCAGCTCAGAGCCAGAATCTGTGTCTCCCCATGGACCTCATTATCCTCTTAATTTCCAATTATTTCAAAGACAAATGAGTGCACCTGGCATCCGCACAAACCTGTCAAAGATGATCATGGGAGCCTGTGCCTGAGAAAAATGGGCCGACGATCAAACTTCTCAGTCTTTTTTCATATCCCATCTAGGCTCCAAATAAAGGATTTACCCTTCTCACAACACAGTGACAGTCATCACAAGGGTGTCATCCTGTGTGCAATGCCCTGACCGTCTGCATGGATCATTGTGGGGTTTCCTTCAATACATACCAACACTTCTGTCCCTGTCACCATTTGTGGTAACTGCACAGTTGTGCTTTGATTCCAGAGCTCATCGATCAATTAAAGCACAGCCTGGCACCAACAAAACCAGCCTAGACCTACCTGCATGTACTGTGTTTCTCAGATCAAAAATGTGAATACAGACACATAGAAGTAACCCCAATGATCCAAACATGTTTTTAAATGCTTACAATTCTACTGTCATAGACCTTATCATTTTTAAATGGTATATTTTCATAAAATCATATCTGTTAACGTGCAATATTATGTATTACAACTCACTTAATTGCAGAGGATTATCCAGATTTAAAAACCCATCAATAAATCTAGTCAAACTCACCTTTTTGATGCTCTTCTTGTTTTAAGTTCAATTCGCATAGAATCTGCTGGAAAGAGTGAGTGGAGAGCCATGGAAAACCCAAATTTTTTTTTGAAGTCAGAGAACACAACTGTTATCGTGTCAATGAATCACATTCTTCAAAACTCTTCTGAGGATTCTGGGAGTTGTGACACTTTTACTTGAATTAGTAGATTTAAGTGGGCCGGTGCTTCTGGTGGACAGTGATTTGGAAACTCCGTCAAGATGCTTAATTGTGTGAACCCAATGACCATTGATCAGTGCTGACAGTGACCCTGCTGAGAGCCAGCCCACAGGATACCGAATGTGGAAGAAAAACATCTACCCAAAGTATTGTTGATGTTGTCCATTTGGACAATCTCACTTTCCTGACTTTTTCTTTTTTCAAACAGAAATTTCCCAGCCGATCCAGTGCTTTAAGTAGCACATGAATGCATCTTGCATCGATATAGATGTTTCATTTCCATCATGTAGCTTTAAATTTGTCACACAAGGGTGAGGAAAGTCTGCAGCAGCCTTTTCCCCTTGCCGTCTCTGCTCTTGCTTTTCATGGCTATGTAGGTCAGCTGCCTCTCTGTGATGTTGCTGTTTTGAACCATGATCTTTAAATTCTTCATTGTTTAGTCTCTCAAGTCACAAATTATAGGGCATGAAAAAAGCAAAGTGTCAGAGAGACAAATGCTAATCGACCCATTGTCCCCTCTTCCCTGCAATCTGTGGATATGTTTAAAAGGCATAACAGTCAGAATTATGTAAGGGTCCTATTAAAAAAAGACTTGTTTTCAAAGCCTGGATTCAGTCGTACGGGTTTCCCATTATGGACCCTCAGCATCAGTGAGTTAAGATATGACACGGATACGTCACTTTGCATCTTAAAGTCAGAAGTTTGGAAAGTGAAAACAAACCTCCGCAGCTTTTCCACAACTTTGGGTAAAACAACTTTAAAGATAACAAGCTTGAATTTGAAAGACTTTTAGAGGCTTTGATCTGTTTATTTCAGACTCACCTTCGCGTACTCCAGAGTCATGAACATTTATAATATGCAAAGTATTCCTCTATTAAAACATCCTCCATGTGAAAAATTCAAGGAATCTGACCTCAAATAAAAAGCATCAGAGCCTCACTTGGGCAGCCCTGAGGTCTTAGGCCTCACAATTCTCTATTTCAGATGGACAAATCCATAAACATGAATGCACATCTACTTCTGAACAAATATTTCAGGGTCAATTAAACCGGTTTTGAAAGAAAGTCTGTAGTGTGTTCACTTCCAACAGACTTATCAAAGTGTTACGGTTGAGGGAGGCAGTAAAACATCGTGAAAACCATCACTGTTTCCAATAGGATGACTATTTTCTTAGGTAATCCATTCTCCTTCTTGTGACAAAAGATAAAGCCCCAGTAGATATTTCCTCAACACATATCCTCATACAGCTTGTGAGATATTACCCTTGCCTTATCTTGGAAACATATGGGCAGAGCTTTGATAGATTATGGCTGTATGAGGAACAAATCTTTATTCAGGGAGTGACAGTCTAATCCATGTAAACCCCCTCTCTGTGTCTAAGACTTATCTTACCATTAATTTTTCTTCACAAGACTGCATTTTGGCATTCTGGATACATTGCAGCATGTTTTAATCAATTAAAAATTCTGTTCATTGCCTGGCTAAAAATTACCCTGCAAGTGTCATATATATTTAATTACCTAACAAGTTAGTTAATTACTTTTGGATTCCAGTCATGGATGGAAAAAATATTTTAATTGTCCAGGAAGATTTATTGTGAATTGAAATGGCTTGGCTATAGGGATGTGATAACAGTATGTTGTGCAAATTGCAATGACACTACAGCCAAGGAAATTATGTAGTTGACCAGTCATTGTTCTGTTGTGGAATTAATTATATCGTTTTACTGGAAAAAAATATACAGTGTTGTATATATGCTATGATATGTAATGGATCAAGTACAGTGCTTTTAGATAATTACACAATAAATTACACAAATAAATCTCTCCTGCAGGGTTTATTATTGGTGTAAACCATTTATAAATGGATAAAAATTGTCATTTTAGTTCATTAGTGAAAAATTAAGGTTGAGTGCTGTCATATTGTTGTTATGATGTCAACTGAAGACAGTTTTTTCCTGGGATTATGGTATAAGTGTCCAGGCTGCATGTCCGGCCAAACAAAGCTTTGACTGTGTGTATATATGTATGAATTTAATAAAATTGATGTTAATATTAAAGTTAGGAAGTAAGGATAATGATAAAAATGAAATGATGATGTCGGATGTTTTCTGTCAAATAACCAAACTCAAATTCATTAAGGGGGTTGTTTCACATTGACAAAGGATCTGAAGAGCAACAAAGAACATTAACTGAGTCACATTTCTAATATTGAGCAAACTGAAAAAAAAAAGGCGTACTGTCCCTTTTGATTCCCCCAGTTTGCTTTTAGTCCAACAGATAAATGAACATTTGGACACTCGAATGGTTCCCTCAGGACCCTCTTACCTTTTACAGTGACAGCACTTTGATTCAATTTTTCATCTGAGGCATTGTGCTGTAAATAGTTCCCAGCGAGGGCTGAAACTACCTTTGAAAATATCCTCTTTTGCAATTGTACACAACTACAACCTCCAGGGGAGGTGGGAGCATATTTGTTGCCTGGGGAAATAAATTTTGACTCGAGAAAGTTGTGGTTTTGACTGCCGCGCCTCTCTTGGCAATCAAATTGTGAGAGCATGATTGTGTGAAATGATGCATGAAAGGAAAATGTTTGAAAAAAGACTGAGTGCAGCATTCATCTGATATTAAACACAATTCATGCAAATTCAAAAAACTTTAACAGAAAATTTAGTATTTTTTGAAAGTTTTGTCAACTTTTGTAACTTTTATTCTGGCTATACTTTCTGCGTTGCGGTTGACCTTAACAGGCCTGCTAGCTATTCAGAAATGGTGAAATAGTTTTGTGCATTGTCATTGTGGCTCAGGCCATTTCTAAAAGAGGAAAAAAAATCTATCTAAAAATGTATCTTTCAGGAGAGAAATGATAATAAGCATAAGGAAAGAGAGAGAAGACAGATGTTATATGAACTTCTCTCGCTTACTGGCATGAAATCATCAAAACACAGGAGCAGAGAAGCACACCCTGACCTCAGTGTCACCTCTGTGAACCTTCTGTTTCCTGCCACAGTTACTCAGAAGTGACTTTTGTTGCTCAAAGAGGCTTTCAGCATTTGTGACTGCTGTTCAGCTTCTCAGGCACAACCCTGTTTTTAAACACCTGATGGCTGAAAATGAAAGAAAATTGTTCCTTTTAGAGGTGCACAAGTCAGAAAAGGAAAGCACTTTGAAGTTTATATTTCTACCTTCTGCAGTAACAGTAAACAACAACTGGACAGTAAATGTAGGATGATTCTTCTTCCAAATAAAGGTAGCGTTATTGATGGCCCTTCCATGTAATCTCATAAAAGTTCTATGAAGTCATGAATACTGAGGTAATTTGGATTTCTTATTACTGATGAGTTACAGGCCAACATCAGTTCCCTGTATTAGCAAGGTCCCCACAAAGATATTAGCTCCCATCTAAAAAGCATGACATCCTATTTCGGCTCAGTTTAGATCACAGTATAATCTTTCATTATCTGACAGAAGTAATTATGTCTTCACGCGTGAGACGATTTGAATGCATCACATTATTACTGATTTACTTCCTTTTAAAAGGACTTTTTTACTACTATATATAGTAGTAAAAAAGTCACAGTTATTTCAACAAATACGTATTTCATGATAACAGTGAACATGGACGTCTGAATCTGAGACATAACATTTACTGCAGGTTCATCTGCACATGTGGAAATCATAACACAGATTATTGAAGCGCTGTAGAAGCTCCTAACGCTCACTGTGATGCCAAGATTGCATCTCTCATTCCACTTTAAAACCTTAACTCTTGAACCCGGACAATGATCTGGGTAAATCTGCATTGAATGCATCTTTGTAAACAGGCTATTTTGCGTCCACAGAGCCTCGTAAATGCTTGAGTATTCTTGTCAAACTGACTTTAATGGATGAAACAAATGACAGACAAGAGTGCAAAAATGCAGCTCATTTGCCTGGAGGACTTACGGTCGCAAACATGGCTAACTCAACATCATCTCCTGCAGGCTCAATCACCTTTGGTAATGCGTCCCACCATGACAGTTCCTTCATGGTGCGAGGCATTACCACAAGTGCAATTTGCAATGATAATTCATTTATAAAAAAAGAAGACGCATACCATTCTTTCACACATCCACTCATATGGATTTCAGGACTTTATTGGGCAATAAAAAATATACACCAAGGAAAATATCATTTTCCTTTATTCCCATATCGTTGTTTTTCCATCTCAAAATCATTAATGCTTTCGGATAAATGACCCATGATCCAAAAGGACAAGATGAAAAAAGAAAAATAGAGCGGAGTTTTCAGTTCAACAACAAAAACCGGTGGAACGGTTTGAAAGCATTTCTCTTTGTTCTTTCTGTTCACGGAAAATTTTGCCAAAAATGCATTTCAAACGGATTTGGTTTGCACAAGAGTGGAATCACAAACGGTTGTCATATCTGAATCTCCATGTCCGTAGAGTTCTGCCAGTCTTTGAAACTCAGGCCCATATTCATCCAAGAAATTATAATCCTGCTCGGTCTGCGTCCCGGGAGAGTCTAACGGGCTGATGGATCCTGTGGGTGAACCTTGGCCCTCATATGCGTAGGTCTGAAGGGAGTCGTATGGCGGCACGCTGGTGTCCATGTCGGCATCCACCAGTCTCTGCTTGATGAACTCTTGCACGTCCACATCATCCAAGTCCACCGATGGGCTCCGGCGGCTGCGGGCCAGACCGCAGTGCTGTCTCGCCTCTGGACGTATGTCCCGTCGGAACTTGAGCTCTTCAGCTGCCGCTGGGTTGCGAAGGGCAATGATGTCAAAGGCCTCGGTGTCCTCCTCGCCACCGCCCTCATCGTCATAGGTGACCACATTCTCTCGAATGTCTTCTTCAGAGATGATGAGGGGTTCTTTCTTGCTACGTCTCAGTGTGATGAAGAGAACAACTATGGCTGCGGATAAAAACAAACAAAGAAACAAACAAAAAACCCCAATGTCACTCAACCACATTCAACTAAAAAATCATAAATCCCCGAAATCTTGATGTGCAAGACACACAAAGGTGCCACTATGAAGCATCTTTGTCGTAAATCTGACTTGAAAGGCACACCCTGGTGTGACATCTGCAATGTCAGAAAATGCTGAAGATCTGATCTACAGCTGTGTAACTCACAATAATGAGTCCCATAATATCCCTAATTTTAGTCATCGTAAATTGTTTGAGACAACAGAATAAAGGGAGACAAAAGAGGAAAAGTCATACAGATATTTGTGTTTCTCAGCCATAAAAAGATTTGAACAGCTGTACATGGTCATAATGCTCAACCATGTTTTATATTTATGCAAATAGCATTCCCTGTGTGTATCAGTGTTGTCTCCTAGTTCATCGTTCATGACAGACAAACATGTTGTGGTTCATAAACAGCCAAATTAACACAAATTTTATGTGCATATTTATCTGACTTGCAATCATATCAACACCGAAATAGGCCAAGCAATGAGCAGCATGAATCAATGATATGCAGTAGCGGACATTAGCTGCGCTTGTGTTGATAGCGTGAATGAAAGCGTTTGAGATGATGACACACATTATGATTCTATCATTATGACAACAGAAGGTGAACAGCATAGGCCTCATTTGATCATGGTGAGACCACTTATATAAAGAAGCTAAACTATATTAGAGGAAATATAACAACATGCCCATGCAGATAAGTATCTTAGAGTATGACATATCTTTTCGAAGTGTTAATGAAGCCATGAAGCAAAGTAACATTTGAAGACATGATCTGAACTTGTTCTAGCTAATGAGAGCTATACTTCTTTGGTTAGCTTTGACCTTTCTGGAAAATGTTAACACTAATATGCATTTAATAACATGGCGACATTTGCACAGCACTATATCTAAAAAGTGTTCATTTTACCGCAATGCAAGAGAAGAGTGAGCAACTGAATGTTCTGCACGGGCATCTCTATTGCGAGATTAAATTATATCCCATTTCAGCAGGAAGAAACACATAAAACTAAAAAATTAGATTGAGCGAATGAAATCCCCTTTTTCTTAAAGTTAATCCGTGTTTATTTTCCTTCTGCAGCCTATATGGTGTGCTTATCTAAACAGTTACACACTGTGTTAGATCATCTTCTCTGGATTACAGTAGGAGTAAAGGTGTTGATGTTGGATTAAGAAGAGGTAAAGGCCTCACATTTTAGAATGTTTAGGATGCACTGATGCACTTTTGCTAATCTACTTTACTGATGCAGTGCACTTTTTGTATACATATTGTGGAGAAGCATTAGGCATGTGCTTGGCTGACTAGAAAGCAATCAAAGAGAAGATTTAAGCCTGGGGGCAGATGTAGTCCTGAAGATGCATTGACACCAAGCCCAAACTCTTTACTGACTCGGGCAGGTGAGAATAATCCCATTCACATTGGGGTATTACTGAACTACCAGACCGAAACAGAGTGAAACCTCAAACCTCTCTCAGCTCCTGGCACAGGCGTTAAAATGCCAGCTGGCCCAAAAAGGTTGTGCATGTGATTGATTGTCTGGTAAATGAAATATTTAGTCAAGAACGTCTATGTTTATATTTGATTATCTTTATGTTCTGTAGCCGGGGACTAAACGGGCACCAGGATGAGACATGCCTTGCTGTTTTCTCTGGAATTTTTTCTTTATCCTCCTTCACCTCCGCATGCACCCAACCTGACTGATGAGAGTGGATGGATAACAAGGATGCCACAAGGCCCTGGAGTGAAGCTTAGATCCACGCAGGATTGAATAATCAGCTGAGTTTTCAAGGGGGTGGTGCATAAATAATGTTTGATTAATCTGTATCAGGGACACCAATGCCCCAATGGTTTAAAATAAATAAATAAATAAATAAAAATCAAAACACAAAAACTATATAAAATATGCGTGTTTTAAAATCCTGACATTCAATCCAAAAGTAGATAATCGAAACAGATGAATCGACAATCGACACATTTAACTACCAGGTCAGAGTAAGCATAAATTAATCGCATAATTTAAATAAGTCCAAAATGACTTCTGCCTCCTTTCAGAGGCAGAACACAGGGATGATCAGTGTCATCCCTGGTTTTCTGCAATGCCATCAAACTTGCTTCTCCATCCAGCTCTGGCATCACCTGTGTGAGCAGAGGGGGCTTTGAGCAGCTGGTCTCACTATATGCTGATGACTTCCTCATCTGCATTTCCAAAGTTGATAAATTCATATCCACATTGCTGGAAAATGTAATGCTTGTAGGTCTGTTTGCGCATAAAACTGAATTAGATTTAAAGTAATAAAATATACACATGACCATCAATAAAAGTGATGCTACAAAGTGATGCATTTCTCACTGACTTGAGTCCCAGAAGGGTAATTTGGATGACATTAACTTTTCCATCTCTTTGGGCTAAGCGAACTGAGCTTAATTTTTCCATATTTATTTTATCTTTTTATGTCACTGGTCAGTGCAGTAACTCATCTATGATTTCAATTAAATGTCTGCTAGCCTGCTGACATTAATCCAAAAAAGAAAAAAACAGACGTGTGTGTGTGTGTGTGTGTGTGTGTGTGTATAGCAGTGGAGAGGAGGTCACACAGTGCAAAAAATGCAATTACTTTAGGACATTGCCCATCATCCCACTTGTTTAAAGCAGCCAATTGCGCGCTGCCTGGATGTTTAAATATGTTACCTGATCAGGGTCACAGGGGCAGGAATCTACATTACCCATCAGTATTAACACAGACATTTTTGGCTGCAGTTCTACCTGCAGTTCAAAACCTCAATGAATTTTGTAGACTGAATACTGAAATACTACAGCTATCCTGTTATGCATCTTTTATTATTTCATACACAACACTGCACTGTTCAGAGTTCATGACCTGCTAGCCTTATAACGATATTCTTTTCATGCTACGCTCCACTCTCGACATTAAAAGTTCTTGACGGGCCAATTCAGATGGTTTCAGAAGCTCAGCCAAGGCCGCTTGGTGTTCAACTAACACTAACTCTTGTTCAATAATCCGCTCACACATCGGCCCATCTGCAGGTGTCTATTTAGTAGAGCTGAAATCATTGAAAAGGTCTTACTTGTGATGCATTTACTGTGCTAACAAAGATCATACTGTGGTGCTAAATAGCTGCAGAGAACAGGCTTTAATTTGAAATAGAAGGAACATTAAGCAATAATATGGTGTATGAGTTTGCATACAGTACCATATAAGAGATTTGCCACTTTAATATAAATGTGTTAATAACAAAGCAGGGATATTGCAGGACCATGATTCTACTCTGAGCAGCTCACACAAATAGGACTAAAAGAAATTTCATCTAGTGTCCATTGAATTCAATCATAGAAAGATTCCCCCCCCCTTCCAAAAAAAAGAAATCTCTTTTGTAAAGTGGTTATCTGTAGGACAGCTTGACTCCTTCACTGCTGGCTGTAATTTAATAAACATCCATCCTCCCACATTTTAAAGGTGAATGATCAAACCTAATCAAAATAGGAATTATGAGTTAGAGGGCAGTTCATCTTTGGTGTGCTCCAGCTGTGTTATTCATTTGTATTGTAATGGCTTGAGTTTTTTTGCTTTTTACATTTTATCTGACTGTTGACATTTTAATTTTCTTTTCTAATGGACTTTATTTCAGGGAGAATTTTTCAGTGAACTGAAGCTTCACTGGAAACTGCATTACACTTACTTCCAATCTCATCAGCTATTGTACTGTACTTAAATCCTACCCTCTCTGCAGTTTGTGTATCTCTGCTGTTAATTGTGAAATCCCCATGTCTTGGTTGAGGATGAACATTGATTAACCTCCTTCAGTCTCCATTCTAAACAGCAGCAACGCTACTCGTTGCCAATTTTACCATTTTCGGTTGTTTGACGCACTGCATCAGGAAGATTCCAACATGAATCACAAAATGGGGGTTAAAACATCACATTCCTTTTGTGTTGAAGCATCATGACTGTCACTGTTTATTTTATTACCAGTATTTCTGATTAGCGTTAGCATTTGTAGCGCAGAACACATCTGTCACACATGCCAGAAACATGGGCGATATCAGGGATGCCATCGTTATATTCCTTCATGCTTGTCATATTCAATGCAGGTGACATTAGAGATATGTCAAGGTGAGTAATTGCACAGATAATTCACTTGCTTAGAGGATTACAGTTGAATTTTGAAGTGGAGACCTGAGAGTGACCCAGAATCCACATCCTGCAGTTGCTTCTATTTGGTTATCTTTCTGTTGTTCTTTGACTCTTCCTTTTCCCTTTTAAACTCTGTTCTCTCTACCATTTACAAAAGTCCAACAAAAGTCATTCTAAATTCTACGGGTGACTGAATGTGTGTTTTCCTTTATCCTGCTTTAACCTCGCCAAGCCCTGCCATCTTTCCTAACCCCTCTATGCTTCCTTGGTCGGTGGCTGCAGGATATTTGGCCCTGGGCACCTCCCTCCTGCTGCCATTCCCAAAGCTTCTGTCCCAACTTACCCAGCAGGATGACGATGCACAGCAGGATGGCAATCAGAGCCCCTGTACTGAGACCCGCAGAGGACAGGAACGCCTCGCCTTGGCACATACGGATTCTGCCGTGGCGTTGGCATGGGCACACCCGTAGTGTCAGGGTGCTGGTTCCACTCAGTGACGGCTCCCCACCATCCCAAACCACAATGGGTAACTCGTATAGTTCCTGGGTGAGGTGGTTGAAACGTCGCCGCCTGGCAATGATGCTGGCTGTGCTGTCTACAATAATAAAAATGACATATTGAATAATAATTCAAAGATGTGTGAAGAAAATGAATAACTTGTGGAACATTTGACATCTTAATTTCATGCACTGATGTACATGTGTTACTGTTATTTTACAGTGCTACTTGGTCAGTGAAGTTTATTATATTAATCTGCTGCAAAATAGCAGTTGTCCTTGCTCTCACAGATAATGGAACCACAAAACAGTAAACAGATACTGTACAGAATCTACACTTGTCGAGAAGAAAAGGTGAACATTTTAAAGTACTGGCAGCAAACAGAGGCGACAAAAGATATGAGGACTATCTCAGTTAACTTCTGAACTGTTTTATTTGAGATCACGTTCAATAACTGTGTCTGTAATAGAGGTGAGATGTTGGGAAAATATAAAGCTCCGACAAGCTAAATTCTCATGCCATCACAACCCTCAAGCAGCAGTTACTTCATTCAGATAATTTGTATACATCAGTGACTTGTGGAACTACATAATTATTGAAAAAAAAGAAACAAAATGTAGAGATGGCTGCAGCTAGAAAGAGCCCCTGCAGAAACAGCAAGAGTGGTGTCATTAGCCATCTCCAGGAAGTTTTCACTCCATTAAATGCATTAAATTTCAGTGAAAGGTTAATTTTTCATCAGGAGATTCTATTTTAATAACCTAGTACCGTCAGCAGGATGAGGGACATAAATGGTTCCTGATTGCACCTTTTAAATGACACCTAATGTGTGACACCCTCTTCTCCCCGTTCACCCACTTGAGTTCTAGGCAGAGATACAGTTGTATTTCTGATAGTATAGGCTGTGACATATGTCTGTAGCCGTAGCCTTTTCCTGCAGCTGCTGTCCACTTGTGCTTTGGAGAAGCACTCATGCTTCAAATGCATCTGCAATGCAACAGAGAAGAAACATCCACTGGCAATGACCTGAATGTAACACACTGGTTATCTTACAACCCGAGAGAAGGGAGTTTCTATTGTGATAAAACAGTATGTTTATATTGTTTAAATTGAACCTCCTCTCCATTTTGGAAGGCTTCTTGGATTTTGTCTGCTTCAGCAAACACACAGAGCTTATCTCACAATGGTTGTGTCCCTCGAAGCTTCCACTAACAGGCCATTATAAAGCTACTTTACTTGTTAATCTGGACTGGAGGTTTTATCATTAGCAGGCAAAGTTTATTGGTTCATGTCAGCTATGTAAAACGGATTATCTCAGCAGTTAATCTGATGAGATAAAGAATTACATAATATTTGGAAATCAGTGGCTGGAGCATGTGACCTAACCCTGACCCCTGACTTGTTAAGGGGAACATTGAACCTAATATTTTTAAGTTGTGTAAAGAAAGAGCTAAATTGTGCACAGAACAACATTTTCTTTGCACTTTGCACACTTCCACTGTGCTGTACTGTGGTGCTGCTGCTCTGAGACCTTCCCTCCCACTCCAATCTCTGCACCATCTATGAATAATTAGAATGATCGACAGTCTGAATGACAACCTGCACTTCAAGCTTTATTAACCGAGGCTCACAGTCCCGCCGTTTCAGCGTACAGATGCGGGTGAAGGGGGGTGAGAGATGAGGGTGTGAGGGATGCAAATAACATGGAAGGGATATAGGGAGTCAGAAGATGAGAAAAGGAGAGGGAGAGTGAATACAGGAGGAGTGTGTGAGCGTGGTTTCATGTAAGCATGAGCCAAATGGAGAACAGAGGGTGGAGGAAGAGAAAAGTGAGCTGTGTCTGCGCAGGTCCGCGTGCAGACCGCAGCAAATACGTGACCATCAATTATGTCATGCTAATTTCATGCTGGCAGACCTTTGAATTTGGTGATTTGTGCTGCAAAGAAACGTGGTTTTAGCAGGTGTGTAACAGGCAGGTGACGTGCAGAGTGAGAGGTACGGTCACCTGAAAATGGTCTGGAGCAATTTTACAGGTGAGTCAAAATCACATGTTTGTATAAATTATGCTGATTTATTTGGGAATCTGAAAATTAGTTGCTCTGCTGGTAGTCTCTTTTTTGAAAAAAAAAAAAAAAAAAAAGGGTTTGATACATAAATAATAAAATGATGCCGCAAGTTTAAGGAGTGAAGCTTTGTGAATGTTCATGGTTTTCTTATTGGCCTGCAGTATCACATGAATTTTGGATGTGAACTGAGAGTTATAGCTGCAGCAATTAACTCCAGTTCTGTTGCGACCGTCTCAGGAGGATACATACAAACATTTACATGCAATAATTATACGAGCAGCATGGCTCTGTCATGGGGGCTCTCTGCCTTTTATAGGACCCTCTGTGGGGGTCCTATAAAGGTCCTAGGAAGGGTAGTGAACTGGTGAGCCCAGTCAATCCACCACCTCACAGGTGCTGCAGATGAAAGCGCTGATGGGGACTCGGGTGTTCAAACAAAGGCCTTGTTCAAGTGTGAGGGCTAATCTCGCCATGGTGGGGGTGAAGATGAACCGCTGTTTAAATTTTAAGGCATATAGATCGTGTCCAGAAGATGCCATCTTTTCTGAGATTTTTCCCGAGTGTGACCCAGTTCAGAGCATGTGGAGCAAGACTGTTTTGTTTTTTTTTTTATTAAAAAACAAATCAACAACATAGACGTGGTATAAACACATATCTTCAGACTTCACACTTGCCCACATGGACATACTTTAGCTGTGAATGTGTTGAGGCTGCTGATCAGATTCTGCATGAACCAAAGGTGCAGCACGCTTCTGCCTTAATGTAAAGAACAATGTGAGGATTCTCTAAATATAGATCTTTCTGCTCCAGTATTTAGGTGTGACTGGATTTTTTGTTTTTCGCACTAACTTTTAGATTTTTGTTTTTGTCTTACTTGCCTGTAACAGATTGCTCTCCAGGTTTGGACCCGTCTGCCTTCGTAACCCATAATCGTGATGTATTTAACACATAAGTTTCAATACAACACCACAGTTGGCAGCCATGGCTCCTTATGTTTTTGGGATCAAATCTAGCACACCAAAGTTCCTTTTAGGGATTATTATTATTATTATTATTATTATTATTATTATTATTATTATTATTATTATTATTATTATTATTATTATTGTTATTATTATTATTATTATTATTATTATTGACTTTTATTAATTAAAGAATTTGAAAATCTTCTTCCATAATTTGAATTTAATAAGAATCAGTTTGACTCAGGGAAGATTAGCTTTCAAAGCATGGCTGCAGTGGCAAATAAACTAATCATCTGGCTGCTTTCCAACATATATGCATTCCCCTGTACACGGGTTAAAAAACACACTCACACCAGGGCCTTTGTTGCAGAAGATCGTATTACGTTTATCCACGGTAATTATATGCTGGCCCATATGCTTCTGCCACAATAGCCGTAAAGGACTGAAGAATATTAGCATTATTTTACTCTGCTATGCTGTGAACAAATTGGTTCACAGCTCTGACAGAGCACTGGCGGCTGTTGAGGCTTTACTGCCTTCATAAGAGGCTTTTACAAAACATTACTGGTTTGTTTAATATAAAGAGGTGCTTTGTACACCAATTAGAGCATGCACAACATTTTCTCAAGTGTGTCTTAAATAAAGAATATTCATGGCATCAAAATTGTAAAATAAAGCCTCCTTTACTGTTCTCCTCCTTTACCCATTCATAGGAATTCAGATAAAACAAATGTGACCCACGACTTAGGTCATCCTAACTCAAAAAGTGTTGTTCTAACCATTGCTCTGTCCTCCTTGTTTAAATGGTTTTGTTTAGGCTTCTAATTAGTGAAGTGTAACACACGTTCAGAGTTAGGTAAGAATGACATGAGATGTCCTAATGAAATGTCCTACATATCAGCAGGCTGCTTAGAGCACAGCTGATTAACTGCAATATTACAAGGTCTCTACCCACTGGAAGAAGATGCCTCCAGAATTAAATTGTTCTAGTTAAGTGTGTGGGTTTTTTAGAGATCCTAGCCTCCCTGTAATTGTCATTTTAGCAGGAAATATCAATGCATTCGATTTCCAGGTATTGTAAAGTGCATATATAAGCCTGGGCTTTTAACAAAATATGTTTGACCTACAGGGAAGTGCTTTCTTAAAGCATCTTGTTTTTCCTGTGTTTTTTTAATGGTGCCTGCTGTGCTGTAGGAGTTTAACCTGCAGCACATCCAGCTACATCTGAAACACAACTTTGTTGAAGAAACTCTGCCTTTGTTTGACAAGGATAGCCGAACACACGCAGAAACACTTAAATTGAAATACGATATGTCTATAACTTACGCATTAACACTCAGATCATATGATAGTGGGAGAAGTTTTAAGTCTCTGCACCGAAAATATTACAACCATAAAATAGCTTTGAACAAATTCCATTCAGTACTGACAATTAAAAAGTTTGAGTATGTAAAAAAAAAAAAAAACTTTGAATAGAGCCACATATCAAAGTTCAGCATGTTCCTTTGTGAGCAAACTGTAACCGAGCAGGAAAGGAGGTCATGAAAGTGTTAGTCTTATGAGTGACTAAGAGGGATTTTTGTAGCTCACACAATAACAGTGGGGGGTATTAGGGGTCTGGCTCGGAGCAGCACCAACTGTTGGTCTGCTACAACAGAAATGAGAAATTGCTTCGAGTGAGAAGAGCTTACTTTAATTATCAGACGCAAGAGTCAACAGTGGGGTGCTTTGTGCTGAGCCCAGAAGCAGAGAGTCAGTAGAACAACTCTGTTATATCTCTGTCGTTAATGCAGCCTTTGAGTGGCTGTGATGGCTGAAACAGCATGAGCAGCGTTGCACATTCACGCAGAAGAGTTTTAGAAAATGCACACCGTCAACAGAAAATCATTCGCAGACAAAGTATGCCGGAGAAAAGTTTAGCACACTCAAAGTAAGATAAACATAATGTTGTCATATTGGTGGGTTGTCAGTTGAGTTTATGGCCTTATGGCACTAAAGTATTTTTTAACAGAAAGAATAAACTTTGAGTTTAACAGCTACGTGGGGTCTGTGAAATGACAGCCTGTAGCTGCTCCGCTAGAGATGGGAGGGGACTGGCGTGCTTGCTTTTGCCTAGCTAAGGCTCACTATACTATAACTGTGGAATTTGTTGTTCGAAATCAAAACATGCCCTCTGACAATTTGTGGTTAAAAAGGAGGGCTCAGACTCAGTCTTGTGATTCCCTAAACTTTTGTTAAATTTTGAAAACATAGATTTTTTTGTTTCTGCTCTAAAAGAGTCGGTCCCACACAGATAGATTTAGAAACACTTGTGGGATGGTATTCAGCAGGAGTGCCATTTTAAAGTATAACAAGCACCATTATTCAAACAGCATGAAGAGGAAAAATGCCATCAAGGCTTGAAGAAAGAACACTTTCCACTCCGAGAAATTTTAAGACTATGCTCTGATAAATCAAAGTGCTGACAGGCTGATATGGACTGGTCTTATTCGCAGTTTCATTTACACAAAGCAGATCTGACCTGACGTTGACCTGAGAGTTGCCTGAAAGGCCAATCTTCCAGCAGTCCATTCCAAAGACTCTAATCCACGGGTCTTTCCACAGATGCCTTCTCCAAAAGGCTGTAATCCATAGCTCTTACTCTGGCGCTTTCTCTCACACAAATACAGTGGAAAACTATGTCAAGTCTTGAGCAAAAAGACTTCCAGGCAAAGGATCTAAATGTCTGTGATGTATTTGTTCATAACACTGTGATGAAGCGGCACCTCCTCAGATTAATATATATTTATGAGTTAGTGTTGAAAGACTCCTAAATCACAGTAAAGGTACATGCTGAGTGTTCAGGAGCAAACCAAATGTGAATAAACCAGGAAGTATGTACATGAAAAGAACTCACTGGGAGAAGAGTGCAGAACTATTAACACACAGTGCTTTTTCAGCCTTGGTGTTGGTCTCCGAGTGGTTTCCTCTTGATGTTCATTAAATTCAATGCCTGAGAGTCTCTGACAGACATTTCTGTGGGAGGTGGCGACGCTAAAGGGGTAAATTTCATTCCTATCAGATCAACATTAATGGAAATTTTGTGACAAGCTCATATAATGAACATGAGCAGACTTCAGCATCATAAATAAGTTGCCATAATCAAATTTTCATGTTGCACTTAAGCTAAAGTGATTATTACAACGCAGTCATCCCGAAGTCTTAATTTGTGTGAGGAAAACTGATGAGTCTATTTAAGTAATTTCTGCTAATTTTTACTGTAAAGGTGTGTTAAGATTCCATAAATGACAATAGTGTCCTGCCCAGAAGGCAGGATATCACTCGTGCTAAGATGCAAGTGGAGCAGGAGCTAAACTGCCTCATCTCCTATTATCACATTGATTTTTTTCCTCTTTTTTTTTAATCCCTTTGCTTTCACCTGCCTCTCTCAGGCTGAGATCCATCTGGAGTGCTGTGAACCTTTTCTCTCAGTGGGTAACTGTGGGATCCTTGTGTTGAAAGCTTTTAAAAGCTCTGTGATTGCAGACCAACCTCGGGCGTGGTATTCACCTGAGACTGAGATGGTTGCCATGGTATTGCCCACACTAACACCAGCATGAACTAACGCAAGCAGGCTGGGGAAGAGAGAGGCACGCTATGGGCAATCCACTAAATAATACCAATATGAAGAACCTGAACGGCCTGTGTTTTATGTAGACCCGACTCAGAGTTGATTCCTTTATTTTGGACCTGTTCATCTTTATTAACATCTTTATTAACTCCCTTCCTCATACAAATGAAATACATTTGTGTGAGGAAGGGAGTGTGCGACAAAGACAAACAGAAACGTTAATTACCTTCATTGTCTTTCAGGGTGAAGTTCGGATTAACCGGTAGCTGGCTGGGCAAAGCGAAAGCGAACCGTTGTCCGTTGGCAAAGTCATCCTTGTCCACTGCCGTGACAGTCTGGATCACCTGTTGGTCACAGGACACAGAATAAATTACTCTCCAAAAGCAACACCTGCAACATTTCATTAATCGGCCACACCGTTGCAATCACATTTCACTCTGATTGCATGCCAGACAAGGAGCTGCTTTAGTCCCTGCTGCAGGTCTTGTTGATTGTAAATGGTCAAAGTCGCTCTGACCTACATCCAGCTGGGTAACTAAGAGTCTCTATTACTGTTTGAAGGTTTGAGTGGGTGGTTGGGGTGCTAGAATTTTCCAACATTCAGCATATGCTATGGCAGTGGCTCTGGGTTTCAAAGCAAATTCACTGCCACTTATACCATCTTTCTCTTTCACCTTTAACTGGAAAATGATGCGGTCAGAGTTCTGGCTGTTGCTAATGTTAATTGCGCACCATCATGATGAGCTTTGTACAGTGTGCTCTTGTCTGTCTGAAAAACTGTTTTTGTACATGGTAGACACGTGAGGGTTTTTCCAAAATACAGAATTATGCAGCAGTCATGTTAATTTCAGAAAATGTGAGCAGAGAAAAGGTGTTCTATAAGATGGCATGTATTCATTTGGCATGTTCAATAAACCCATTGTTCGATGCTGAAATACTGTCGTAAATTCAGAGAATCGTGATACTAAAGAAGGTGTGACACAATCTGAAGTTATTTAATAAAGCAAAAACACAAATGGCACTAAATCATCTGTCAGGTGAAGTGGACACCTTCACTAAAAAAACAAACAAACCAAAAAACACGTTGTTTCCTAAATAACCATGTTGATCTTGTACCCAAACTGAACGACTTTGCTGCTGTATGATGAGCCTAAACCAATGATCACAAAATGAAAAACATTTAGAAAATACATCAGTCACGTTTCTCAGTTCACATGATTTTTTAAAGACCCAAGCAGTGAGGGATTTCACTGAATCCAAGTACGGAAAAATAGTTTTCTATTGATAGCACATAAATGAAATGAATGTAGGTGTGTCTCTGGATGATGGAAACTGTACCTTTTCCCCATGAAGCCCCCGCAGCTGTGAAAACCAATGATTAAACTCAAGCACAGGCTTTAATTCGGACTTTTCTTCCACCATTAAAAATGTACTTTGTTGTTCCTTTCTCGTCTCCACTTCATCATCCTTTTGCCAACCTACTTCTTCAGTCATTTCCATGCTGCTGATTGCTCTCCATCTGAAAAAAACTCCTTAATTGGAATGAATCAAAGACCAGAGAGCAAATTGGAATGAGCTTCGATTTAGAGCTGTCATGCTTTGCAGCTACGATCCTCATTTAGAGTGAGCGATGGTTAAACAGTTTTCAACGGTGACCTCTGAGTCTCACTGCTCAGCTCTGAGGAATCAACCCAAACTGAGGGAAACAACCGCTCAATGCAGATCCTTGATACAGTTGAGAACCCAGCCCAGGCGCCTGCACAGCTTTCATCACTTTCCTCCTGACGTGAGAAGACAGTGAGACATTGATTCTCGGACTCACCTGTCCTGGCCTCGAGCTCTCACACACAATGACCTCCTCATCTGCAGCTACCTCTGGTGGATTGTCATTCACGTCCAGCACCTGGACAGTAACGGGAACGTGACTCAAAAGGCTGGGGTTGTCTGGGACAGGGAGGAAGGAGAAACGACAAGGTCAAGTGTACAGTAAGCCCTGAACATTGCGGCATTAACTGTGTCATTTCATAGCAAAACACTGTGATCCTCTTGTAGATTGTTCATATATTTTGACTTAGTACTGGCAATATGAAAGCACAAAAGGGCATGAAGGGGATGCAATGTTGCAGAAAGGAGTTTTGCATACTAAAGCACATCCACTCATCTCTGGGCAGCTGTTTCGTTTCCAGCTCATGTGCTTGCTTCTGATGTATTATTAGCCCTGCTCATGATGGAAGCTATTCTCGAAGCAAATTAATAACTCCTCAATTCGCTGCCTAAATGATGTCAAAATGGTCACTTATGCCACTCAAATGCACATGAACAGTCAGACACGTGGTTTAAAACATGATCTGCTTTACTAATTAAAGATCAGATATTTAACATGTGACACAGAATTCATGATTTAATGAGTAGCCTGGAAAGGTGCTTTAACCATCAAGTGTTTCAAAATTTAACGTAAATTTTTTAAATTAAAAAACACACAATTGCACAAATCTTGAATTATTTTCAGTATCTGGGAATACTTTTTTGGCATTACTGTGAAGAGTGTTGCTCAGCAGAGTCTTTGAAAAAAAGAAAAAAAACAACAAAACACCATAAGCCATGCATGCAGGCGCAGCAGTCTTTTGAATAAATGTTTCAACATTTTGTTTTGTTTTGTCATGTGCATGAGGTTTTCTGAACACCTTCCTCACGGTCAGCACAGCCGCATCACCCGACAGTTCTGTGTAGTTACACTTTAGGGACCCGATGAACTACTAACACGAAACAAATGATGAGAGTAGGCATTAATTCTGCAGGATGGTGTGTGTGTGTGTGTGTGTGTGTGTGTCTGTGTGTGCACACAGCAAAGCAGCTTGTTTTATGTAACAGTGTGTCCTTGCTTTGTTGGAGTGGGAAGAATTTATCTGCCTTTTGACAGTGTCCTGGCATGCATGTGTACCTCTGAATACTAAAAAGGAGTGAGGAGATAAAGGTAACATTAGCATTCAAGCACCTCCGCTTACTAATGAGAGATTTGCCTAATTGTGACTGCAAATCATCCAAGTTACCTGATAGGAGTTCTTGAGATGGCCAGGGCTCAATTGATTTAATTAAATTTCAAATGTATGAAAGCACAGTAAAACAATTGGGACTAATATGATTTTGGAGTTAATTATAAGAGAAATATCTGAACAGTCCAATCAAAATGCAAATTGTTCACTTCATCCTTGTTTTCCAGACTAATTGTTAAATTTCCTTTTGACTCACCTGTTAAAGTGTTGAGTTTTTAACACAGTTGTATTAAACTGCTGAGAAATGAATAATTAGGAATGCAAAATTATGATTACAAAGGCAAATTTTCAGATTAACAATAATTATCCCAAAATACATTGATTAGGTGCAATAACTGTGCACTAAAATAATCTGTTTTTAAATTTATAGCTCATATCTTAGGTTGTTACTTTAGGGTGTTTATTTAAAATTATGCTATTTCAATGCTTCTGCTGTCATCACTGACATAAATATCTGGGCAAATTCATTTCCTATAGGGTGCTGCGGGTTTTAAAGGAAGGCTGTGTGGAGTGCAGACTCATACAGGCCTATCATCGCTTTCATGAAACCTTTCTTTTGTTGATATTGATTCTGCCTCCAATTTTACACAGTGTGAATCCCAACCTAGACTGCTCTTTGACTTTATGATCCCCGCCGGGTGTCTCGTTATCTTGCGGTGAAAAGGTGGAAAAAAAGCAAGTATAGTGCCTACAGTTTATTTTATTGCTTGTTATCTTTATATTTGGTTTTTAATTCATGCTGTTATGGCAGAAAACCCACCTTTGATTTAAAAGCATATCTAACTTGAAATGATGTTTTCTTTTACCTGGAGGCTAAAAGAGATGCTATGAGCATGGCAGTATTTCATATGTTTACTACAGCCCCTGAAGGTCTAAATTTGCAGCAGTTAAATATTTGCGTTTGGGATGCGACAGGTAATTCAGCAGCCTTTGTGCACACTTGCAACAGCGTGTCGAGCACATGCATCTACCTATTTACTGACTAACAGGAAATAAAAGGTTTGGACACATAGACAGATGGGAAAAAAAACTTCCTCCAAACATGATTGAAACGTAGGTGGAACAACCTTCTCTGGTTAATTCTTAAAAAAAAAAAAAAAAAAAAGAACTAAATATATATAAAATAAATACTGTAAATACATTGGCATTTTTAGGAGGAAAGTTGTGCAGAAACCAGCTAATAATAACAACATAAAACACAGCTACAGAAAAACAAACCAAAGGCCACTGAGTTGTTGAAAACCCTGGGTACCTACCAACCTCCGACGCCATCACGGTGATGTTGTGCCAGGTTGTGTCTTCTCTGTCCAGAGGCTGCGTGGTCCGTATAGTGCCACTGATTTCATCAATCCTGAAGTGCCTTTCGTCATCCTCTTTACTGTCCAGGAAATATCTTTTGGGGGAGGAATACCAGGATAGTATTACTACAATAAAACGTGCAAGTAAGGCTGTGCAAACAAAAGATACAGTAGATGGTGACAACTGTTCAACACATAGCATAATTAATAAGCACTAATTAAGAGAATATACACTTTCTTCTTGTTCTTTCATTCATTCTAAGTGTAAGACGAGCTGGGGGATCTAAAGCTAACAAACAAGACCGGATAACACACAGGTGGGGAAAGTTACATAATCCAAAACTCTGTGGTGAAAAATATAGGTTTGTGCTGCGGCTTTCACCTGGATGAACCTGCTCGTTGTACAAGAATGGATTTTTCCCTGGAGCTGATGGTGCAGCAGAGCGACGGCTCTCTACTGCTGCACATCCAGAACTGAGCTGACTGCCTCCACCTCACTGCATTTGTGGCTTCCCAATCATTTATTCATCAACACTGTTAACTACATTGGAATAATGCACCACTATCAATGGCCTGTAACATTTCCATTTTACCAGATAGCAACATTTTCCTTCTTTATTATTTATTCAAACAGAACTAAAAGAATGTAATGAAAACCTAAAAAAATGAACATAATCATGTTTTTGACAACAGATTCCCAGGCCAACGCATATAAATTTTAAGGTAATCTAATACGTCTAACAATGCTCTTGCAGGCCCAACAAACCAACAATCATTTTAATTAGAAGGTGGAATTCCATATAACTGAAAAAGACAAAGTAATGATCCTACATTTTCCATACCAAACCAAATTGACTCCAGGTCTGTGCAAAATGGCCTGAAACTACATATTTCAATTACAAGTCTAATTATCTTCAATATGTCCAATTGACAAAAAAGAGTGTTGACAGTGCTGGTAATGTTCCAACAACGCTGTTATCAAAGCAGCCTGTGGAATACAAAGCAGGGACGTCCTCTCCAGCAGAGTGCAGGCACGGAATGAGCATCGACTGCTCGTTCCCTAATTTATTCTTAATGGCCTATTTACACCTTTAATCCAGCCTGTGTGCCCCTGAGTAATAAGTCAATGATTCCAATTGACATGAGAGATGGGAAATTAACCAGCACTCCAGCATTACTCATTTATATACATACCGAATATGAACAAACCTCTCAAAAATCTGGCTTTGTTTAAAAATATGGTTTTACCTTGTTTACATGCAAACATAGCAGATGTCTCTGTTAGTTAATTAATTTCTCATGTTTTCTTTTATGTGTCTGAATGTCAGTATTTTCAAATGATACAAAGTGAGGGACAACAAAGTAACTTTGATAGTCCATCTCTTTGCACTTGAAGGAAAAAATGGCAGTCAAAGAAGGCGTGGACCCCTGCTGTGCTTATCCACACCAGTACGCTTGCACAAGTGGTCTTGATCATTATGATAATGCGTCAGAGCTCCCAGAGGTAATGAAGCATCAAGATTTAGTTTGGCTAAATGTCAATTTCAAACTAACATTTGATAACGTGCTTATTTCATTTCATGTGTTAGGAGAACAGATGATCAAAGCGAGCCAAACACTGATCCCTTCTGCATTCTAATGCAAACACAGGGGGCGCTCCGTTTTCAGCTTACTTCTGAGTCCAAGTCAGTGTCAGTGTTTGGTGCAAATCTTTCATATTTTTGAAAGAATCAGACTCGGATCAACGATAATCTGAGGCGTGTCTGTCTCTCTCTAATTTAAAACTGCCCAACATCCGTCACTGTGGAGCGGCTCGTGGCTCGGTCGGGTCATGTAACTTTCTCCGTAACGCTTTTTAGAAAACCCCTGGATGATGCAGCCCGTGGAAAGGCCCTAAACTACAATCCCATATGCGTCCAACAAAGATTGCTTTTTGTTGATATATCCTTCATCTCACGAGTTCCGTGTTTGCAGGTGCACTCCATCATTTCAGACAAGACTACGGAGGGAATTCAAACTGAAACAAGAAGTCTGGAGTTGATGCAATATCATGAAGTAAATTATGGGTGCAGAGCAAAAACTAAGTCCACTCTCTAAGTGAGGGAAATACATTTTTTCAGCCCACACATGTGCAAACACGTGAAATACCTATAAGACTGTAATCATGTTTTACCTATAGAGTTTAATTTTCTTGGGTAGGAGGATGATTAGGAACAGTTATTGGTGTAAATTATAACCATAAATGACAAATGTAATGCTCTGAGGTTTCAGGATCCCGTCTAAACCCTCGTTTGCATTTAAGAAAGCTGCTCACAATAAAGGTGCGTGAAAGAGTCTTACCTGACAGGACTATTCCTGCTGTCGGGGTCTCGGGCTGTCACGGTGCCCACCTCTGTGCCGCTGGGCGCATTCTCATAGACATCCATGATGTAATGATCGATGGAGAACACCGGGCCTTCGTCCACGTCTCCCACTGTGATTTTCAGGGTGGCGGTGTCTTTGAAAGAACCGAGATAGGAAAAACGAGGGTCTGCGTGCGTGTTCATCCCCTCGATGTGGAGGGTGTAGGTCTTCTTTCTCTCATAGTTCAGAGGCTGTTGGGAATATCAATCATGGTACAATGTGATTAGGGCATTTTTTAAAGCAGCAACTTTTTGTTAGAATGAAGAAAAGCTTAGAGCTCATTGAAATGTAGGATTGATACACAGGCAGAACACACACTGAATTATAATAAGTTTGCAGAGTGAAAATTGTCATTCTGTCACCGTGACTAATTGCCATTTCCAATAAAAATGAAAGTACAAATATTTACCAGACTAAAATGGATGTAATTAAAGAAGCCGAGAGCCATCATTTTATATTGCTATTTAGCTTCAAACAGAAAAAAATGCACAAAAGCTTCTTGTAAACAAAGCAATTAAATTTAAACTGAATATCACTGCAATAAGGCCATAAGAGACATGCTTTCCCATTTCACTGACCTCTGAAAAACGCTGTGAATGGGGGTACAACGACACGCATTCTATCATTAATTTTCTTTTTTCTGTCTTTTCCTCCATTCAGGTGAAGACATTGGTTCTGAGAATCTGATCAGCTGCTTTTGTAACACTTCAGGGTCTCTATCCCATTGTAGATTCAGCAGAAATCAAGTATTCTTACCTTTTTCAGGCTGATGATGCCCTCCTTGGTGTCCCGATCTGCAGATATGGAGAACGTGTTGGCGCCCTCTGAGTTGATGATGCTGTACTTGATGTCTGCGTTGATGCCCAGGTCTTCGTCGTTGGCTTTGATCTTCCCCACTGGTTTGCCTACCTGGGCTGATTCAGGGACGTAGAGCTGGTAGTTTTCTGCAGGTAAACATTCATTTGAATCCAAAGGCAATCAAAACAAGGGAAATGATATGAGCAGAAACTGGTCAGCTTCAAATTAATGTGCCAATGTGCTATTGAACCAGTGTGTTTCAGGCACTATTTGTTAATGAGACGATATCATTAAGAACAAGTCTGCAGGGCCTCAGCTGAAAACAAACGTTAAACCGTGGCTGATAACACAGACAAAGGAAAGCAAATTTTGAGGCAGATGGTTATTGGATAAACAGTTTGCTGCAGAATGCCCAGTGGCACGTATGAAGACAAAGTTTCACAATTAATGATTTAAACACAGAAAGTGAATTTGGGCAGCAAAACATGCTTTTGGTCAATATTTCCGTAACCTTTACAACATAACTAATATTTACCCCCATTTCTACTTTTATGGTAATAACATCATTCATCTCAGGTCATTTTAGCATTTGCACCACACAATTGAGCATTGTCATTGTCTGCAGCTCGAGCTGTGTACATACTTTGAGGAAACTTGGGTGGGTTGTCGTTAATGTCCGTAAGGGTGATGTTGATAGTGGTGGAGCCAGAAAGGCCTCCGACCTGGCCTGCCATGTCTTTGGCTTGGATAACAACCGTGTAGTGTTCTCTGGCTTCGCGGTCCATGTCAGCTAAGGCAGTCCTAATGATTCCTGCACGGCAGAGGAAAAAACAAGAGTCGAGTTAAACTATGTCTCTGTTGTTCCTGACATTTATTTTTATCAGTGGAAAAACAAAGAGGAAACACAGGCTGTGGTACCAGAATCAGAGTAGGTCTTTTCTGATTAACTGCATAATCCAAATGGACCATAAAATTATGTTAGATTAAACATTAAAATAAGACCATTTTTGAGCAAGTGGAGATAAAATAAACAAAGGTGTTTACAGCGAACCGGGAAGCACTGTGTCTTTTTTTTATTGACTAGATTGGAATCATAAATCTCTGCCTCTTTCATCCTGGAGCCTTTTTGGTTCCTCTGCAATTGTCAAGGTTAGACTTCAACTTTCCCGACAAAACGACCGAGTGGACTTGGACTGTTACAGAACTTAAAAAGCACCCAGTGAATCTGTTAGTGTGACAAAGAACTGCAAACATTTGCAATGTCAAAGTACAAAAGCACTAGCAGGAGTGTTTGCTCCTGCTGCTGCTCTACATCTTGGATTTACTAGTTGCATCAGTTGGTGATCTCTGATGATTTAAACACTCAACATATAGATGCTATATATGTGTGCATGTTTTATTTCTCTGCCAGAGGATAAATTTCTCAGGGAAGCATCCTGAAACCATGATGCCACACTGAGTCTGGTTAATATGTTGCATTAGCTGCAGCAGCGTTTATTAGAAATCTCACTCTCTCTTCGAGTCGGCACCCTCTGGGCGACCGCTGAACGGACGTTCCTGTGAACTTGTGAACCCTGTAATAACACTGTACATGATGCTTGACCAGGGGCAGTAAGACCTGGGAGGAAATGTGGTGGTGCTGATCATGGTGCTAAATGAGATACTGCTGTTACTCCATGTTCTGTGTTGAAACCGCACGGTAGAATGGCGCGAATTTTACCATAGGACGAAATAATATTTCCTAAAGATATATTTGGAATTAATGTTTGTCTCACTACTTTTATGTACTTTTAATGATAAGGAAACTGAAAGCTTTCTTAGTTTCCAATAGCAACAGAAATGGAAGAATGGGAAGAAGGCACAAATATAACAGAAAACAAAGTATTTGCAAAAGGCTACAGTTGGCCTTAAAATGTCCTCCAGATGTGGCTTTGAGAACGGGTTTGTTCTGGGAGGCAGGTGTGAGGCATTGTAGCCTAAATTAGTTTAAAACACCATCATGTCCCTGGTCTCCTAGGTTTTAAACTCAGTTAGGATTTTTTTAAAAAATAGTGCTGCCAGCCTGAGCTGTCTTTGAGGTCACCGAGTCTGAAATCACCTCTAGCAAATCGACAAGAATGGAAATTCAGATGCACCAAAATGCACCAAAAATGTCAAAGGAAATACATCCAAATGCTGAGCTACACTTCATGAGCAAAGGGTGCTATAAAGCGAGTCATCAAAATTGCTTTCACAAATGTAATTAATGTCAGAATTTTCCCAGCCTTTAAAAATAACCGCCCGACGTGGTGCCTATGCAGAAATGAGCTAAGGCTGCAGCCTCTACTGCTGCAGGTGTGAACACACTCTCACTTACTGGTCTCACCTGAACAAGTTCCTCTACTGGGTGATGCTGCGTAACTGTCTGGGGTGAAAATGACAAAATCAGCTCACTGGCAGAATTTAGGTTTTTTTCAGTCTCAAATTGTGCAGGAAACTCTGGGTTTGTTAATTCCAACTTTTTCCACACAAGCTGGATATAATAAGAAAAAACTGAAAAAGACACAGCTATGTTTATGCTTTAAAGCATATAAAGGTGGTTCAGACAGAGTCTGATAAGATCTGATTTCATTTTGTGTGCATTAGTTCTGTCTGAAATGGAACAACCATCAAGTGGGACAGAATGCTCTACCGACGAGAACTTTTTCTATCAAAACAAATTTTTTCATTCTAGTGCCAGTTAGATTTTACAGTAGCTACATTAAATTGTTCCCAATGTATTTGTTGTAATATTACATGTAATAAGTACAGTCACTTATTCCTGCTAGAGACAGATTGTTATTATCCTGTTAACATCAGAAGTCAATAACAATCACAGATACAATACTACAAATAATTAAAGCTTGTATTATAGAGAATATTGCAACTACTGCGTTAAGATTGTAACACGGAGACATCTTATATTATATATTGAACTAATTACAAAATATGTTTGTTTGTTTTTTTATAGATTTTTTTTTTTTAACCTGACAGGTCGCTGTGGGCTACCAACCCATCTGGGCTAAACCTTAATGTTATTAACTCATGTTTTGCTTAGGTACATGATGTACAATTACTATCAGTGTAACCCATTGGACCCATTTCCATTAAAACAACACTGAGATGGAGGATCTGACTTTTCTAGCCTCTTCTAACCTCTCAGCTCACACAGGCATATTGCTGCTGGACAGTATTTCACAGCAGCTGCTTAAAGACCAGTGGACCCCAGCATCTTTTTCTGATGATCTTAAATCAGATAAAAGAGGTTCTGACCAAAAAATGCTCAACATGAACAGAAAGTGGGAAATGTTCTTCGTTCACTCTGAGATGAAATTCTTTGACAGACCGATGACATAAAAATCATGCCTCCAAACTCTATTTCCCAACTGTTTTAGAACTGTAATACCTGGGATAGTCTCTGCTAAATCTCTACAGAGTTTGCCAGTTAATTTAGAAAATAATTGAGAAAGGAGCCGCTTCCCTGAACCTGGACCCATTGGATCCAGTAAGGTGGTTAGCCTTTTCCTCAACCTCCCCAGTCTATTAGAGTTGATACCATCACACTATCCACCTCTTTGTCTAACTGGAAACTTCTGAGGAATGCCAATCTCCTGGGTGAACAAAAGGGATTATAAAAGATTACGAAAGCTCTCTTCAATCTCTAGCTTCAGGAATCTTGGTTTTTGGCCCATCTGATATAGCGTTATCCCCGTGTGTCTGCACTCTTACAGAATTTCTAAAGGAAAAAATGCTAGATTACAGCTGCAGATGTAGTTCTAAAATCAAAGAAGCTCTAACACTAGGCTGCTTGTTGAAACTCCACAGAGACATATGCGTTAATTCTTGCATCATATCTGATTTAAATAATTGTTTAGACTGTAAGGTCTAATTGATTAACTGACAGCTTCTTTCTTAATGTCGGCACTGATCCACGGAAACGCCTTTAAATGTGTCAGCTTCGTTAATAAAGTCAAACACAAATCCCAGCTCAGCAGAGAAATTAGCCCATTTAGGCACCAGGAGGGACTGGGGGCTTCTGCGGGACGTGTGTCACTGGATGTGTGTGTGTGTGTTTCAAAGTACAGATGTGATGTTGGATGGTTTACCCAACTATGAAACTGATGTGGAACAGCCTTGGTGCCTCTGTGGGGACATGATGGATGCCTGGTATTGATGGGAATGACAGGAGTTAGCACCTGCCTATAAAAAGAATAAATGCATCTGCCATCTCTGTGAAAATATGAAACGCTCCTAAATCCTGCTGCCTTTCACTTTTGAAATTTTCCAACCATGTAATCAAGTGAAGAAATTGGTGCGGATGTTCATAAAACAGTTGGCAATCACAGGCTTTCATGTAATGAGTTGAAAATCGGGCTGATAGAAGCGACAGTATTTTCCCAGAAAGACTCTGCCAAAAGATCATCCAGGTGCCATTTTTAACTCTAGTCCTCCAAGATTTACATCCAGCGAGCAGATTGAGGTTCAGGCTGTCTCAGACTCTGCTGTCCTTGTGCATCTGCTCTCGATATTTACCAGAATCCCCAGACTAGTCCCAACATAAGCACCAGGTGGTGGTGATTG
>BJFM01000811.1:117690-129015 GCA_016586285.1 Arothron firmamentum
AAGGGCACCTTAGCAGGATTTAAAGTTGTTCTTGTAAATTTGTGAGTATATCAAACCTCTTGGAGCAGACACTACATTTGCTCCTGCTCCTTCTCTCATCAGCGGATGGTACTAAATTCTCTAAACCTGTGATTCAAACTGCTATTAACAATCAGATTATAAATGTAAATACCAACCACATGGGTCAGCTGGGTTTATGATGGTAGAACCCTCTGATTTCTGAATAAACTGAAAGATCACTGGAATTACGCGAGTTCATCATGACAAGAACTTATTTTTAGGTGCAGTCATATTGGAGACGGGCATAAGGGAGACATGGTGTCATCCACCCATCTGCTGGAATCACAGTCTCAACACTCAGCTAGTGAGAAGCGGATCTACACTGTGGACAGGTCACCAGTCCGTCACAGCACACACATTCACCAGTCAAACCACTCTGCATGTTTTTGATCTGTGGGAGCAAACCTGAAAGCCCAGAGGCAGGGAGATCAAGCTACCTCCACTCAAACAAGACCTGAGCCAGAATGAGGTGACTGGTGCAAACCACTGCACTGCCTGAGAAATTACACCTCAAAAGGAACTCAAAGACAAATATTTTGGGATGCTGTGTCAGTGTGAAATACTCCAGTGATGCCACATCCATTTTCCTTTGCTCTCAGTCCCCCAGGCTTCCCTTCATTATCTGCCGTATCAGTGAGAATTCTGTCTTTACATAGTCTGTGTCATGCTCATTTATTTCTCCAGCGAAGTAAATCTAATTCCAAACCCAGCCCTGCTTTTTGTGTACTGCATGACACCACCACAGATGCATCAATTTAAATTTTGACATCCATGATTGAATCTTATTTGCCGTGGAGACGAGGAGCTGCCTCAATTCTCTTTCCTGAGTTAATTAGTCAGTCTGGGAGCATGTATGCAGCATTCTGTGTTCAGTCATTAACATGTCTTTGAAATGTAAGCCATGCAGTGGAATTTGTATTTAGTTTGTAAATTGCTGAAATATAGTGAGGAAATATAGAAATATTCTCAACAATGGCTCAGACCAGTATAAGGATTCTGCTGCAGAATCAAACTGCAGCATATCTGAATTGTTCCATCTAAACTCTTCAGTTTGCCCTTCAAGGTCAAACATGCCCAATTTATTTCCAGTCCTCTTCACTCACACCAAGATTTAAAGTGATAAAGCTTATAACATCTGAGCACTTAATCTTCGGACAGGTCTGCCTGCTCCATCACACATCTTTCCTTTAAGAAGCAAACATGCCAACATTGCCTGATTTTTTTTGAAGATCTCTCTTGCCCATAATATATATTAAATTATTTTTCATTCTGGCTTAACTTTTCACTTTAATATTTTGATGTTTTCATCTTTGCTGCAGTGCATTAAATGATTTTGTCCCTTGTAAAGCCTCCATTATGTTGATATTACACACAATCACATCTTTCAATGTCAAATAACTGACATTCTACATCGAATTTAACATTTCTAAGGCTGAATCTTTTTTTTATAAAGTAAGCAGACATGTATTCCCTGGTCCTAGGGCAGCTAATAAAAGAAAACCTACAGGGTATATCATGAGAGATACAAAGGTCCAAAAGGGACTAAAGGTCTGATGCTTTATTTTTATCAGACATCCAGATAAGCTAGCACCTGGATTTGTGTGCTTGTGTTAACCTGCCTTTCTCACAGGTTTATGGAAGAACACCACTAAATCACAGCCTGGGTACCTACTTGATCTTACTTTGACTTCATTGTGACTTATGTAGGAGGCCATAAATCCTATATTAGTAGGATAGGGGCTTCTAATAATACTAGTATTTCACTCACCTAGTTGTTAAATAATGCTGCCGCAGCCACAAATGCTTTTGCATTAGTGACAGTTTTAGTTTTACTTTGCCAAAACATCATGAACTATTTATCATGCTGTTCTTCATGCACTACCTAGAATGAATGTGTGATGGTCAGGTCAAATATGCACCCTATAACAGATCTGGTATTAAAATTGTGGTGAGAAAGAGCTCCTCATAACTGAATCTGCTCTTTAATTAATTATTACTTTACTGACTTGTGGTAGTAAAATTGGCGTTATTTTGATCAGGATATCAAATCAATTATCATCCCCTGATAGACATCAAACTCTGATGTCTCTCACCCTGAGCTAGAAATGAGAACCTAAGATTTGATCTCATCTGAGCTGTGCTGTGCCTTCCACTGTCTCAGAAAGTATTGTTGTCTGTACTCTGAGCAGAATGGTCTGACCAGGTTGTTGAGCAGGTCCGGCAGGATAATCCTTCAAGGCCTCTACATTTCCAAATTACATCGATGAACAAAAATCTAAAGGAGACATTACAGTTTTCTGACAGAGGAAAACAAATTGCGCCCCGACTTCATGAATTAAGCGTTAATTCGCAAGAAGGTTTTCTCTTTTTAATAAAGAGCTACTCATTCACAAAACAATACATTATCTAAACAAACAAGCCTGTCAGTCCAGTCGGAGATGATTAAACCCCAGGTAGCACAAACTGGCAAGTGTTGGTATTTTTGCTGATTGAGGATTTAGGTCATGTCTGAGATGGTACTTTGGGGATCCCTTTGAGCACCATATGTGCGTGCCAAATGCTGCCATTACCCTCTGACCTCAAATGCTCTTTTCCTTTACCTCATGGGTCTTGTAGAATCTGCGATGTCTGTCCACAGGCCAAAGTCTGACATCGAATGATTGCAATTGCATGCTTGTGTGTCCCTTTTAATCCTGCTAATAACACCAGGTTTGCCATGGCAGTGCTTGCACGGTTACAGTGTGGTATGAAGAGCTGCATGTGGATCTATGGAGGTGTAAGCCAAGCTAATGCACGGTGACACAGCTGCAGGAGCAGCTTCGGCTTCCCGGTGTGATGCGCAAATGTGGCAGTAGGCCAACACAACTGTTTTAAGACCTGGGCTTAGTGAAATCACATGCAAGTGCAGCTCCCTCCATGTGCACCATTTTCCACTGACCGCTGGAGTTCCTTGTCCTAATTTGGAAGAGGGTGGTTTGCCAGTGGCGGTAAGCAAGTGCCGACTCGTATAAATTAGTTTGTGTGGGTGGAATAGTGTTTTGCAGAGACTGCAGATGGCCAAGCCTTCGATCACATCCTGACTCCTCTGCACAGCCCATACATTACAATGCAGCAAAGATGCCGAGTCAGCCCAAGCAAAACAAGCCGTCACAAATCTAAAAGCTCGATGCACTGAGGAATGAGGAAAAATCGTTGCAATACAGATATTTTACAGCTCATGATTTGAAATTAATTTCAACAAGTACAGAGTTAATAGATGAGAGTACAGAATGGGCTGTGGTGGAAGAAAATTTCAAACATTCAAAAATGGGTAGCGCTAATGCCTCATCACAACAGTGTGAAATTGCCTTTTCCCTAAAGGTAATGTCAAAATATTCGGCAATTCATTTGTGTTGCTCTTTCAGCAATAGACTTCCTGTTTTACATGGGCGGTGCAGTCTCAAAGGGGCCAATGCTTGTTTGAGACAGCAAAGAATCAATTTATACATGCAAGTGCAGGGTTGTTCATGTGAACTGACAGCAACAGAGGCAAGCTCAGATGCTCAGATGCACACACACACACACACACACACACACACACACACACACACACACACACACACACACACACACACACACACACACACACACACACACACACACACACACACGCTTTGTCTGAAAGCAAAAGAGAGATCAAAACACTCTCACCTCTCACAGCAGAACAGTTTTCACATGGCATAAAAGTTCCATGTCTGGCACTTTAGAAACTTTTATTAACATTTAATAGATTCCAGCAGAGAGCTCTAAGACAATAGATGGAATAGATGGAGCTAGAAAAGACTGTTGTGGCTTTTTACCTCCTTTCAAATGGCTTGAAACAATGGCGTTGCGAAGGCCTCGGTACAAATGACTCCTGAGGCCCTTGAGGAGTTGGTTATAGCTCACAAAAAGGGGATTGCGTGCTCAATAATATAGCAGTCATCTGAGTAGCCCATAACTCTGCTGTGGCCGCTTTAGCTTTTATGATTTCAGACACTCTGCCATAACTGGACAGGATGTGCACCGTCAAAAGCGTACAGTGCACAGTAAACACTTCACGCTCAATTATTTAAAGGCATCAACAGTGGAGCCATCTGGGATGATTACTCCTGTTTTAATTGACATTTACTGTATTTGTGAGATTGTGAGTGTTGCATGTAGTTATAGCACACCTGTTTTAGGGTCGACAGAGAAATATGGCTGTCCTTGTAGAATACTGTAGACTATTCTGGCACTGTTTCCATACGTGGGATCGTCAGCATCGCTCGCGGTGACTTGCAACACAGACGTACCTGGAAACAAAAGGAACATATTAGAAATATTTACTAATACTTACAGACATTTCAAATGTGCCATCTTTTTGTGAATCACTCATGAAGTTGTTAGTTGCTGTAAAATGTGCTAATGAAAAAGCTGAGGATCTGCAGAATAAATACACTCGATTAAGGAAGGCATAGCTTTTGTTTCCCCTGAAATTTTTGTGATATAATCTCGTTACAC
Source organism: Arothron firmamentum (assembly GCA_016586285.1). NCBI lineage: Eukaryota > Metazoa > Chordata > Actinopteri > Tetraodontiformes > Tetraodontidae > Arothron > Arothron firmamentum. The sequence continues at coordinate 122,272 of BJFM01000811.1, forward strand.
AGTGCTGTAACAATGCTGATCTCACATGGTTCGACAAGCTGGTGCCAAATGTGCGCAACAGTGAACATTTGCAGGGTTAAAACGCATCATACGTGTTAACGCAGAAGTCCCAACTTCCCTTCAAACATGACAGGACTGATATCAGTTTGGTCCAATGTGAACGCTGTTTTCTCCATCGCTGTCGTTTGTGTCGCATTTTTTTTAAAAAAAACAGAGAGAGGTGATATTGAATCTTTCAGCTTCAACAACACCCCGACTCAGATGAGGAATCTGGTGTGTGTTAAAACCTTGCTGATCTTTCAGAATGCTAAGTACATGCATTTTTTTGTGTCTGTGCCTTGTCTGGCTGAGGCTGACGCAGCATTAGTGCTGCTGAAATATGAAATAATAGCTGCTGATCTGATGTTGGACTATGCTCGCAACTCAGTAGCCAAACAGTGCGGCTGGCGTTTATATTCATGCTGTATAAATTCTACCTTACTCAGGGTACCTTTGAAATCTCATATTTTTGGGGCTGTTTCACACATTAATAACTGAAAATGAAACCAGGAGACACACGCCTCAGAACCGTCTAGATCTTAAAAGCATTTTGACTGGAGGCAGTCAGCACCATGGGTCATTTTTATTCATTATTTCACTTTTTAATTAAAGCAAATTTTGCTGATTTTTCACAGAAATTTTACTTCATGATGTTTTGCAAGGCAGACTAATGCAATTCGTAGCTTCCAGGGGGTTTTCTGAAACCAAAAAAGCTTCCAGGTGTGCTGATTTTGTCTGTTTCTAACAAAATGCTCGAAATGATGTTACTCACTGCACAATCAACCATCAGTGGTGCCACTCAAGGGAATCAAGTGGAGAGTAAAGTGAAGAATAATTGAACTTTATTTTTTTTTTAGCACCTGTGCTGGTGGCTGTTCAAACATCTCTGAGAGTCTCAGAGTACCATCTTCTCAAAGCAAAGTTTGAAAAGAAAAAAAAAAGATTTACAAACTCATTATTTACAGTGACATCCAAAAATCTCAATATAAATTGAGCCATTGAGGTTCAATTCAACACATGATGCATCACTCAAACAGCATTTCAAGCTTCATTAGCCCATTCTAATTGCATGATGAGTGCATTGTAATTGCGCTGCACGGGTACATAACACATTAGTTTATGTGAGAATCTCACTATGTGTGTATTATTCAATATCTGAACTTCGTGGTACAGGCTGGGACCTGTGACTCCTTTGTGTTCATGTTTTAATTTTAATTTCAATTCAATTAAATTCAGTTTTATTTGTACAGCGCCTTTTACAATAAGAATTGTCTCAAGGTGCTTTAGAGAGGCAGAAACCCAGAGCCTGAACCCCCAGATAAGCACCATGGCAAGGAAAAACTCCCTTTTAACAGGAAGAAACCTTGAGGCAGAGAGAATAAAAAAGAGAGAGAAAAAAACATGCAAACATTTTAAATTATCCTCACTCATTAGTCACTGAGGTCCAATTATTAATAATTCCTCCAAATAAAAGGTCTTAAACGAAATTGAGTTTGTGTTTTTTAGCCCTCTAATATGTCCACATTTTTCACAATGCAGGATATGATTAACTGTTATTTTAGAATAAAGAAAACAAAACAAAACAAAAAAACTCAAAATGAAATAAATTTTGAATAGTGCAAACACAGAAGAATAATCCTTTTTTTTCTCTTAAAATGGTCCCAGCCTAAAAAATTGAAGGCCTACACTTCAAGTAAAAATGTTAATATCTTTAGAAAACAATAAATAAAAGGTGGCTCTTTTAGGAAAAAAGAAGTGCATACACAGCATTGACTATCCATTTTTCTGTTATTTTTTCTTAAATTAAAGACGCCTCAGTCTAAAAAATGAGGGTCTACACTTTGAGTAAACAAGTCAACATCTTGAGAAAACAATAAAGAAAAAGTAGCTACATTGATGCCACGTTTTTGGAGCATATGAGGCACATTGGTTTTCTGAAACTGCCTGACGGAAGAATGATCATAAATTTCTATATCCACTCATTGTTAAAACAGCGGTTGTCGTCATCAACCTTCCTTCCGTGCTCCATGAATATCTATTCACATAGATTTATCAGACATTGGCCACGGGTCTGGACAGAACCATCACTCGGTCTGAATCCAGACCAAGGTCCACCATTTGGTGATGCCTGCTCTTCGCATTAAACATACACCACTCATTAGTCTCTCACAACATATAAAAATATGTTAATATTAATGCGAATTCTGACTGGAAAAATGATTCATTATATGTTGAAGCTGCATGCCATTAGAAGATCCAACTCTTCCAATGTGATTGCTGAGAATTTACCTTCTCTTATTCATTCTAAAAATGTCTTTAGTGAAAAAAGGGGGTTGTATTAGGACACAGAGTTTTTTTTAGTGCAATGCTGTTGGTCCATCTCTGTGGTTTGGGAGGTCAGCGGCTGTCACCCCTGATTTTACTTTCTGTTTTCATCATCTGGTCCACGTGATGCTTCGCGGGAAAACTGATGACCGTTGGTGTCGGGGTCAGATGTCATTCTCTGACAAGCTGAGGCAGGTGGTCACTGTTGCTGGGCTGAGTGAGAGGTCAAAGATGCCCTTTCAGCTGCTTGTGCACTCTCATGCTACACAGCTAGCTGATGTTCAGCCACACCAGCTGGAATAGCTTCATGCTACAAAAGATGGAACCACGACTTTCTTGGTAGAAACCATTAATAATATTGACTCTAACTGTTTACAGACTCATCCAAATAATAAAATGTCTTTAATTTGTGAATGTACTGTATCATAATTAGACTTTACATTAACTATTAAAAATGGTTGCAGAAGTAGTTGAAGCAGCCTCTTATCTAAAAAGAGGGACTGTAGCATTATACGATATTGTTTGAAATTAATAATTCTGGTTGTAATTCTGGTTTTAACCTCCAGTCGAAATTAACAGGACAAAGTTTAAAAACCAAATACCAAAACAAAACATGATGAAGGGCAACTAGACGAGGTTATGTAGGTTCCCCTGATAACAGCCTTTAGGTCATTATCATCGATCTAGTTTGAAACACCTTGATTTGACAGCTCACCTTTTCTATTTTCTATCCAGTCACATATTATGTGCCAGTTTTAAATCCATTTTCACCTGGACCTGCAGATCTCCATCCATATCTCTCCACTGGGCTCAACATAACTTCTGCTTTGTACCATTTCAATTAGGCTGAGAGCACATTCTAACCGAGTTCATGAGTTGAAAAATAACAAATTTTTAAAAAGATCTCGCCAGAATGCAGCATTTTAGGTAGTTTTCAGGAAAATAAGCCTGAAAACACACTGGAAGTACGTAATCAGTAAAGACATCATGGAGATCAAGAAAAGTAGATGATGTAAGTTTGACCATATGGACGTTTTGTTTTGTTGTTAAATGTGAGTACATTAGCTTCAGCAGTACTCAGTTAATCACAGCTACCCATCAAAACAGGCCCTCATCTCTGCTCCTGACATCAGTATTAAGCTCATTTTCCCAGAAGTGAAAAGGCTGACAGTAGAGAGAGCTCACTATCTCCAACATGTCCACTTATGTCTGCCTCAATGGGAGCTACAGTATATGCACATGCAGGAAACTAATAATCCTTTCGTGTGGTGCTCTCAAAAATATCACCGCACCACTGAACAGGTGATCTGAAACAGGAAGAACTGGGCAACCTTGCCTGTCTCCAGCGAATCAATTTAAGCAGGAAAGAAAGAACATCACTGCCAATTAGCCGCTCCAGTCCCAGACAGCCCCTTGTTGCACTTGGGAGCACCACTATTGACAAACGCTGGAGGATTAGTGCTCCACAGTGTGAGGGCTGTTGATTGTTACAGCCGATTTGAAGATGCAGACGCCAAACCAAAGAGGAATTATTTGAACAGACACCAGCACAGGTGCTAAAAAAAAAAAAGTCCAATTAGTCTCCTCTTTACTCTTCACTTGATTCCCTTGAGTGGCACCACTGATGATTGATTGGGTTTCTGCAGCATTTCCCTGCAAAAGTTTGCTTCAACTTTGAAAATGTGGAGTCTAACTCAGAGAGAAAGAGAAGTTTTGAATAAGTATAAGTAAGATGGACTTTATCCTCCTTTTTACGGCGTAAAAAGGGAAGCTTGTGTTGCTCTCAAATAATTTAGCAAAAGCATTGTTTGCTTGATTGGACACTAGAGCGCTGTTTCCCGGCAGACTGTCTCCACTGTAATGAGATGATTATTGCTGGTCATCTCACTTGTCAGTGGAGTCAATGTCAGTACTTAACCACATTGGCACTTTTATGAGGCCTGAAAATAAACTATTCATTTGCCATTAATCAATTAACATTTCAGCAAAGGAACATGCAGTGTAGCATTTCCAGTAGGGATTAAGACATGCACTTGATACATTCATCTGAGACACAAATATGGTGAATTCCAAAGTAGTATGCGCTTCAGGGGTGCCTGGGCATAAATATTCATTAAGGTAGGCAGAGAGATATTGACTGTTACAAAGAGTGCACCTACAGGTCTATTGTGGTTTGCATATTAAACCCTTTCTACACAGTTCACCTTTCATTCTGCAGGAGGCTGATGAGGCATCTCTTCAGCCAGTCAGACGAGTACAAATGAAAACCCACCCAGACCCAGGATCTGTGATACGTTTGAGGAAGTCTATAATACCATTTTAAGCCATTGTACTGTGAGCCAGCCTGCAGTGGACTGAGAAAAGGCCTCCGTTTCTGGTTTGCCCACGCTAAAAAACAACGTGCTGCCGGGCAGCTGTCTCAGAGGAGGACTGAGGCTTTTTTTTGTCTTTTGTAATGTGAAAGACTCTGCAGTCTCGATGGTGGCGGAGGTCTACAGAGCCATTATTGAACGCTTTATAAAGACCTGCCCACCGGGAAACATCACAGCAACCAGAAAACAAACATGAAAAAGAGGGCTCGGCTGGCTTACAGAAGATCAAACATTGAGAAGAACATCATCACACACGGGCCAAACGCAGATGCTGGAAAACACCACGGTTCTTTAAATGTTCTTTCTCTGAGTAGCACTTGAGTGAGTCTGGCTGAAACATGCTCGACATGTCAGAGGTCTCAGGGTAGTATTTTTTCTCTTTATCGTGGGGATAAACGGGTTTGTAAACATGAAGTCATGTATTAAAAACCGTACACTCCAGTTGTTGCTGAAGGCAAACGTACCTCCGCTGTAAACAGCATCCATTTCAAACCGACTTGACTTTAAAGCATGACTCACCCACTTCAGACATCTCCGGCACCGTTGCTACAAAGGGTCCATCTGGAAATTTGGGTGCATTGTCATTGATGTCTTGCACTTTAATGATGAACTCTGACTTCGGCTCCAGGGCCTCCTCCGTGTACCGATCCAGGGCTTGCGCATGCAGGACATAATGGGATTTCTTTTCACGATCCAGGCTCTTGGTAGCATGGATATCTCCTGTCACTTCGTCAATGATGAAAATAGTCCCAGCTCCTTCCCCGTCCAGAATGTACCTGACAGACCCGTCACCTTTATCTGAGTTTGAGTGAAGCTGCAAAAAAAATCAGACAGAAGGTGTGAGAATACAAATAAAAGATGTGTGTCGTTGTTATTTATCTAAAGCGCGGAGGACAAAGTGTCTCCAGCTTATGATTCAGCTATTGCTTAATTCATTGACATGATAAATAAATCTAACAGATATAAGGTTTGAGACCTCAAAAAGCTGGTCAACCTCAATAAATGAATTTTTAAAGTCAATAAAATAGTTCCCCACCCCAATGCTAAATAAACCTTCCAAAAAACAACGTGCAAAAAACAACATCTAGTCATAGAATCATCATTTATTCTGCATAAAGCAAAGAAAAACACAAGCTCGCGTTAAGCACGACTATCCTTATTTACGAGGTTCAACAAAAAGAGAAACACATTATTCAGCCTGATTGTTGCATTAAATTTCAGTTTAATTCCATATTGAGTCAAAGCTCTTTGAATAATGAGCTGCCATCTAAACCCTTCAGCTCTGAGAGCTTGTCTCTGGCTTCAGAAAACCTTGCAAATAAAAATGAACTCATGCATTCCATTATTTAACAGTTCCTCTCAGTTCTAACTGTACCCAAAAGTCACTACAACAAAAAGCATTGTTATAGTTTCAGGGTTGTTTGGAGAATACTGTTAACAATTGAGCTGCGCTGCCTGTTTCTCACCAGGAAAAGAAAAGAAAAAGAGTTGAAACAAGCCACTCGTTCAGCCATAATTGACACCAAGAGGATTAAAACTTTGATGGTGACTGTTCAGCTGGGTTGCAGTTTTAGAATTCCTAAATATTAAATACATTCTTTTGGTTCCATTTTTACCCATGAATAAAAAATGCCAGGTTTTCCCACAGAGGACTATTTTTTCTGTATTTTTACATGCTAAACAGCAAAAAAAAAAAAAAGAAGATCAGATCAGTTTTTAATGTCTATTGAGTGATACTGGTGTTATTAAAATTTTATTTTATAGACTCACATAACAAGCACCTTTTTCTTGACACGTAACAAACAAATAAATAAATTTATCGACTGCGACAATTTTATTTATCGACTGCGACAATTTAAAAAGCACCTGCGGATGTTGAAATTCAATGTGTTAATACCTCTGCTGCATCACAAAAAATATTATAAAAAAGCTGCAACACTGTAAGAAGCAGGAATCCAGTCTGGACAGGATCCCACACAGCACACACACACACACACACACACACACA
>BJFM01000811.1:129094-150421 GCA_016586285.1 Arothron firmamentum
CACACACACACACACACACACACACACACACACACACATTTACTATACAGCTAAAGGCAAATTTCCAGTCAGCAAACAGGTGGACAAGCATGTCTATGGTTGGGAGGGACCATGAATGTGTGTGGAGGAGACCCAGACAGATACATTGAGCAGAACGGAGACACAAGTGGACGGTGTTTAAAATGCAAAGGGACGTTTGTCCACTGGAAAACAGATAAAATCATCTTCCTCACTGTGGTCAAATCCCACTCGTGCTTGGAGCAGAGGACGCACCGCCAATCAGTCCACTCCGGTGATCTCTCATCAAAACCTCGATCAGAACACAATTGACCAATTATAAAGCTGCTGCTGATTGCAGGACCGACTCTTGATGAGAGCCGACTGTCCTTCCCAGGGTACACAACAAGCCTGTAACTAGACAGACTTAAAATCCTGTTGAATCAGGTTGTTCATCAGTTGTTAGATTAGATTAAAATAAAACACCACCTTTACTGCAACAACAACAACAAAAAAAGAACTTGCTTACTAATTAGAAACTGTTGGGACCAATTATCTATTATTTATCTTTGGTTAATTTTTACAGACTCTTAAAATGTATGTGAAGTACTGTTCCTAAAAACAAACAGAAAAACAGAGATTTAATCACTTAGAGAGCAAGCAGAGTTAATACACACATCTGTCCAGCAGCAGTCTCCACCTCCACCTCATAAATGAAATTACGCCCACAGTCAGAGAGCTCATTTAGCCACAGACTGTATTTGTGGGAGCCGATAAATCACACTCAGCAGAACAGAACCAATGATGCATTTGGCAACCACAGCTTTCCAAAATCTATGGCTAATGGCAGACAACAGGCTGTGGGTGATTACACTAACGTGTTGAAACAACACTGACCAGTGTTTTCTCTACACTCTCAAGCCTATCATCGTTGGCCGTCAATCTTCTCAACCTGTGCCACCATTTATCTGTTACTCTTGGAAGAATTTCCTCTTACAGGAAAAGATTCATAACATCTTCAAAAGAAGAATTTGGGACTGAGCCACGGTTAAAATATGTTGTATGTATAACCAACTAATGCAGATTAAAGTGTGAATAGCTCAAATTTGCATTTACAATTCAAAATCAGAATTTAACAAAAGCAGTTAAAGTGCCAGAAAAGTAAAAAAGTCAGATAATGGCCCGAAAATGTCACCTGCCAAAGCTGAGTGCATGTAAAACTAAGAACCTTTCACTCACAGAAAAGATAATTTCCCGAAGAACTTCAAGTAAATATGTAAACATTATTTTTTTGTTGTTGTTTTTTGCATCGTAAGTACAGTATCTGATAGTGAATAACAAAAGCTTCGACTCAAGGGCCATAAATACATATGCTGCTGCGACAACTTCCTAAATGTGACATTTTTAATATACAGCTAAAATATCATATCGGCAGCCAGGGCTCAATTTAAACAGTTTTTTTCATTCTGTTATAAAGTCAAAAAGCCACCCGATTATTTCAGTTACGATGCCAGTTAATTTTATTTTCCCACTGAGCTCTCGACCAGCTCTGCACAACAAAGGAAGTGAAGCGAAATACAGAAGAATATCAAGTGTCTATGAATGGATTAACACCAAACCGGCAGGATTTAACTTCTCTGTTGAAGCATAAACCAGCCGGCTTTCAGCAGGATGGTTCCTCCTTGTAAGCCTGGTCCTGCTCAAGATTTCTTCTTGTTAAAAGTGAGTTATTTCATTGCCACTGTGCTTACCTGGGGGTTAAGGCTCTGGGTTCCTGCCTCTGTAAAGCACCTGGAGACAATTTTATTGTAAAAGGCGCTATATAAAATAAAACTGAACTGAAATGAACTCATAAACAGCTGTAAATGATATCAGCTATTCTGCTCATAAACACAGAGCAGAGTTGTCATATGTGGTGCAAAAAATCTCCCAAAAAGCATCCTGGTGGCTGCAGTTCAGACAGACTTGACTCATCAAGCTAAGTTAAAAAATCTGGATTCCTCTAATGATGAGGACTATTAATGAAGCACGAAAAAATGCCAAGTTTTCAAAAGTAAGACATGAAACGCTGTCTCTGCAATTACACAGTGCTGTGGGAGGAAATGCTTCATTAAGTGTCAGCCTGATGTATTATTAGTCTCTGCACAGCTTGACCTTCATGCTGTGCTCCTCCACTTTTTTTCTGCTCAGATCCAGATGATGCGTGTGCCTGGTTGAAACATGTTATCGCTGAAAATTTTGGTATTAACATGATTGTAATAGCTGTGTTCAACAGATCCACTGAAGGTATGTACCTGCCTTGCTGCTTCTGTGCTGATTTATGATGAACAGAAGCATCAATGTGCAATCTCAAAGCCCAAACTAGCACTTCCTACTTCCGCCCTATTTCTGCACATTCCTCCAAAGCAATAAAATGCAGTGAGAAGTGTTGGGCACTGAAACCATTTAAGCATGATCAAGAAGAAGAAGAAGAACAAGAAGAATGTTTTGGGGACAGACTTATTGGGGAAAAGAGATCACATTGCAGTCAGTAAAAAGATACTTGTTCAGAATTTGAACTTTGAGTCTGACCTGCCTGTAAGATTAGACGTGACATTGTAGCTGTGACTCTGGGGCTTCACCTGTGTCGCCCACTTATAACGTTCTGCACCTGTTTATCTAATTATTTCCAGACTAACGTGGAGTCAGAACTTTGCGTTTCATCAGAGAAATCACCCAGAGAAAATTATGGTTTCATGTCTGAGCCTCTTCTTCTTACAGGTCGTTAGCAAGGTTCTTAATCTTAATCTTAAAACACACTTAAAAAGAATTAAAAATCCTCCTGCTGTATTTGATGGATCCAACCCCCCCTCCCTGTGGTCACTCTGCAGTCTTGGTGCATGTCTCTAAAGTGACAAACATCCAAGCACTGCTCTTCTGCGTCTGTATTTTCCTTCTCTTGGCTGCAGTTTTACAGGTCTGGTCACAGTGACAGTTTTCATTTACTTTGTTTGCAAACACAGTGTTGCTAATTGGCTGCGCTGCAGGAGGCAGTGAGGGCATGGAGCATGTTTTTCCACCATCAATGTGTATAATGAATAAAGAGAAATGTGCATAGGGTAGGTTTTTTTTTTTAGCAGGCTATTTGCCCTTGCTGATGATCAGTGTCTTGGCTTCATATTTGTAATTAGTGATGAGAGGGCAGTGGGTTCGTTTTGATTAAATCTTGGCTGCTTTACTTCACTCAAGAGGACTTAATCACTTTTTATGTGGGGGTGTGCTTGATTGTTTGATTATTGCCACATTGGGCCCATGCCCCCCCCCCCCCCACCCCAAATCAACTCTTCTCAGCACCCGCTTCTCTCCAATTGATTTGTAATGGTCACAGTAAAGCCTGATGACAGAGCAGCAGCCTAATGACCATACATCAGGGCGCAGTAATGAGGGGCGTTGTGGAGATGTGCAGCTGATGCACATCAGAGATTTTACAGTTGTCCTCTGTTTTGACTTCCCCAGGGAGACAGAGAACCAGTTGTCTTCCAGAGAGCAACCCTAATGCTCATTTTGAAGCTTGAGTTCTAAAAATTTGACATTGGACTGTGTGTGTGTGTGTGTGTGTGTGTGTGTGTGTGTGTGTGTGTGTGTGTGTGTGTGTGTGTGTGTTTCTGCCTGCGTGCATAAGTGCGCACGTCTCTCTGTGTAAACAACTGGACACGGCTAGACACTTTAGATAAACAAGAACAAAAGCAAAAATGCAAGATTTTAAACTTCCAAACTCCACCTAACATGGATTAAGACAAACATACTGTAAAAGAATTTAAATTGTGTATGCCAGTCATTACAAATCCTGATTGAAGATTAAAAAAAAAAAACACACTTAACTCACGTTCACACATACAGTGTGGGTGTAAAGATATTTTTTTGTAAAAACCATCACCTTCTTTTATAGTGTACAAATGAGACAGTTACCCGATTCTGTCACAGCACAAACCATTTTTAGCTTCATGAATAAAACATTTGTTTAAGGTTGGGACATGAACTAAGGACAGGACAAGGGGAATTCCTTCTTGTCCAGGTTGAAGCACCCATTCTGTCAAATCTCAATTATTTACTGTGGCACTTAGAAGGCCCTGGTTCACTGTCCTGGTTTGATCCCATCATAACCACATGCTCTGTCTTTGTGATCACACAGCTGCAGAGTTACAGCGTGAATCTTCATATTCACACCAAGTTTGTTCGATTCGTGTTACTTTTGAGGAATAACCTTCCCATGTGCAACCTGCCTTAGGAGTTTAAGGCACAGGCTGAGCTGAGTGACGGAAAGTCGCTCACACCTTCGACTGGAAGAGCAGGCTGTCTCCCGTCTGGGTGCGGGACAAGGCTCATCACACTAGAATTTGTGCCTCACTCACGCACAAAGCTGTCATTTCCCAAATGCTTCAGCCCCACAGAAAAGTGTCACTGGGGATTATAGCAAACCTCAGGAGGATTAAAATGTTCTTGACAGACTGGCCGCTTCACTTATTCCCAGAAGTCACTCTAGTCACTATATACAGTCTTTTTTTTTTTTTTTTTGAAAGTGTCGTCTAAATGTAGACATGACATTTCCAACTGTTGTGACCACAGCTTACATTGTGGTGCGCCTGTGTTATCTTTGCAACAGATTTTTCAGTACATATCTGCTTTCTCCTGCGTTCAATAATTAGTAATTTACCTTTGGATTTCCACACCTTCCACACATCTTGTCAATCAACACGTCATTCACAAGCTCCCTCTTTTTGAAGATGGCAATTATCGACAAAGTGTTGGCAATTCCCTGTCGTGGAGCTGCTCATTTGCTGCTTGCTAATGTCCAGAATTTTTAATCAAGTAAAGGAAGAAGGGAAAAAAAGCTGAGCAGAGTACATGCTGAGTGCATTAATCCTCCTCCTCCACCTCCTCCTTCTCGCCTGTCTTTGTCTAATTAAGGGTCATTCTGTCTCCCAAACACTCGGGACACTGCACAACAATCCAGCCCACATTATTTCATGTTTTTTTATTTTCTGTGCTAACCAACTGGAGACCTCATCGCTTTTAACATGCATGTCAAATTGATTCCTTAATAGTGTTTATGTTTCCTCTCGGTAATTTATTATCGTCCAGGATAAGCTGGTGATGTTTGTTTTGCTGTCATCAACAGTACTCACTGCACACACACACAAACCACCCCCCCCCCCCCACACACACACACACACACACACACATACACACACCAACACCCTTGAGGCAGCAGTAGACTTAGCACCAGCAGCCATCAGACCTAAAACAATAATGAGCTTCATGACAAAAAGAATATTTCTTCAGCCAGTTGGTCCTAAAATTGATGTCCAATACCTATAATACTACCTATAATACTTACTAAAAGATATTAGTAAGACACTTTTCAACAATAACCTCTTTGGTATAGCTTTTGCAGATCCATTCCTAAAAGTGACTTAACCAGGTGGAAAGTGATTTTCTGTTATTTTCCCTTTCACAGATTTTCCAAGCACGTCATCCCTCCTTTCTTTCATTTCCCCTTCACATGACACTGTTGTTGAAATACAGACATATGTGCAGTCAAAGGAGCATTCTGCCTTTCTCATTCTCTTTCTCTCAGAGAGCAGCTGAGGGGATTAGCCTGTGCCTGAGTGTCAAGAATAATGATCACTGCAGCGTAGAAACACATTTCTGGAGATAAGGGCAGGCAATCTGCAAGCAGAGGACTTAACCAGCTCCCTGTGGCTTATTGGGAAATGAACAGAAAAGTCGCCACCAACAACCAGGCAGCATCTCATTCCACACACATCCAAAAAGAAAACAAATTATAATCTTTTAGACCTCAACTGGAATCTGTGACTTCTATAGCAAAAATCCCAACTTCCGCACTCCCATTTAATGTCTTTCATTGGTGAGCAATTTTCCACCTGTGAGATCAAATCAGGTCCCCACAGAGACCAAATCAGAGATAGGTAGATGAAGAGGGTCATTCCCACTGTTAAACCACAGCCACTCTTGAATACAAGGCTTCCTAAATTGAGAGATGTGCTGTAACACACTCCTTAATTATAAAGAATATGAAATCTATTGGACATTATCAAATAAGGGCTTTGATTACACTTGATAAGATGCCTTAAAAACAGTTAAGAAGGTCATTTGAAAACAGCTCAGTGCAAACACAGATATGTATCTGAGCAGAGTAATGTGCTCAAGCTGTTGCCTCATCCTTAATAAGCAATAACAAAAAATATTAAATAAAATAGAATTTCTTTTTCATCATCATTCTCTAAACGAAGACACATACCTTTCCCACATACTGTGGATCTGGTCCCATGTGCTCTTCTAAAACAAAGAACTGGTTCCAGATCCAGCCACGCTTCGGCCTGTGGTGCACTTCCGTCTCCCCATTGGCCAGTTTGGTCTGGTTTTTGGAGGGCACTTTGGCAAGACTGTGGTGACTCATACCAGAGCACCTCTGGATGAAGCAGAGGCAAACCAGAAATGGACAAAGACAGGAGTTGGTGGATATCCGCATGATGCTGGTGTGTGGCTTTGTCAGATTATCCCTGTGTTCTGAGGTGGTACGGTCCAGCCAACACTGATGCCACAGCTTCCACCTTCAACTGCAGGTCCACACGGGCGCCACGTCCAAAGTCAACACTAAATCCAAAGTGGGGAAAAAACTGACTCTGCAGAACCTCCAAGGTTCATGGCCCAAAAGCCAAAGTTTGGACGAAAAACAAAAACAGATATTTACATTATGAAATTTCCCGGGAAATGAGATGTTGCAAATGGACAAAAACGTTGGAGTGGTTCTACCAAGACCAGAGGTTAATTCCGGAAGCCATTCTGGATTTCCTGAAAGAAGGAAAGAGAGGAAAACAATTAACGTGACAGATATTTGAAGCTAATTCCCTCTGTGTAGATTACAACTCATAAATCCTGGTTGACTGTGATAACAAGGCAGCAAGAAATCTACTTAAGGATTCCAGCATTACATGCAATTCTGGTTGGGAAAAGGTTGTCAGCATTCACCGGACAGTTCGAAAGCAAAACAAAACATGGATCGGGAAGGTTAAATTTTCTTTGCTCTAACATGAGCAGGGCACGTGTGAATATGTGAGGGGAATACTAAATCCTACAAACAGAAATGAACAGCCTCACTCACATACTGTATAGCACAGACCTCAATTTTAGTTGGCAGTAAAATGAAAAACAAAAACTGTCTGATTCATAATTGAAAAAGGAACTAAAGTACAAAAAGATTCCAAGCATTGTAAAATCTTTCTTACCAAGCTTTCAAGATCTTTTTGTCTCCTGTTATGTGTGAGAGAATATGCATGACCAGTGTGTGTGTGTGTGTGTGTGTGTGTGTGTGTGTGTGTGTGTGTGTGTGTGTGTGTGTGTGTGTGTGTGTGTGTGTGTGTGTGTGTGTGTATGTGTGCAATTGTGTCACATTTATGGAGGACTCACTATGTGGAAATGTCAGAGGGTTTTTTATTTTATTGCTACTGAAGCATGAAGTCTGTCATCACTGCTCATATCTTTTTCCATTTGGGAGAATCGGGTGTCATTTGACCTTGGTGTTCCAGAATACACTTCATTGTGGTAAAACAAATAAAGAAAATCCATGTTTCTGATTCTCAATTACTCTAGCAGCAGTCAGAAATGGGACCTTTGCTCAGGCAGGAAACACTGAATTCAAACATGCATCAGCAGGATATGTGAAGCAGGTTGCTTGATTTGTAAATGAGACTGAAAATTCTTGCTGACTTTATCAACCCTGCTGTGCTTTGCTGAGTACACTTAAAATAAAGGTGCACCTGCTGTGTGGCGAAAACACCCTCGGCTGCAGGTTTACAAATATATTAGTGTTCTCTAATAAAATTAAGCTTTATGGAAAAAACCCAAGTACGTCTATGGTAAACATAGCACGGCACCATCCTGTCTATTGTTAATGCAGAAACAGATATATCTCAGCAACAACAAGAAAAACCAGATTTCTATCAGACAGTTCTGCAGAGGGCTTGTTTTATCCCACATGTTCTATAAGCTCAGACACCGTCCACTGTATGCTTCATGTGGGCTACTGTATGCTATAGTTAGAGTACAGTTACAGCAATTTTCAAAATAGTTCCACCTAAAGCTACAGCCATCACGTGTGCATGTCAACACTGTGAAACACACAATGAATTTAAACACTGTCTGATTCATGCTCCGGTGAACAGGGGGTGGTCAGTGTCCCAGTTAGGGTCCTTGGCACAGAAAATGACCGCAGACGCAGAAGACAGGGGCTCTAATTCATAGACTGATTAAACAATGGAAAGAATAAGCAGATTCATTTAAAGTGGTGCATGAGAACTAGTTAATGATGCTTTCCATGTCTGCAATGGCAAATATTGACCAAAGGTTCAACCCTGTCACCATCTTCCTTCCTGCTCCTGACCTTTGGAATAACATAATGGCCAGTAAAGACTGTGTCACCCCGTGCAGATGACCTTTAATCCTGGGACAGAAGATGTCCTTAGTTTAACCTGACAGACATTTGTTGGGAGAAGTTGTGCTGAATATTTGTGGCACCTCTGACATCCCTGCAGGCATTTTTGGAGGGATTCACAACAGCAGCCAGCGTCAGACTGTGAAATCTCAGACTGCGAATTATTTTGCACTATTACAACAGCAGAGTTGAATTATCAGGTGTTCTGAATAATTTAGTTGAAACAGGATGAACAAACCTTGAACAATCTAGAGGCTCAAGCATGAATTCAAAATTTATTCATTTCAATGATGCTTAAGCGTTATGTAAGTGAAACAGGACAGTTGCGATACTGGTTTTGGACTTGTGTTCATGGCATTTTCAAACGTACATCACAAATAAAATATGACCAATCTTTTTGAAATGTCACCAAAATGCTTTAACAATTGAATTTCAACTGAATATTTTGGCGATATAAACCTGGCTTGCTAAAATTAAAGAAGTAAAAAGCTGGAGCTTTTTCATGACTAATACTGATAAGAAGTCCCAAATTCTCACAAACTGTGTGTGCAGGAGAGCATGCCCGAAGTAGAGTTGTACAGTAGAATAGCAGCTTTGAGGGGATTATGGAGAGGACAAACATGCATTTGATATTTAATAGGATCTTGTAGCTGACAGACTTCAAAGGCTTCTGCTCGCCGCTTTTTTACAATACGTTTGACAACATAAGAGGAAGATGGAAACAAGACCCTCACGCAAGCAGCGACTGTCACAAACGTTAATGGGTAATCACCAAATATTTCTCTGTAAATATAAAAATGTCACATGGATGGATTAGTGGTGCTAAAATCCCTGACTAATATGCATGTTTTAAATGAATCTACATCCAAATGGTGCTGATTGACTCCAGCTGTTAGCGACGATGCCTGAGCAGCGGCGCTGCGGCAATGAGTAATACCTGCAGCCAGTTCAAGCAGGGAAAGGGAAGCCAAAATCTGTTCCACATCCGGCTGGATTACAGCCATTGAGGATTAAATATTCAACCACACACCAAACATGTAATCTGGAAGAAAGACTCTCATCTGCATAGATAGAGCAACACCCAATTCCAGCCTCAGTTGTCAGAAAACCTGCAGTATAACGATGGAGTTGCTCTTTTACAAAACTCTGTTTCAGATCAGATGTAAGATTTGTCTTCTCAGCTGAGTCCTCCGACTTAATAACATATCCCTGCAGCAAACCTCCTCGTGCAGTCGCACCGTCAGCCAGATAATAGTGGCATCTGGGTGAGTCAGTGTGTGATACAATGAGAATATTTCTCTCTTGATTCAATTTCACTTCCTGCAGCTCCTTTCAATCAGTCCCCTTTATTGGCCGATTTGATTATCGTCCTGATTGGGTACAAAACATTCCAGGAAAACATTAAACTGGCAGACCTGGCTTGGTGCACAGCCACTGAAAAGTTTCTGAGTACATGCTGTGGTTATTGTAGGTCATATCCGACCATAATGATCAGAACATATTTCCTACCCTCCTTTCCCATAAGGTCATTTTACACTTCCTGCAATTAAGACAGACATTCATCTGCTTTAACAGTAGGACCAGAACCAGGCCATCTTATAAGACCTTGTTTAGAGCAGAGCCAGCAGCTCATAACCAGAGCCACAATTAAAAATGCAGAAATATGCTCAACAGTAAAATGAAGAGAGACCAAGAGCACATCTCAGATGTAGCTGCATTCTGTCTGGTAAAGAGATGGAAGCTGCCTCTTTGCAGTCATGAATAGCTCTTGTTCCTTCCACAAGTGATGTCGCATCATCAGCTCATGCCAAACACAGGTCAGTTGATGCACACAACACCAACTGTTCTCACAACAACGGACATCAGAGAGAAAGGGAAGACATTTTTACCTCAGGGGTAAAGGACACTTGTTCCCCTTTATTGCCTGTAGTCTGGGACTATTGAAGAAGCATCAAAAGGAAAACACAAATAAAAATTACACTAAATGTGTGTTTGTATAAAATCACATTCCAGAATTCCTTGGAGTTGCTGTTCCACCTGAACATGGCTTGTTTAATTGACCTTAATGGCTTAAGGACACCATGAAACTGAAGTGTTCTGGAACTCTGACACCCATCATGTCCTGCTGCCACAGAGCCATGATTGAAGCAGCCTCAGCAGCTGCATCCCTAAATGGTTACAGAGCTGCACAGCCTCCGACTTCCAAGTCCCTGCAGCACACAGCGAATGCAGCTAAGAGGATGATTGGTGCCTCACTCATCACTCTTGATCATCTGGAACACCCACCTCACACCGAAAAGCACTCGGCATCACTGGTGACCCCACCCGCCCCTCCTCAGGCCTCTCCAGCTCTGTTCTCCAACAGACTTTAAAACTTTGAGATAATAATGCCCTGTCTATTGCAAATATATATCCCAATATAACAGAATTAAGCAACTGATTTTGGTTACATCTAATCAGTAAACATTACATCTGACAGTCAACAATAATGTTTATATCCGTTAAAATACTTTATCAGAGTGATTCAACATAAACACCAGATATATAGATTCCCAGCAGGCTGCAGCAGCAGTGAGATGATTATTCTTAACAATAGTGTACCTCATAAAGTATTTAAAAATGCATACACAACATAAACTGATTTAACTCCAAATACAGCAATGCTAGGTTTTACTGTAACTAATATACAGTAGTTGTGCATTATAAGACCTGAATTACCGTACTCTTTAACTGGGAAAATGTTTTGTTGAACCTTAAATTTAAAGCACTGGCCTAAATTATATCTTCGGTTTCCGCTGACTTAAATTAAGCAAATAAATAAAATATAAAATAACACTAGTTACTTAGAATAGTGTGTTGCCTTTTTTCTGCCTGATTCTCATTCAAACTTCAAAGTCGAATATGCAGACAGTCGAAATGGACATTGAAAATCTGCACTAAAATACAAGGGCTAGTATGTGCACAGCATAAGGATTGATGGCTTTTGCAAATATAAAAAAAGACCTGAGAGGACTTGTTCAGAGGCTCAGAGCCTGGGGCCTGCTGGGTGATTTGACCCAGTTCATTGTTTGTAAAAGAAAACAGATTAGCTCAATCAGTTTCACATGCAGGGCTTTTCTGAGAACGCATGGCACCACCTCGACATTCTTCAAAATTGAAGTGAACAGGTGTCAGGATTTCATTAGGTGTAGCCAAGCAGGATATAACACTTCCACAAAGGCTCAATCAACAGGAACAACGCTTGAGCCTGTGTTTATTGAACATGTTTACTGTTACTGAGTCACAAATTATTTTCCACTTTGGGTAAATGGGTAGAAATGATCGGATTTTCTTACTGAATTCGGCTCATTTAGCAAGTTAGCATCACTACCTCCTGATAAATGTCCATCTGCATTGAAAAGCAAAAATCTTTAATCTTAAAACCTCTCTCTACTATAAAGCAGGTCACCATTTGTCCTCACAAGCAACAGCATTTCTAATATTATACAAATGTTTTCTCAGGCTGGGAAAAAAATGAAAATCATCAGAACCTATGACTGAAGAGCATCAGGACCTGACCTGTGCAGTCTGCTTAAAAATCTGATCATTTAGATTCACACATACAAAAGTTAGATATTTAAACATGTGTAAATTATTCAACCTGAGGAAAAGAAAGTGATCAGATATTAAAATGTAATAAGTTGATGCTCAACAGAAAACAAGCGTACAAACATTATGAGACATTAAAAACCTAACTTTCCCCTTGAGTCGGTATCTAACATTTGGCAAAAAAAAAAAAAAGAAAAAAAACCTAGATAACGGTAAATTCATTGGATGTGTGAGTGGGTAGACACAGAGCACCTGACTGAGAAAATTAAACTGTTAGCTGTGGAAAAACAAGAGCGAAAATGCCAAGCTGTCAGAAACAGTTGCTGTGCGGAGACAGTCAAAGCCCTCGACACAAACAGACCAGCAACTACACAAAGCTACATTGAAGATACAATTAGGCATTTGAAGTTTGAAAATATAGCATATTGAAAGAATTTGTGCAACTCTGTCTTCCGAGACCAAATGTGCGAAAGCACAAACAAGTGTCAGAATCTGGCCTCTAAAACTCACTCTTAAATTTTCTGGTAATTAAAAGCATTAAATAAGCAGGTTTTTAAACACAGATTAGCAGTGAAGGTAATTAGGCTCATTGCACTAATGACTCCCACTGAGTCTTGTGGGCAGGATGTTGTGTCAGTCACCTCCCCCCGCCATGGCTCAAAGTCAACAATGATTTGTCCTTTCAATACACTATCCTCCAAACGCCATCTGTCCGAGCAATCCGCTTCCATTAGCCCAAATCCAATATGTACCACTCTTCGCACATAAGCCCCAGGTTGAAAAGATGTAGGCGAGGAGCATCTAACAGCATTTTTCATGATTAAAGGCCATGTGAAGGAACTACAATTATGTCTGTGGTGGAGAGGGTTTTTTCGTTTCCCTCCATTTCCTGTCACATTAGAGAACACACCAGCACACTCTATATATGTTTTTTGGCTGCTTATTGAGGATTGAGCGGAAGATGGAAAAAGTCCCATCTGTTGTGCGTTTAATGACTGGATTCTTAAGCTCTAATCATACAGAGGTAGTGCCAGGAAGGAGCCGACAGCACCCATCTGCTGGACACTGCAAGGAAAAACATCGTTTTTCAACTCACACCATCATCTTCTGGAGCTGGCAGCCATCATATTTTATTCTGTAGACACTATGTGGTGATGATGGTGCAGTGACATCCATCAAAAATGCCCCCAGAATCCCATTTAGAACAATTATATAAATTGACAAACTAGCAACTTAAATCACAATATAGACCATAAACACAACCATAAATGTGGTTTCTGTGAACAAGAAGCCATCTGCATGTTTCGCTCCCAACTCAAACTGTGCTGTCCATAATATGAGCATGTATAGGCTACCCTATATAGACATTAACCATTTGGTTCGAGACATGTCTCAGCTTAGAGAATTTAAAAGGGATCAAGTGTGGAAATTTCGTGTTGAACCTGCACATAACTGTGACACCCTATTTTTAAAAAAATGACCAATAGTCTCCGCGTAGTTGTGCAATCATGAAACACAGAATCTGACATTTCATCGCAGGTGCCTGTCGTGTCATGGTCTGATCTGTTCGGCTCTCAACAAGCACTGTTTCCTGCAGAAAGGTGGATGGGAGAAACTTCACCTTTTGTCTACTAGCCGTAGCCATTAATATTCAGTGAGTGTACGGTACCATTGATAGAAATCACATAACACTAAAATACATCAAGATAATTACAAGAAAACTGAAAAGCATCACAGTATTGGTGTGATTAATGGCTTGAATAGTTAATCAATTGAGGAAGATGAAGGATGCATGTCCCATCCATTGTTAAACAATGAAGTGGTGAATCACTCGTTCGTTGCTTCTGTATTTCTTGGTGAAATACAAGAAACGGAAACGGACCCTGGGTGGATTCAAAATGCAAATATGCAATGCAAATATGTTCTTCGGGCCCACAGCACTGGCTTTTCTTTGTCAAAATTCAGTCTGGAGGACTGTGGCATGGTTCATCATTTCACACATATGCTAAAACACACAGAGCAGGTGGCTTTTACTGCAACGAGAGGCCCTCAGTGATGCTCTCCTGCACAAAGTCAGGCTCCGGCTACTCACATTAGCATTTTATACACAGATAAACGGGCTTTCTCACTGCCAGGTAAATTCCCTCATGAGAGGATGAAGTGCAAGAGACTTTTGCCACACTCGTTTCTGAGTACCCACAGAGTCGTGTGTGTGTGTGTGGAGATCTGTGTGTGTGTGTCTGTGTGTGTGTGTCTGTGTGTATGTGTGAGTAGCAGAAAGAGACAAACGTACCACCTCATCATCCAAATAGGGAATAAACCACAGAGATGAAGGGAAGCAGCATTAGTCACTGGGCAGTGTGATGGTGTGCTAGCATATGTGGAACATGCGGTGGGGGTGGTGAAATAAGTTGCTTTTTTTTTTCTTTTCTTCAATTGTTGCTAAGAGAAAAACAAAATATTGTCAAAAGCATCTTTGAAGTGCATTTTTGGTAGAAAATGCAACTAACTTTCATCAATTATTTAATATATGTTTCTCACAAACCATCTCTCTGCACTGAATCACCAGCAGGAATTCTTTTCTCTCCTTTCAAGGATTGATTTTGGGTGTATGTTGCCATTTTTCTATGTGTGTCTCTGCTCAGACACCATGCTGTAAATACAAGTCGGCATCCATGGATGCATTGCAGCATAACACTGAAAGGATCTCTCTAAATAGTTACAAAATTCAAGGCTGTCTTATATTACCATGTTTCATTGGAAACTGTGTAAAACACCTGACAAACTGCTGCTTTAATGTCAAGTCGATTCGGTCATTTGGTTCTTAAGTCAATTAAAAAAGAAAATTACTAACAAAATAATGGTTTGCAGATATTTTCTATTAAGGGGGAATCAACCTAATATTCTATAGATTAATCATTTCTAATTACCTGTATGTAGGTCACCCACGTGGATTCCTCTCCAGTGGGACTGAGGAGCAGATTTGTGATGATAAATGTAAAAGTAGAATTCGTCTGGCTTACATTCTGTCATGCAAACAGCCAATCCCATGATGCCTTGGGTGATGCATAGCAATATGAGGGTGTGCTTTAAATAGAAAACTGTAACGCTGCTGAAGGACGGCCCGTGTGCCCTCTCTCATGTCAAGCAAAGGCTTGAATGTTCAGTAACAGTTGCGAGAGCTCAGTACAGACCAGAAGTCCCATTAAATGACATTTGATTTATTAATAATTGATGTCAGATCAAAGGTGTTATGCATTTACATCTCTAATCTCCATGTTTAAAGTTCATCGTGAGGCCTTCTTTGTGTGACCTTTAGATCACTGATCCCTGCTGTGGTATACCGGTACAGGATGGTTGAATCCTGTAGTGATTTCTACACAAGCTTATGTGACAAACAATATCATAAATGACAGATTTCTTTAAGGTAGCAGGATCGCGCACATTTTCCGTAATAAAAATGTGCAGAAATTGAATAAAAATTCTTGGTGTATCATAATTCAGTCAGTGTTGCCAGCACTGTGTACAAACAGCGAGGTTCTTATAATTTGTCAGAGATAAGTGTTTAATTAATTTTTGCATGTGTAATACGATTTTTTTTTTTTTTTAGCAGAAATGATAAATGCCTTATTTATTGAAAAACAGATAGCATTAAACCATCTGTTGTGTGTTTGATAGTTGCTCTTTAAAAACATGATCTTGCAACAGTTACAAAATTTCAGAATTAGTTGGATGTCAGGCTACAATTATCCCCCCGGCTTTGGGTGGGTGACTTGTTTAGGCGCATCAAGATCTGTTCCAGTGCAGAAAAGACTGCGTGACATTTTGGCATGTTCCCTGGCACTTTGGCAACAGCGTGCAGGCTCACAAGCATGATCCTCTGGGCGAGAAGGCAGCCAGATGTTGCTACCAATGAATGGTTCAATCAAATTTCTGGAGTGTGCTCTATGTGCAAATCTGCTTACACGCTGCACAGTTCAGCTCTAACATTAGCAGCAAAGAGAAACTTCCTGAGTCTGACAGGGAGAAATTCCAAACCCAACCATTAATTGAACCCTCACTCGTGATTTCTTTAAAAATATACCTACACCTTCTGGCTCCTTTAGAATGAGGTCAACTAAATTTTTGCTGCTTCTGTCCAGCCTCTGCTGCAATGCCATATTTTAACACAAGAGTAATTGAACTAGATAGAGATTCCCTGCAAAAAAATATACCTTTCACTTTTGCATCAGTTAACCTGCGATTTGTCAGATTTGTTCCTTTGGAACATTCGGAAAGTGTTATTTATGCATACAGAGTAAAAGAAATTGTCACAACTGTATTTGTTGCCAAAATTCTTCTGTATGAACACTGAAATGCTACAAAGGGAAGACCTAACACTGATATTCAACGACGTTGCAAGTGTCATGGTGTCCATCTGGATTTGCGTGAGATACTGCTACATGATTTCTTAGTTAAGATTGTCTCTATACATCCATATTTCATCAGTTCCAGTCTCTAATACATGCATGTGCTCTTTAAACTACATATTTTCATAGACATAACATTTCAAATCTATATTTAGGTTGGACTTTTAAAGCCGTTTTCAGAGTTATTAAAATTCCAGTAGTCACTTTAACTCTACTGGACAGTTCCCTGTGGCTTGCCTCTCATCCACCTCAGATCTGTGAATCATTAGGTACACTCGGTCCATCTCTCCCCTCACCATCTCACACTAATAAAGCGCTGGCACGGTCAGACTAGCATTAGCATTCCCACTCCTGGCATTGCACGGGAAGGTTGAGAGAGCCTGACAGGTGCCACTGTTTTATCAGCGCCACATATCTGGGATTCTCTTTGCACTGTGGCTCGAGAAAGCAGCTGACGTGACTCACCTTTTCCTCGCTGTCAGGATATGACAAGGTTTTTGAGTTAAGGATCCACTGAAAGCAATCTAGGTAGTAAAGGTAAATCCCTGAGTAAAATATGAGAAATAATTTATGCATGTCTTTCACATGCACGTTTTAGCCATCATACTCTGTGAACTACCTTAGATGGTGGTTACTCCCCGAGCGGGATTCCACATCTCCCAGTTTACTCTCTGCACACTGGTGCGTAAGAGTACATGAGTATATTAAAAGACGTGCCAAAATAAACAACACAGAGAATTTCTTTGAAAGGAGCTGAATGCAAACAAAAAACACTGCTGTCGTTATGCAGAGAAATAGAATACTCAGGGCACAAAAAAACATACTGTGATTAACAACAATTCACCCTCCAAACAAAAGATGAATCCGTCTGAACAAAAACTCAACAGCTCGATTTTCATGATTTGCCAAGACTTTCTAAACGTGAGGACACCCCTGAATATTTCCTCTATAAGCATCTTCATTGTTTGTGTTCCTCGTACATGTTATTTTTTCATTCCCTACATCTCTTTATTCTCTACACAGACAGAAGGAAAATATTCAGTAATAGAATGTTGCCGGTGCCTTCCTGTTAAAGCAAATGGGGGCAAACATTGATTTTGTTTCAGCAGTCCCTTCCCTGACTGGCAGGATCACCTATGCATTGATAAATTGCATGCGGGCAGACAGTAGCATTTGTACTGTTTGCTTTAAATTTACAATAGTCTTTTTTATTGCAGTCACATAAAATGACCGTGTAACTTAAACCTACTGCAGGGATATTTGTCAACATCTGCGATGATTCATTCTCATGCTGCTTTCACCCATAGTGATGAAAGCTAGGGAGCAATATCATTCATAACCCAGGCAGCAGTGTACAACTTTAAAAAAAATAAAAAATCACTCAAAAACAATCAATGGTAAACAAGTCTCCTTCTGTGACTGAGCATCAAATGTCTCCAAGGTGTTCTCGTTTTCCCACTGATTACTAGCACTTGGATCACACCTGCCCCACGCCAGCAAGAGTTCACAGGGAACACCTTTCACCTCCATCCCCTCATTTCCTGGTTGGCCTTCATTGTCAGTCTGTCAGCCTATTTAACTGTCTTCAGCCAGAAGGCGTTAAGGTGGCGCTGAGATATGAGCAGCACTAGTGACACCGCTGGTATGCACTTTACTAGCATGCAGATGATGAAAAAAGCTAGTCTGGACTTCAGGTTAAAAGGAGCTGAAGGTGCCTGTTGAAGAAAATAAATACTGGCTCCAACCAAACATAAATGCTCAAGAGATGCTGTGGGAGAAGAAATGTCTGTCAGTGAGAACATTGATGGAAATCATGTATAATGCAGGGCCTTTTGCATCCATAAATAGTATTTGGAGCTATTTTATCGCTTCATAGAATGAACTACTTTCAAATTCAACACGTATACATCAACATTCACTGACATCACATGGATTCATTTATAGTTTCCGCGGCACAGCCCCAATCACACTTTCGTTAAAATAACTGACAGCCATGTAGACACAACAATCTCCTCAATGCTTGATGCTTAGCATGTAAAAACACAACACTGACAATAGAATTTTAATTGAAGCTTATGAGATACCTCCAGAAACACGTGTGGTGGAGAAGGGACTAGCTAAAAACAGAGGAAAAAAGGCAAAAGCTCGGACCATAGGAAAAAAAAGTTCAAACCCGACTATTCTTACTCAATGATTATTTGGAGAAAGCCCCAAGCAGTCTTGGATGGCAGATGGAGATGTTGGATGACCACTTTCTGTTTACTGGTAGGGAAAAAGCGGCTGTTGTTGTTGGGAAGGAAGCATGATTCATCTTCTGAATGGCCCTTGGAATGTGCTCCTGGAACAACAATCCACATTTTTGGCCTGTCCAGTCTGCATATAAACACATGGCAGTCAGAAACCTGGTGTGAGCAATTTGTGCATCCATATTTTTGTTTATTTTGTTTTTGGTCTGTGCAATTCTAGACTGTTTCTCTGCATGGAGCTGCAGGGGAAAAAAAACCCAAAAAACAACATCCTTTTAATGGCCTGTGCTTTATTCGTTTAATGGTGGAGACATGTGGTTATTAGAACTATTATTATTATTATTATTATTGGGAGAATAGGAACACACTGCAGATGCAGCTAGTGTGAAATAACACCCTGTCAGCAACCCCATCAATGGAAAAGGTGTCTGTAAATATAAGACATCTATCAGATCCATATGGGAAGAGCTGATAGCATACAGCTAGCTATTGGAGATGCCTGGGTTCTCGTAGACCCTTGTGACTGTTAATGGCAGAAAAATTTTATCAATTGGAGCAGAAAAAACTTTTGACTATGTTTTTCACTACTTCATCAGAGGGTTTAATGAAGCGTGAAGAATGAGAGACCGGACAAAGTGGGATTAAACGTGTCCTGTCAGTGCCTGATTATCATATTCCGGAGAAAAAAAAAGTAGTGTAATCCAGACATAGGAAGTGTCTTTGAGAAAGCCTGCTGGTAACGGTAACCAAATATTTATTTATACATTATTGATTGTTTATCAGCCAATCAGAGCCTCTGTTAAAACCTAACGAAGAAACCGGAAAACCTTCCCATCAGTAAGAGAGCAGGTCCTGATCAGGTAGCTACCTCCCAGATCCACACACCTAAAACAGTGAACAATGCGTGACATCGCACATCCTCTGATGTGTCTGGTGCACATGCGCAGAGCTACGTACAGTCCCAGCACTACTGCTGTAAATATCTTTCAGTCCTGCACCTTTCCAATGTGGGGAAAGTGAGTGATAATGTGTGGTACATGAGAATGAATTACCACTTCAAGACATGACTGACATGATGGATGGATGGGTGATCAGCAGGGAGTCTTCTGAAGCAGATTCCCTGAGTGGAAGCCATGAATGCTGAACAACTGTTAACTGTGCTGAAACGATTTGGAATTTGGAAGCTGTATTAATAATTTAAGGGATTAATTTAAATGTAAAATGTTTGCATTATAGCGCTTGAATATGACAATATGTTGGCTTTGTCCTGTTTATCTTGCAAATTGATTTCATGGTGAAGCTATGTTTCCCTTTTTGACTAAACACCAAGCAATTAAGCAATTTTATGGTAAAATAATTGCAAGATGAATTGATAATGGGGATAAATGATCGTAGCCCTGCTCCATTAAACATCTACTGGATCAGTAACAGCTTCACATCTCCCAAGGCACCAGTTACAGGGGGAAAAAAATAAAAAATCAGTCTAGATACTGCATCAGAGTCACAGCACATATCAGACCAAGAGCTTCCATAAATTAGTCAGAAGACGGAAAAACACACCAGCCTCAGCCCATCTTCACACTCTGTCCCACAAACACGCCACGGAGTCATTTCACTGGTCATGGCTACGTTTGCAACCACAGCAGACAGATGTCTCGCGGCAATATATTAATAAATAATCAAACTGACAGTCAAACGGCTCTCCAAGCCCACGAGAAACCAAATTAATGCAACATAAAAAGGCAGCTAATTATCTGGCACTTGATTTACGCATCACGCCCAACTGTTTCAGGCTTCCAGATAACTGAGCGATCACGCAGCTGATCTTGCTGCTCTCATCATCTGATCTGTTGCGGGAGGAGAGAGCCCGACTTCTGGAGAAGCTGCAGTCAATGAATGGACGCCTGTTTCCTGCAGTGCGCGTAAATTTCAGTCTGGCCACAGTGGTGCGGCACAGGGATCGGATAGCCCCCCCAACTCCGACTCTGAGCAGCCCATCTGCCAGGAGGCAACAGCGAGGCGCAGCGTGCGCAAGGACCCAAAGATGGGAAAACAGCTGTTTGGCGTTTCAAGAGGAGACAAACTCGGGACGCTTTTTCAATCCCTCAGTCCTCCTTCTAGAACAAATCACACGGCGTTCAAATGCGCACACGGTCCCAGCAGGGAGCGCGCACGCTCGCGCGCAGTAACACGACTCGTATTTTATTTCCCAAATGTCTCAGCACTGTGTCAGCGAGAGCGCCGCGGACATTCACACGCACGCGTGCACATGCAAAAACTCTTTAGAACACACCAAAAACAGCATCCAGACAGTAAAACTTAAGCTCTCACCTGTCCGCGCACGCTGTCGTGGACGCACACCTGATTAACGGCAAAAATGGGGCGCAAGTTTGAGTTTGGTCCTCATCATTTCTCATTTCCTCCGTCTCATCTTTTCAATTTTCTCGCCCTACTACTGTCATCCTCTTCGGGGGAGAGCTTGACTGCGCGGGTAGTGGAGAACCAATACTCTTTCCGTGTGTACGTGCGTTTGCATGTGTGTGTATGTGCGAGAGAGAGAGAGAGAGAGAGAGAGAGAGAGAGAGAGAGAGAG
>BJFM01000811.1:150485-181225 GCA_016586285.1 Arothron firmamentum
AGAGAGAGAGAGAGAGAGAGAGAGAGAGAGAGAGACTGTGTATGTGTGCAGACGGGACGAGGGAGAGGCGCCCGGTTCTTGTGTGTTGCGGCTCTCCCATGGAATCTTTGTCCAATCCTGTCCAGCTGCCGCTCCGGCTCAGACCCGAGCGCTGCGCCACCATAGGCTGATTTTCACATCAATCCACAATGATCACGCTCGGACACGTCTTCTCAATATTACCCGCCCTCTTTCCCTCTTCTCTCTCTCTCTCTTTCTCTCTCCTTATCTACCTCTCCCCATTACCCATTTTTTCCCTACTAACACGTGATTATGTAAGACAGAGATCAGGAAACGATAAATGATTCAACCCATGTAATGTGTGTAGAAATCTGGGATGGTTCCAATGGTATTGGTGACACAAGTTGCTTAACAGGCAACATTCTTTGAAAGCAGTGTCCTTTTGGTTGTCAGAAGGAAACTTTTGAGGATGGAAGGGTTGTGTCCTACTTTTATCTGCCACAATCTTAGCGGTGCCACCAGCAAAGCACAGCGACCAATTATTCCAGTAAGGTCAACATCTAAGCAATGGCAGTCAAAAACAAAAGATGGGAGCTTCAGGAAGATTTTTCCTGGCTCAATGTGAGAAGAGAAGAAAACTGTGGACGTTTAAGAGGAACACACTTTGTCATAATGAGTTCAAGGTTGAGTCTGCGTGTGTTCTCAACCTTAGGGAAATGTTAAGTGCACCATTAGGTAGAACTAAAGAACATTTGAATGTCATTTTGTGGAAAATATGTAAGGGTCAGTCTTTCAGACATTTTCTTGCAGTTATACATTTCTCTGCCTATATTTTCCTCCACGCATTTCTCTTGTACAATAAAAATCACACTTGCTCTCCTCTCGTTATTTACTGTTGTCTCTGGATTCCTGGGCCTCGGCGTGCACTGTGTCAATCTATAAAAAAAACACTTGCCTTCCCCACACATCTGGTGTCACTGACAGTCTGTGACAGGGCTTATTCCCCCGGGGACATTTTGATGATGTACGTCGTCTGGCCATAATCTGACTGGGATTTGACAGCACAGACTCACAACAACAGAATGGATCCATGTTTGCTGGTTGGAAAAAAAGTAGACAGCAAAGTATCCTTGGCTATATCAGCAGAGTCTAAGAAATCCAGGCATCATGTAATCTTATTAATGAGCTGGGTATGACCAAAGATTTAATTGAGTAGACTGTAGGTAGCTTAGCTGGTCAACACAGATCACATGCTAACACCGACGCTAAAGGAGAGTGGCCAACCTTTGTCATGTTCAAATTAACTTGCACAAAAGGGTTAAGTTGTACATGTAACAAAAACATTTTCATTTCATTTACAAATTCTTTCTGGGTCTTAAACTGTAAAAGAAACAGAGACCATTTTTCAATTAAAAGTATTCTATTCTGAATTAATATCTGTGACCAGCTGACAAACTGAGGGACCTGGAGTGAGTCAAGAGTGCAGATGATCTTGATTCCTCTGTCAGAGCTAAAGCAGACTAATTTCCTGCTTTCACTCAGTCGCCACTTGACATATTACAAGTCTTCCTGTCACATAAGCACGAGCAGGAAGCGTTTAAAGACAGGCAGCAGTCATCCACTGGAGATGGCTTTTCTTCCTATGCAACACAACATGTTTGTTCTTTGCTCTGATACATCACAATATCACAATAACTCTAGTTTAGACAGGAAGTAAGCAGACTTCTCCCCTGAAGTCTACCCAAATTGCCAAAAATGATGAATTAAATTCTCTTTAGTTTTGAAAGGTGCTACTTATCTGCCGCAACAACGTTATGTACAGCGCATGCTTTGTCGATGCGTGACACTTCACAGGCAATGCTCTTCACATCCTTTGTGTTCGCTTTATCACAACATGCCACATCCCATCCGGTCAAACGGGGTGTACCCTTCTGGCCAATCACATTAAAGTTTAGTGCACATGCAGTGGAAAGCAGTCAGCAGATGTCACAAACACAATCGTGCAAAGACATTAGGTGGACCTCATTTTTATGCAGGGTTCTCATCATGCTTCTTGCATTAGTGCCTGAATGCATCAGCACCCTTTATTAGCACAGGGTCAGCTGTGTCAAGGAAGGTGTCCGGCAGCGTCTGGATAAAATGTGATGATACATAACAGAACGTCAGGCTGGGATGAGGCCTCGTGGAACAGCACCTCTGAGCTCATCTGCACTTTAAAACTCACATTTCACATTTGTGAACTCCTTCTTTTTCTCAGCAGGGTGGCCTAATTCTATGACTTTCACCTTTGGTGTTGCTGTCACTCAATTATTCAGCACGTCAATCAATCAGTCTTCCTCTTGCCTTTCTTCCATTCATGCATACATTCACATTGCTTAGGTACCCTTGGGCAAACTGTTGAGTTCGCCTGTGAATTCAGCCATGCTCTCTCTTGCTCTGGATCCAAAGGGAAACATAGTGAATAATGAACGGAGCAGCAAAAGGGGGTGGGAGGGGGATGAGTAGGAAGAGTAGATAGGAAGCGTGAGACCACGAGAGGTGGTGAGAGAGAGAGAGAGAGAGAGAGAGAGAGAGGTCTTGCAGACCAAGGCAGGATGCAGGGAGGGTAACTTGTTAGTGTTCAGCCATCAATTAGGCCATGGAGGAGACATTAGAGGAGAGAATGGAGGGTGATGCTTCATGAGCTGGCAGGGAGATGAAACTGAGGAATGTGCTTAAAAAGGAGAGAGATTAGCCAATGGAGACAAGGAGGCGAGCGACGCAATGAGAGTCAAAAGGACGTACACAGGAAGCGACAGAGGTCTCCACGACGTCAGAGGCTCCTGCCTACAGCTATATTTATCATCCAGAATTCATTCTCCACACTGAGACGTCTGATTCCACCATCCATGCCTGGAGCTGGCATTCAGTTGAAATAAATATTTAATGTGGATATGCTATCTGTAAAGTTCTGCTTCAATTAAAACTGCGCTTACGTGACAATATATGCACCAAATAAAAATGGCTCTGCAGTCCACCCTTTACTGATTCCAAATAATTAGGGCTGACATCCATGGAGTATGTAAAATTGTCCACAGAACTAACCCTGTCAACTTCTGATGGTGAGAATGTTGTTAAAAAGAGAAATGAAAACAGAAGTTAATCTGATGCATCGTCTCTCTTTCTTCAAATCAAATTTTGAACTAACCCTAACTTCAAGCCTTTTTTGCTAACATAAAAGTGGTCTTTTTTGTGCAAAAGAAAAACACAAACACAAGCTTCCCCTAGGTGGCTATATTTATTTAAAACCAGATTGAGACAGAATTATGTCCGTCTGCTAGACAGAGTTTTACACTCATGCTAAACGTTAACGCTAGATTTTTTAAAATTCTCTGTGACACAAATACCAGGTTTATATGTTATTGCTCGTCTCTTCTTCACGCCTGTCATCTTATAATTAATGCTGCTTGTAAGAAGGAAGCAGTTTCGCGTCATTCAGCTAATCTCAGCTAGTTGGATAATTCTGTAATGCCTCAATGTCATTATAAGAAGCCATCCTTCAAATGGATTTTATCCAATAATTTTCTCTGAATAATTCTGGTTTTTATTGATTAAAACCAATGTTTTCTCATATTCCAGGATCTTGTTAATTTGTTTTTTGATTTCCAGAATGAAACAAGTTTTAATAAATACTGGCAAAGTTTCTTGTGACCCATATCATGGAATGTGCATATCTTGCCCTTTGTGCTTTGCTTTATTCTCATTCTAGATAATCTTTACGTGGTCAACTGTTACCATTACTTTTACTCAGAGAATAAAAAGCAGACTTCTCTGTATTGACAGTGTGCACAGTGCTTCAAGGGTTACACAAGTATCGAACCAAAAGCCACTTCTCTCTCCACGATGCCTATTTCCCTGATGGTTTTATAATGGCTCACCAACACTACATCTTCTCTAAACAACTTTTTGATTAACTTAGAAAAAGATTTTTGTTGGGGGGGGAGACTACATCTGAAGGTTTTTTTTTTTAAATGGTACCAACTGATTCTGAGGACTGTCCAATATTTGGTCAATTAATCACCTCACTAAGGGATTCGTTGCTTGAGCAAATCTCATTTCAAGCTACTGGTTTGCGTGGTAATGTGCACGGTAAACGCTGTGGACACAGACAAATGGTGCAGGCAGTAAGCTGTGTTGGAGCTGGGGGACTCGCATCAGCAGGCTAGGGCAGAGAATTCGCCTGATTTTTGCAATTTGTATGTGGCTGAAGAGCATCAAGGTTACTCGCTGCCCCACCACTGAAACTCCAGACTGGTTTTAGACTCCTTGAAAAAAAACTCCTGTAATACCCTGCAGTACCTACTGGCAAAAACATTGCTGACAACAAAAGAAAACATAGTTGAAGCAGAGTCTGGATTATTTTTAATGCATTCAGACTATTTTAAACAATGTTTTAAAGAGGTTTAATGGTGTTTTCTCCAACAAAACATAAGCTTTGTATAGATTGTCAGATCTGGTACATGGAAGACTGCCTTTAATCCTTTAATCCAACTTTAAATCCTAATGAAGAATATCCAAGAACTGATTCACACTATCAGGAATTGGTAAGAATGTTAATCAATGTTATCTGTGCTTGAAAAAAGTAAAGGTGTTGGTTTTAATTAGCAGTTAGCATTAGCCTTTCTGAAGCAACAAACAAAATTCCAAAGGATTCTTTTATCCCCCCCATGAAAACTAGCTCAAAATAATAAGAAAACAATGGGTGTTTTAAGGTCAGAAATAATTGCTCAGATGTCATATTAATTAATTGAATAGCTGCGTGAATAAATGATACTTTATTGATCCTTACAGGAAATTAAAGCATCATGTTAAGCTGCAGAAATTAGGAATCATCAGCAAGGAAAATAGAAGTTTTTGGAAGACAGACTGACATGACAGACTGACCATGCAGTCAGAACATGAACATAAGCAAGATTTCCTTTTTAAGAATCCTGCACAGTTACTGCTTTTAATACAACTTAATCTCCCTATTGGACACAATGTTTATTATTAAAGTAGAAATGAGAAGAAAAAGACAAAATCAGTGTTATATATTTACAATGTATGAATTTTATGATTGTATTATTTTTTTCCATTCCCGACTAAAAAAACAGAAAGGTTTACATTATGTCTATTGCACGATATCAAAAATCCTCATTCAGTCAAAAACATGACCTGCTTAGCCTTTTTTTTCCCTCTGACAAAACTTCAACATAGCTGCTAATGAATTATTTAACATTTCACGTGGCGAGGTATACACCATTACACACGCACTGTTGTGTGAAGCATGTCTGTGTCACACTGCAGGAGAACAACTTTATTTCCTGCAGTTGAGCTTGCACAGGAGTGAGCGCAGGAATGTTTGCAGCCAGAAGACAACACAATTACTCAGTGGGTGGCTCAAGTGTGGTCAGTGATCTGTAAATCAAGAGCAATCACGTTCATTGTGATTGCCTTCGAGCTTAATAAATCACATAAATTAACATGTTCCATTCTCCTTGTGCACTAAGACAAAGACACCTTTGCAAATTCCAAATTCTATCTTAGTATCAACCCTAATTTGGATGAATAATTATTAAATAATTAATAAACATCTCTAAGTATAAAGGTTTAAATATAAAATCCCTTAATATGACACAATGTGTAACTGCTTTTCCTCTGCAGGGTTGCAGTCTCTTCAAGAATCAATATAATTATGTTAATTATCAAACCCCTTCTCAGTTATTTTCTTTTGAAAAAATATGAAAGACTACAACACAAAGGCATTTAGGTTAATTACAAGTGCTAAATGCACAGTGTCACAGTGTCAATGGTTGGCACAATATCAATTACAATTACCCCAAATTAGATTTCATGTATTAATAGCTGAGCTGTCACCACGTGTGCTTGAACAACATTTGGAGGTTCTTTTTTTCCTTTCTAATGTTTTTATTCACTTATAAAACTAAAAACAATTACACAGGGAGGTGTATCATGCAAGAATGACCTCCCAATCGGATCATAACTGTCCAGTAATAATCCTGCATTAATGCAACAGCGTTCAGCATGAGCATCTATTAATACATCCCAGTGTGTGAGCATCAATGCAGGTTATGGACTCATCATACATACCAAACTGACTGGTAGTCTTGGAGCTAAACTGTGATTCCTGCACTAAAACTGACTAAAAATAGATGCAATGGGCTTTTTTGTTTTAAAGGGAGATGATGAAATAGAGCTCATTTATTAGGATGAAGGGGCTTAACACCTCCATCTCAAAGGGTGGGTTGTGCTCTTTCAGGTCAGCTGTCAACCAAAGCGAGCAGAACTTGCTGCTTTCAGAGCTGCTGACACTAAGCTGAATTCATTTGAAGAATGATGTCATATCCCCAAGAAATCCCATTTCCAGTAAACAACACCAAAGCCCATTTAGTCCTATATTCCACTTCATTACATTTAATTAATCCTTTTAGCCAAAACATGTAAAACAATGTAGGTGTTTTCCATTGCTGCCACCTTGGAATGAAAGTCTCTGTGAGTTTAAACTACTATTAATAATTACATGTTTGTTTACTGCTGGTATTTCATGGCTGCTTACAACTCTTTGCACTTTGAATCATTGATGTGATCAATACTGGGTCCTAGCTCTGCAGCAGTAGATGAAATCCAAGTCGGTAGTTTAATATCAGGGCGGGCAAAGTGACCACAAACCACCGAATCATCCATGATAATAGCTGGACGAGAGACTACATGTTGACTGATAGTGAGCACACAATGCATTTAGAAAGATGCTGCAGGAAAGGTTGGAAACACAATAAGTTCATCTTTTGTGTCAGAAAACATGTGGGGCAGCCGGTGATGGAGACTGCAGAGGGCTGCTCTGCTCACTCAGGAAAGGCCAGTTCCCTGACATTAATAGGCTATGGTATACTTGACACGTCACCTCTATAACAAGGAAGAACATACAGTTGCTTCCATCCAATGAGAGAAAAAGAAAATAAGACAAATTAAGAGGAGACATTTTGAATCAATCACGAAAGACTCCTATAATATATTAGTGAGATAGTTCATAGGTATAGAAGCCTGGTCACTAAGCCAGCTTCACGCTCGCACGCTGACATGAAATATAGTGCCTCCATTTTCCGTCTTTGACTGATGTGTGCCATCTGGATCCCAGTGATGCATACTGTGTTCTAACGAACCAGGGTCATTTTAACAAAGAAAGAAGATGCCAGTAAAATCATTGAGGCCAAATGTTAGCTGTTATGATTTGCATTCAATAAAAAGTGTGTTTTTATTCCATTCTAATGTATGATGAATCACTTCCCATTAATCTGTATTTATGGTCTTTTTAGGGAAAATTGTGGAGGGAAATAAGTTTTGGGCTGATGTGTTTTATGTCGGATCATTATGTTTTGGCCTACAACACAACAAATTCATTTCCCATTATTTAATTAGGTTAATTTCTGTGCAAGTTAAAAATTATTCAACTCTTTACTCTGGAAAACAGAATATTATCAGGTGAGAACTACTGGTCTAATTTACGTAAGTATGGGCACCATTTTAAAATTCATGTCAGACTAAAAGTGAATGAGAACAGCTCAGTGCCCAAGACCCTAATGTTGCCCCGTGTCTTTCAGTCTGAGAAAAGAAAAGACTTCTGGGGCTGTTACAGGTCAGACAATATTTGTGGATGTACTTCAGAGGAAATTGTTGGTCAAACCTTCACTTTCGGCCTGGAGTGTCTGCCGCAGGCTGCACAAAACTCAGCTTCCTGGTTACTACATTTAACTCTTTATTTTCATTCTCATTAAAGTTATGAACTAAAGTATGAATAATTATGTTATTACGTTGTCTAAAAAATGATTGTATTTGTTGTATACTGGCCGAGTTTCACAACGAAAAGAAGTGATATTAGCATGGTACGTTATGCAAAGCTGGAGGCAGCACCTGAGGAAATGTATTATTTTTAAGATTTAGTCGTGAGAGTGTGCTGAAATTTCAGAACTACAGTGACACTGCAGTAGTCTAGGAACCAATTAGACTAATGTCCCTTGTAGCACTGAAGTCGCAGTCAGCCTCTGTCTTAGCTTGTGTCCCACATGCAGTATCACACACTAATAGGCCTCAGGATCATTTCCGATATCTCTTAAACCTTCTCAGTTGGTTAAACACGGTTCACAGCTCAAAAGCACTGCTGGATCCCAGTTACATTTTGGCCGTAGCTTAAAGAGTCTTTTCATTATGCTGATTCAAGAGCGCTGGACGAAACGCAGAGTGACATGCACGCTTCCTTCAGCAACCTCACCTCAGTGTCTGAAAGGGATTTGCTGCAGATGAGATGGACGGAAAGGTGCCAGAAGCTTGAACCAAACAGTTAAGCGGAAATCAACACTGTCACATGTCACTAACATGAACAAGCCAATGTAGTGGCATCAGTGTCTTTCAAACCGACTTAAACTCCAATAATGGAGAGCCAGACAAGTGCCAGTGCTCTCCTGCATTCGGTGAATTTCAGCATACACAACAACCTCAAATATTTAATGAGGACAAACCTGTATCACATTTCTGAACACTGAAACAAACAGCAAGGTGTTCACTTTATTCAACTGTTGTGCAAATCATGCTATTCTCTTTTAAGCGAGACTCCAAGAGTGTTTGGCGGACTAAGATGCCTCTCACTGAGAAACAAGACTGTTTACAAATGGTTCCATCATCTGTATGCAGGTCTGCTTTACCTTCTCCTCTGTCACACACTGTGTTCCTCGGAACTCATCATGTTCTACAACACCAAATACTCTCTAAATTCAGTGTTTATACAACCCGTACACCAGTAAAGATCTTGCAGTGTAGTGTGCATATTAGCTGTGGAAAACAACACACGTCTTTCAAAACATGAATTACCAAAAGAATGACAGGCAGTAACAGGATAACTGATGCACTGATAAATAACCAAAACAAATCTTTTTAACATTGCCTTTACATAATCTTTCTTTTTTTCACAGAAACATCCAGATTATAAAATTAAGTTAGGTTAAGTAGGTTAAAAGTAGGTTTAAATCGAGGGAAACAACATTAAATCAACCCCCTTAGAACACCTTTTAGAAAGCAACATTTAAAGCAAACAATTAAAGCAACATGAAATGTGGGAAAAAAAGAGCATTGCCATTTCTATTCATTTCAGTGGAAATGTATGGATTTGAGAGACCCAAACTGCAGAGCAAAACAACATTTGACACTTAGCTTTTTCTCCTTCATTTGAATTTTAGTTTTCAGAACTACTTCTGGGGGAATTAGTCAAATGTCAATATGGAAATATGTTGATGAAACACAATCTTAGTAAGAATAAATAAATAAATAAAGACTCCAGCAGTGACATCCCGAAATCTGTTTTTTCTTTCAGTGGTGAAGAAAAGGTATTAAATGGTGGAACCAGGGTGTGTCTGGGTGGGGGAGGTGGTTAAAAAGACGTCACTTCTCAGCCTAACGTGTGGTAGATTTCAACAGTGCTAATCTTTGCGAGACAGATCTGGGATTAAGGAATCGGGAGCATGTAACCCGATAATCCATTTTGTGTGGCTCACTGGCAGAGGTCAAGCATGTCAGCGTCTGCCACCAAATATGTCTTCCAGTCAGGATGTGGCAGAATGCTTCAGTAATCTGGCGGGATAATCATCTCACCCAGTCAGGCCAGCAATGTGCTTTTATGCCGCTCAGACAGGGTCTTGTTGGTCAGACTGCCAGTAAAATTACAAATGTCCTGAAAGTGTGCATCACGCTCCCCCTGCAAACATTTACATTTGACCTTTTGGGAATTCCATAAATCTGAGCATAAGTGCCTCTCTTTTAAGAGCTATTGGGATCAATAGTGAGGTTTATGAGGCCCATAACTGTTGTGGATGTACACAAAAGCAACAGCGGCTCCATTAGTATGAAGACTGCAAGAAGCTAAATTCTCAGCTCTAAGGTCATTCTGTCAAAGTGTCACACAATGCCCTTTATTCCAAGAGATTCAGACCATGAGACATGGCAGCCTCTCTACAGAGAGTGTCCAGATCAAGACGGGACAAGAACACCTTGTTGGCTTCTAACTCTCATATAAGCTGTCCCTACAACTAACCAATCAATATGACCCCCTCTATGACAGCACAGATACGGACTAGCATCCTGACCTGAGGCGCTATGGCCCTTATCTCCCAGGTTAATGCAGAAGCTGTAATAAATCGTGTTGAGCTACAGCTCTGGGACATTTCACCTCTGAGGACCCCAATGTCACCTCTTCATTTTAAAGACCAGACTCAATCATTGCGGGAATGAATGCTACAGTTTAGTCTTTGGTTTCTCACTGAAACAAGCAACAGGCGAATGTTTACAACCTGCATTTACTTACATGCACAAGGTTAAAAAAATCATTAATTAACAATTAATTTTATCAAAATTCTTCTACATTAACTGGAATGTTTATTTTTTTTAAATGATTCTAGCACTTCAGGGGAAATTTTGATATACATTCTTAGTAGCAGTACGTCATCGCAGGGTAATTGCATCACGCAACAGTCTCTGACATAAATCAAATAAAAGCTGTCTGGTCAAACTCATGGGGTCAAAAGAAATCCCCACCTAATAAGTACAAATTCCACAGCTAGAAATTACATCCACATTAGAGATTTATAGCGTAATCTCCAGCCACTCCATCACTCTCACTCCAAACAATACGGGAAGAGGTAGCAACGGAACACGCTTATTTGAATCCAATGTGCTAATGCAACCTTTGCAATGCAAGGGCAACATCTTAATCTCGTACCTCATTAAGCTGTATAATGTGCAATAAAATTCACATTCCAGCCATAGAAAGCTGATAGTGTTGACTTCAGAATCTGGTGTAACTGCCAGTGATGTCCCAAGTGAGCAGCAGCAAAGCCAAAAATGCACTGTTTACAAAGCTACACACAGTCGTATAATAGCAACTGATTTGTGGAGGCAATGATTTACAATCACAGGGTCATCTCATGTACACACTCAGTGACCTGAGAGTAGCAGGGGTAGCCTGTTAGGTGCACACCTGGAGAGTTACTGTAGGTGGGAGTGAGTTGCCAAGGTCATGTTACCATGGACCATGGGTCATTTGTGCTTGCCATTGTTCCACAGATGTTACTATAATTAGGAAATTGTTGAGCTGTGGCTGTCACATTTCACCTGTCAGGGCCAGTGTAGTGGGTGGTTTAAAGCCATTTTTATATTTGCACCAACTGACCACAGAAAACAACAAAATAAGACCTTAGAATTGTTATATCAATGTTGTTCTGTAAGTGCACACAAACTTCGACCTGAGAAACCCACTGCTCCTGTCTTGTATGAAGGCTTCACAAAAACCACAGCATTAGATTAGAAAACGATACCCAGACAACATTCCCGTAAGACAATATGGACCTGGATTGATTTCATTTAATTTAGAAAATGCTTCATTGACAACATATTAGCAGTGGTGGAGTCATCTCTGCTGCTTTTTCTTTGGTCGGCAAACGATTTTCTTATAATATCAAACTACAAACCTTTGTTGGTTACACAATAACAATTCATCCCGAGATCTGGAATCACATGTCAAATATAACACATTAGGACACAAACAGAGCGTTTCATCGATCCAGTCCCCAGGGCGCTTGAAATGATTTCCCCAACCTCTATATATTACAACAGTATAGTGTGACTCTATCTATCATCTATCTATCCATCTATCTAATCAGGTCAACTTTTGGTCAAGGTTCCCCCAATTTTCAAGCTTGCACTGGCAACCGGCTCCCTGGGGGCTTTGCCCGTTTCAAAAATTTCTGTAGGAATGTCAATGCTTCTGCTCCGTCAGACCAGTGATCTTCAGGGGAAATGGCCCAGGAGAGAAGCAGCTGGACAAAGAGCATGTCCACTTCTCAAGGGGAGATGCTCCATCACATATCCAGGGGTCACTCATGTGTCACTACCCACACCAAAGCTGCCAGGCACCTATAGAGGACCTCTGCATACACCAAATGCTGCTTACTTTGACTACAGTGTCAGTTCTTGATAGAAAATTCCAAAATTAGAGCCATCTTCAGCATAAGTGTTACATAACAGTGGGAAAAGTAGCATCATGAATTAAAAATCTTCATTTCTCAGTGACATACAAAACTCTGACACTGTGCTGAATATAAAATTAATCATCTTGCATTTGACATATTATCATCTACATGATGATTTTGTTATAAGTTCATATTTCACTAACAACATGATGATGTCTGGCACACACCAAATAAAATAAAATCTTTCTGTCACAAGGAAAGATGAATTTAGTGATGACTAACATTTATGTGGGATATGTGGAAAAACAAATAACAGCAAAACCAGCTACTTGCCCCGGTTTATTAGAAAATCTGCAATAAACAAGGAGATTTGGGTTATCTGGCGAGAAGAAGGAGAAAAGAACGACACACCACGTTTTGCAGAGCCAAAAATACAAACTGTTTGATTTGCAGCCATTGTTTTTGTTTGTGATTTCACTGGCTCATGATCACATACAGATAAGAATGTCCGTGGGGGGTAAATCGTAACTCCAGCTACTCCAAAAAACTGCGCCCAAGTGATCATTACAAAGGAGGGGTTCTGCCTTTTTTATATTTTCATTCACACTAAAGTAACAACAACGAAACACACGAAGCTCATGTTTACAAGATATATACAGTGTGGAATAAGAATAACCTTTGTATTCTTAATGGCAGCATTCTTTCAGATACAGCATTCAAGTAATATTTGTCATTTTTATTTTAAATGAAAGCCACATTCACATAGTTTGTTATGTTTGAGGGGTTTTTATGCCATTTTTGTAAATAACACCAGATGATTCAGGAAGTGACACAAGGAACAAGTACAGGGGCATCTGCCGGGACTAAGATAAAAAAAAACAAAAAAAAGAATAAATAAGATAAATCTGCAGTCGTGTTAGCTCAACTTTGATATTAAAGCTGTATTTCTGGGGCATCTGAGGCCACATATTTACACCATGGTTACAGTGCTACTGCTTTTCTGCTGCAGCAACACCAAAAAATATTAACAATGCTAATAAAATAGCTTGTGGTTTTGCTTCATCTGTTTCTCGTCAACAGTTCTCTGTGCAGAGTTAACAACAGTATCTATGATTCATATGATACCCATTACATCAGCATCTCACTAACCCAAATCACATGACAATGTCACATATATATTGTCCTGCTTCGTTTCTCTCAACAAAGTTTCTATTTTTTTGGACAGCATAATCTTGACAGGGAGATGATGAGGGAGAGGAAGCCATGTTTGACACTGACAGAGAAACTCCCTGATGATAATCTTTGTAGAAAAGCAACCTGTTCCATAAAGCACATGCATACATTCACTATCGACAATGACCATTTTGCTCCCATGAGAGGATTTCTTTTATCCTCAGCTCTCGAGGCGGCTCTTCTAATGCAGACAGAGAGAGGCAGAGAGGCAGTTCAAACCTCTATTTTGTTCATTTTAATTGTACTTAAAGCTTGGGCTTTATGACTAATTAATAGTTAAGTGACTGAAAAACAACGCATTATTCAGTTGTTTTCCTGCTCCTTCATCAGGGGAGGTGACAAACGCAAACAACATCAGCATTTGATCTACTGCTTTTCTTTCTTTTCTTTTTTTTTGAAGCTTCACATTCGGGCGCTTCAGAACCCAGACAAATCCTTATTAATGATCTCAGCTGTCAGGTTCAGTAGAGTAATTTTCCATATCAGATACGCTTCTAAACCAGTCTGGGATGTTTGCTAAATGAAGAATAAAAAAAAACAAAACAAATGATGATATTTTTTCCTCTTCATACTTATGATTTCTACAACATTTTTGTAAGATTTTCTCTAAATAAGAATCTTACAAATTCTCTAAATTCTCTCTCTAAATAATCTTCTATCTGAACTGCTGAACATAATCAACACCTTCCTAATCCTCCCTTTAACTGATTTGTTTCAAGTGGCTGACACAGGAAAAGATAAATTAATGGAAACTGTGTTGATAAGAGCTGAAATAATTTTCAGAAGTGAGATAAGGGTGACGCTGTGTGTAATAACTTTGCCAACCTTTCTGATTTTCTTCAAGACTTCCTCTTTTCATGTTTGCACAGTTACACCTTAAAGTCACACCTTTCTTTCTGCTGCCATGAAGGTCGACAAGCACATTTCTAGTGCAAACAAACCATCAGTAATTTCTACAAAAAAGTAAAAATTGTGTGATTTTTTTTATCTAGCAAATTGTGTTTAGATCATGTAACCAAAAACTCCAAAATCATCCCCTATACTGTACTCTGTACTGTATTCTAATAATGCACTGCAAAAAGTAGTGGACAACTGATGCTCCCCTTACTAAGAAATATATATATATATATATATATATTGCAATGGTCTGCCTGAATTGGCCTCAAGTCAAGTTACATGAAGCATTGAAACACAATCTCTTTGACTATTTATTATTCTTTTTTTTGACAAGTCTAACGATTAACTGTAGTACACGCTCACTATCTGCTCTCAAGCCTCATCATTCTGTACATGTTCTGTGAATTCAGCTGCATTCTTTTCTTGATGTTTCACTTTAAACCCTTTTCAAGATAAGAGTTAAAGTGAATGCATGTCATGTCAGCCACAGATATCAAAGAGGACCATGTGGGTATGCTGCTAGGGGCTGTGACAAAACATCGATAATGGCAAAGCAGGAATGAGAATGAACTGTTAAAATATGCAGGTTTGTAGCCATAAACCTGGCTGGAATTCGCAGTTGCCCCTAGTCTAACAAAAGTTAACTTCTCACACTTTAATCCATGACTGTCCTCACATAATAATAAAAACATTCTGAAAAATGAACTGAAGTGTCATTAATTTGAAATAATATGTGTGATCTGCAAACTACATTTAGATCTTCTAACTGATGAGGTACTGGTGTGTCGTAGATGGGCTTCTGCAGATGGCAGATCATGAAACCTGACTCATGAAAACACTGGGCTCTTTCTGGTCTGCTCAGCTTTCTTCAAATGCACCTAATATGAAGCTACTGAGAGTCTATCATGTCTGAATAGGAAGCAGTGTGTTTCCTGACACAGAAACTGCCCTGTCGTCAGTAAAAGTGATTCATACAGCTTCTGGATACAGCTATCCATCCTTGCTTCTGCTGAGCTGGAGAATGTAATTCTCTGCTTTTAATTCACTACATCTGCGCTGAGTGTTCTAACTATTTCTCTCTTTTTTTTACATTCTTTGATGATGAATGATGAAAAGGTGCAAAATAAAACATTTGTGTCATTGCTACTTTATTTTCCCTCATGAAAATAAGGTTTATTTTACCTCTTTCCTCACTCAGATTAACTGGAACTGGTTTGTCAATGCACTCCAGTTCTAAATGTGACATTTTCTTTTGCTTTAAAAGCCACTCTGTTGAATTGATCATGGGTTGTCCACTGTCATGAGCGCTCAGGGTATCTTCATGCTGAACACGTGTGATGGCACCCCTCTTCGAGGATGTTAGCATTATTAAGCAGCATATGCTTGAATTTTGTGATGAAAGGCTGAACAAGCTGGCACATGTCTGTGACCCAGTGCCCCTGCTGCTACCACACGGCTACATTAGAGCTTGATGCAAGTCAATTTATGCTCCCTAAAGAGCCTCACGTTGTATTGACAATTTGCTAATCAAATCAGTGGATGGAGTACGAGCTGAACATCTGGTCTTTGTAATAACACTCATTATTAAGCTCCACAGCTTAGTTGAGCAGACTGTTGAAGCACCTGCAACACCCGTGTTTAGTTCTCACAGCACGACATGTGTACTTGTGTCTGATGATGCACAACATT
Source organism: Arothron firmamentum (assembly GCA_016586285.1). NCBI lineage: Eukaryota > Metazoa > Chordata > Actinopteri > Tetraodontiformes > Tetraodontidae > Arothron > Arothron firmamentum. The sequence goes on from BJFM01000811.1 coordinate 166,355, forward strand.
AGATTTTCTTGTACTTGCCTACTGTGCTTCAACCTCTAAGCTGATTCAGCCTATGTGTCTGTGGTTAATGACTCAAATATTTCATTTGCTTCCTCAGCGTGGAAGACGGCGAACTTGAATCGCATGTCTGGTGAGAATGTTGGTTGCCAGGGAGAGATTACTGTCACTGACATATCAACATGAGGGTGAAGTAATGAAAGTAATTTTCCCCTCCTTTTATACAGCCCATAGCTATTTTGCATTACGCTCAACTCAATTTTTTTGGAAGTGTAATTTCCTGCATTTAAGAGCAATTTTCCTTTGGGGGGCGGTGAAGCTCTCTTAACGACACTCTTCTTCTAAATGGCCATTATTGTCTGTGTTCCATTGGGAGGGTGAATTATTTTATTTATTGATTTATTTTTTGTGATGACCTCCCAAGAAACTACAATATTAACAATCATTGACTTTCTTTTCCATGTAGGATTGGAAGAGCAGGGGCAGTGACAGATGCAGCTGATCTTGTACTCCAGTGGCATTTACATTGCAAGTAAAATGCAAATCAAGTGTTAAGACCCTAAAGTGTTCAGTAAATATTACTTCACCTGGGGTGAAGCAAAAATGTAGGGTTCCATTGCTAATTACCTCCAAACAAAATAAAGATTTAAAGTAATTACAGTTTTACTGCTCTGTTTTCTTATTCCACATTAGCAATACACACTAACAATCATAAGGGGGACTTACAGCTGGGATTACTAAAGTAAATCAGAAAGCTTCTTAGCCTCAGGTTGTATAGCAGCACTTGCACAGTGAAAATGAGTGTTTGCGTGCCTACTTGTGTGTCTGGTTTATACAGGGATGCATGCTATGACTTCAGTTGGAGGGCTTCAAGTCAGAGAATTTGTTATGTTGGACCTCTGAATTCATTCATGTCCAACTGATAAAATATGCCATCTCAAGCACCAACAGAGAAACAAGTTGCTGCAAGCTGTCGTCTTTACCATTCTTATATCAGATGGTCTTAGTTTGTCTCAGTCATTTTAGTTCCATGTCTCAAACTACGTGAATCTTTTATATGCCTTTGTCTAAAAAAGAATGTCCAGTCCAGTTCTGTAAAATATGATATTTTGCAGCTATTAAATAATGCAGAAGGCCATAAACACGCACCAGAAACCAGTATTTGCAAATCACAATAGGCTGCCCTGCACAGAAGATACAGTTACTCAACATTAAAAGCTGTTTGGAGCCAATGGAATCCAAAGTGAAACATGAGAAAATGACTGGCCCGTGTGGCTTGCAGACACCACCCTCCCTAGAGCTGTGTGGCATGGCAGATGATCCCCACCATCATTCTCCTGTTAGGGTAATAGGAGTCAGAGTATAGTCCTGCATTGATTTGCTCCTCTCTGAGCTGTGCCTGCACTATAAACATGTCTGGAAAGTAGGCGGCCATCTCTATTTCTGAATGGTGTCATAAACTAACAATCACACCTAAATCACGAGAACGGCCACTGCTTGTTAAGATTTTATTTAATTCTTTGCAAGACCACAGGTGTAATGAGCAGTCTAAATCATCTTGCTGATGGACTTCACAGTGGCGAGTATTAGCATGAACAACTCAGGTTTGTCTGGTGGTCTGATGGCGCTTGTGCTTTGATAAGCTGGGGCCTTGGACCTGGGATGTGACTTCTAACAACATGGACCACAGAGCTACTATCCCCACCACAGCGTCACAGCTGCCATATCAAAGAACAAAACATGCAGTGGTTGTGGTGGTTGAGGGTCAGTGTTGAACTAGACCCACTGGTTGACAGACAGGACACAGTTGGAGGCAACACTGAAAAAGCTCTCAAGAATTTAAATTATAGAAGACCAAATGGCTACTTCAGAACTTCAGAAACTTCAGAAAAAGGCGTTTCGACCGCCATCGGAGGTAGAGCAGAAGAGAGAGCAGCACAGACTGAGGTGAGACTCTGTTTTCAATCATGTCTGCACATTTCCTAGTTGCCAGAAAAAACTTGTGCTCTTCTTCCACCTTTACATGGAGCATCAGACCTTCAGATACAGGCTGTCTTATAGCTGAGCTACTGCGTCATATCAAACAAAGCAAATTATCCAAGGCTAGATCTTTGTGACACACAAAGATATAACCTTGGATAACTATGACCTGAATGAATGAGAACCTACACAGACAACAAAGCGAATTAATATTGGGAATATTGGGAATTCACATTTTGTGGAAACATGTTGGGATAAACAGGTAACCTGAAATTTTTTTTACAACTTTTACCTAAGTTTTTAATCAAAATTAAGTGCCAGCGTACAGTTTGCTCCAGCAGGACCTTATAATTGCACAGCAGCAGAATCAGAAAGATGGAAAGAACTCAAAAATATACTTTCATATTCACTGCTGTCAAGAACATCCCATCTTAAGTTTCACATATCTGTCTTCTACTCAAATCTGCCTTCAACATTCAGCTGTTTCCTTCAGTGGTCATCAGAGCATCACTACATCCATAAATTCATAAATCTCCTCTTTGGTCCTCTCGGTCTCCTACCTGGCAGTTCCACCCTCAGCATCCTTCTACCTATATATTCACTGTCCATCCACAGTATATGTCCAAACCATCTCAGCCGGTCCTTTATCTCCAGAACATCTGACATGGCCTGTCCCTCTGGTTTACTCGTCCTCGATCCCATTCATCTAGAATGAACCTCAACATTTTCATCTCTGTGACCTCCAGCCATGCTTCCTGTCTGTTCCTCAGCCTAGACCATACACTTTCTCTGTCTCGCTACTGTCTTGAACATCTTTCCTTCTTGCAGATACACCTCACCCTTGTCACTTTTCTGTTCCAGCCTGCTTGCACATGCTTCTTCACCTCTTTGTCATACTCTCTCTGTGCCCGACTGTTGACCCTAAATACTTAAAATCCTTTGCCTCCTCCATCTCTCCTCTCTCTAACTTCATCGTTCCACTTGAATCTCATGCACACAAATTTGTGCTGTCTTGCTTTGACTAACTTACATTCCTCTGCTTTCTAAGAGGTCAGTCCACCTCTCTAGATTTGCTTCCGCTTGCTTCCAACTCTTACTACATCTCACGATGTCATCTGCAAACATCAGCCGTGGTAATTCCTGTCTAACCTTATCTGTCGGCGTGAGAGAGCTCAAAATGAGGGAGCTCAGGTTAATCCCTGATGCAGATCCACCTCCCACCGTGACTTCTGTTATACCTACAGCACACCTCAACCCCTAACATGCTTCTTTGTCACTTCAGATGACCTCATATAGTACCACTGATCTTTTCTCAGTACCCTATGCTTTTTTTTTTTAGATCTTCAAAGGCAAACTGCCATGTCCTCTGACCGTTTCTGTACTTCTCAGTCAACAATCTTGAAGCAAATACTGCATCTGTAGTACGATCCCTTGGCATGAAACAACACTGCTAATCACAAATGCCCATTTCTGTCCTCAGTCTGACTTCCACATCTATTTCCCATAACCTCATTCTATGATACCCCGTTCCTAAGCTTGTATCTAGTAGTGTAATGTGAATGTTTATGAAAAATGTACTGAAAATTTAACCAGAATCTTATTTGTTGCAGGGATTACTATGGATGGATGTGGACATGTATGTACGCATATAATCGCATTGTAGTTTAATACACACAGTGGTAAAGAAGGAACACACACACTTACACACACACACAGACAGACAGACACACTTACTACTGTATATGTACATATATACATGCGTAAAATCCCAATTTATTTTATTTTTGCTTGAACAATATTGCACCTGAATAAAATACACTGTACTGGGTCAGCTAATAACATTCATTTTATTAGCACTCTTGTGCTCAATAATATAAAACTAAAGGTGCAATAAAGTCACTTATTGAAGATCATTCTTGGACTGTTTAAAACATTTTCTCCTTCATGCATGTTGAAGTTTATTTGCTTTTATAGCTTAAAAATTTATCTGCTCTTAGAAAGAGTTCATAAATGTGGATCAGTGCTGACACTCATTGTGGATTATTGCAAGTATAACATTGAACCACTTTTAAATCGTGGCTCAGGTGGATTTTAACCAGGCTCTGTATATTTTCACAGTCCACAAACGGAGCCAGTGGTGTGTAGCCGAAGTGCAGTGTGCATCATCACACACGTGCGGTGTTTGCTATTGCAATCAATGATTCGTGCTCGTCAGGTGCGCAGTTAACCTTCACAGTGGGCTGAGGTGAAAATCATGAGTTGGGCTTTTAACTCAGACAGCCAATTCAGCTGCAGGTAGAAAATGGCACAAATCCAACACGTCTTGAAAGATCAAACAATCCTGTTGGAGGAGTGGAGCTCACACCTGGTAATGTCAGTTTTATTTGGGCAGGCACAAAAAAATAAAAAAAATAATAATAATGGTTGCCCTTAAGCTGATGTCTGCAACGTCCACTGATGTTAAAGTCATGTGTTTCAATTGATAAAGTACTTCCATCTGAAGCCAAGCTTTACTACTGTGTTTAAAGTATCTGTGACAGCTGTGGGCAAAATAATAAGAAGTTTGCTGTGTCTGTCACACATAAAAATCTGTTTTAAGCACTTGTTTTGGGGGAAATATGTAGTTGTTTTTAATAAATGCATCCATTCCATCAGCAATATGGTGAAGCTGTTTGATATGAACAGATTTAGCCTTTGGAAACATAATTAATTTTCAGTTTTGTTATATTGATGGAATTCCCACACATTTCTCCCTCTTAATTCTCAATAATTACTGTGGCTTCATACTTAAATATGTCTGCAACGCTGCCTAATTGTAATTTCCTCCTTTTTAGGCATTTACAAACAAACTCCAGGTTAAATGTCAATAAACAAATGCAAATATGGAATTAATTATTCACACAACATGCAACACTTTAATTAAGGAATACTGGCACTGTGAAGGCTTCCTCTACAACAGTTCAAATGGAAAAGTGGAATGAAATTGGCTTTCCTCCTTTTCAAGTTCACCACTTTCAACAAAGCCAAAAGCATCAGGGTCACATCTATAAAGACCACAGGGCAGTGTATATGGTGCTCAGCAGCCAGATGAGCCAAGTCAGTTGTTTTACTAGTTATTAGCATTGCATGAGTTCTGTGAGCCCTCATAAGGGAAGCTGAGCTCCAAATTATGTTATATGGGAACCTCCAAAGAATTGGACATAGTTGGCTTTTTTTTTTTTTTTTTCATGCATCAACCTCTTTCAAACCCCTTCCCACACAGCAGCCTTTTATGTCCCCAGAACTAAAACGTAATAACAACAATAACAATAATACTAAAAACGTTAACAATAATAATAATAATAATAATAACAACAACAACAACAACAACAACAACAAGGTAAGCAACAACAGATAAATTGTCCTTTAGGACTTACCGCTAGCGCGTGTGAGAGGTTGACAGGAGTCGGCTCGTGGCACCGGTTCCACAGTAGACCCACGAGGGGCGACCAGGATTTCAAACAGGTTTGGTTTCCTTGCAATCGTGGGATTGCTGATCGGAAGCTGCGGTGAGGTGTCCATCGCTTCTCGTCACCCCAAGTATGCGACACGATGAACGACACACGATTCAGCCGAAACCCGGCCCGATCCCCCCAAAAATGTGGCACGCGTGGAAAAACAGCAGCGTGTAGCACCTGATACGTTTCACCTGTGTCTCATTGTCTCCCACCTCCCCCTTCCTCTTCCTACCCCTGTTAGGTCTTTTCGTACTTTCTCGTTCCCAGTTATGAATTTTGTCTGGCAGTGGTGATGTATAGATAGATGTCATGTTATGTCTAATCGAAGAGGAAATCTCTAATTTGATGTTGTCAGGAATACTTGATAGCACAACACATCCACGTGCTTTGTCATTGTGTTTCATGTTTGAAGAAAAAAAAAAATCACAATTCATGAAGTCCACTGGTCAAAACGTGATCATCTGCATCAGCATCATCTCTGTACATATTTCCAAATATAGCTTCGAGAAATCTAATAATATATCCTTGCCTCTCAGAGGACAACACTTTCCTGGAAAAACAAGCTTTGCCTGAAGCTTATTGACTTCATAAGAATAGATTGATTCTAATATAACAAATATCATGCATCTGCCTGAGATGTTGAGCATTAATTACATTTGTCATGTCAACTCTGAGATTACTTAATTTAATAAAAACCTGGAAGCAAATTGTCAAACATATTGACATTTTCCCCCTGCAAACAAAATCTTGATCTCACAACCGGCTCATGCATTTTAGTCTTTTTCTTTTGAATGTGTCACACATAAAACTGGGTTGAGCAACAATGAACATGCACAGAGGACACTGAGACGTGGCCGTCAAACCAAAGTCAAGTGGCAGATGAATGGAAAGTAAACCTGTGAAAGTGTAACTGATGTAACTGGAGGGAAATGTTTTCAAAAAATGTGATTACACTCCGGAGTTGAGGATGCTCATGGATTCAGTTTAGGTCTAGGTTTTGTTAACTGGTTTAAAAATATAAACACAACTGATGGAAAAGACGATCCAGGAAGTGTGAATAAAGTTTGGAGTGAAATGTTATTTTCTTCACAACATGGTGAAACAGCTGAATTTGAGTACTAATACCACACCAAAATATTCAGTGCTCTCTATTAATGTATTCATTATTCACATATTCATAGAACAAATTTATTCTGCTTCTCTGAATTTCATCATTGCCGTGGTGGTGACAAACAACTTGACCATAAAACATAACAATGTGTGGCGTTCTGCAAAACATAAAAACAATTTGTTCAGATTCTTTCAGACAGAATCTGCATTGCACAGAGGGCCAGTGTTCCCCGAGGTGATCAAGTGATTAATACTAATCATGCAGAGCTGATAAATATAATCTCATGAGGAGCGTCCACGCCTCTACTTTGTAAATCTGCCACATTTTTTGCAGAAGGACAGACGTCCCCTGATAATACTAATCCCATGCAAATCAAACCGCTGATCATTTTATTCATCTATTGTTTGGAGATTGCTTGTTTTCTTTTCTGTTATCTCAACGCACCCCTGTCATGACAGGCAGCCGAGGCATTTTTCAACGCCACTAATCCAGTTTTGTGGGGTTTTTTTTGTTTTTTTTGCATTCATTTTGCAAGGACACGTCAACATCGTTGTTTGTCACAATAATACTATGGATTGGTATTAATAGCAGCAGAATACAATTAATAATATTGAACAATGTTTCATTAATGACTCATTAATGTTGATGTCACATGAATAAGGTCTCATTCTGAATTGCTGGCTGTGAGCCTGTGAAGGTCTGTTGGCTTAAATAAGATTTAATTGCCTGATTAGTGAAAATGCCAGCCTCCACGCTAAAAGGCAGATAAAAGCTTTTGATGTTCCTCTTTTCTGAGTTCTTTTCTAAGGTGGGAGGAGGAGAAATGACAGACATCAGTCAGTAGCCACAAGTCCTGGAGAAAACCCTGATTGGGGCCTTCATCTGATCCTAATGAGCTGCACTAATGAAATGTAATGATATGACTTCCTGCTAGTCATCAAGATACTTACCAAGGAGACTTAAGAATTTATATATAAATATATATATATATATATATATATATATATATATATATATATATATATATATATATATATGTATATATGTGTGTGTGTTGATAGAACACCAGCAGAAACACCAGCAGAAAGTTCACCTTTACCTTGACTGCTAACTTCAAAGTCAAAAGTTTCTTGAGGTCAGATGTACATTAAAACAAGAATTTAAGTTCAGTCTCTGTTATCACTTCCACTCTGAGAGATTTTCCATGCGCAAAATAAGCAGGGCATGGTGTTCCCTGCCACTTCCACTTAGACTTGTTTCATCCACCCCACAATGATTTCAGACACCTGAGTGAGACATTCACAATTCAAGTATCCTTTAGCGAAGCCTTGGGGCCGAGTCTGATGGGGCCTTTGTTGACATTGATGGATGCAGCTGTCAAGCAGGCTGACATTGCAGGCTAAATTACATTACATTCAAAAAAAGAATTTTTTTTTTGTTTGGGGTCCCTTTCAAGGCTAATGTTGTGATGAGATGAGGCATATGTCGTGGAAATAGTCACATCTAAACGATAGAAAGGGACAGCAGCAGCTTCTGGATACATTTTGTCACAAGTCACTTTTGGTGGAATAATTGTCTCCGTCTGCATTAGGAAATTTGGCTCCAAGAGCGCATATATTTTTGTTCAGTTAATATTGATCATTGCAAACAGATATTCTACAAAAAGAATATGAAGGATCCAGAATGAATCATTTTGTTTTAGTCACCTGCATTATTCATGTGAACGTTGCCTTTAAGATTTCATGGTAACTGATGTTAGAAACCAGTCTTAAAACAATTTAATTATTTAATAACATAATAATTATTTAATAATTGTATAATTTGTCAGTTACTATTCCGTTTGATATCATGTCACATTACATGATTTGGAAGCCTTCAGATTTCTCAGGAGTTTAACATAATGGCATTTGTCTGGTGATGTTGTCATTTCAAACATCTTCATCTAAAAAAGGCCTTAAAGCTTCAGCAGTCATTTAATGATGACAGTATTTATTAATTATACATTCTGCATTAGATTATTTTCTCACTTGTCATGAGCTCTGATTGGATGTGCTTTTCCATCACAAAGCTAACGCGTCTATACGAAGCAACATGTGCGTGCCAGTCCACGTCAGTCTGGCTCGTGGTTTGATGCCACGTGACCCTTTTCATGTTTTGCTGTCCGAGTGCACATCCTACACCCTCATGTCTGATACGAGCAGAAAAATAGTGCCAGTGCGTATAAGAATGCCCAAGACGGTTAAAAGTAGCCACAGGGAGGAGAGAATTCAGTGATTATACTGTTATCAGTATCTTATCAATGTTCTTATGCAAGTGTAAGCAGTAATGCTGATGGCCTTTAACACAGCCAGCATATCTGATTAGAATGTTATGGCAACAGAAAAATACATCTCTCCCTCTCTTGTCTTCTCTCCCTATTTTTCTCCTCTCTCTTTTCCCCATGCATCATTCACATCTGGACCCCCGCTGTGCATGCATAATTCTTTAGGTCTGATGTGGGATTATACTATTAATAATTGTTCCACTCAGTTTTAGCCATCTAAGATGTCCAACATGGCCCCGTCAGGGGATCAGAGCCCTGGAGGCTGGTTCAGTCAATTACAGGAGGCCATGTGTTGGGTTATGCATTAATCATGTCACTGTGGTACTAAGGTGTGTTTGTCAAAATTTTGGGAGGTCAAGATAAACATAGGTCTCAAGAAAGATGACAGACATGTCGAGACTTTAATTTTGTATGCTTGTTGTGAAGCTCATTCTTTGTACTTGTGAATCTTGCTATCACTCTCTTTCCATCTTCCCTTTTTTTCCCCATACACCAGCAGTTTATTCAATGTGCAAATTCCTTACAGAGCCACTGTTGCAAACTTTTTTGTTTATCAGATAACTCTGAAAGGTTGAATATAACAGCAGTCTGTCGTTGACGTCCACCCTCATTTGGGGTTTTCAACAGAAAAATTGAGGAGTGGTGACAACATATCTTGAAAGCCTTCCGTCAAAACCTGCAGGATTCTGGAATGCTTGTGGTGAAAGGGCCAGGTCTAATTTGTAGCTGTGTGTCTTCACCACCTCAAGAAGCACATGTAAAGCCACAGACAGAAGTCCCAGAATTCTGTGGATTTTGAGTATTTTCCAAACCCTCCACATCGTTCATCTCCACAGTTGAATCATCTGACCAAGCTGAGTAGGTGCTTCTCATAATTCGGCTACCTGGAAGTTGTCGTAGCTACAACAGAAACTGTAGGATACCTTGGTAGTGGCCAGTATTTTTTCTTCTCACTGGAAAGTAAAAGCAACAATATTTCTGGGTCACGTGGGAGGATTAATACTCTTATTACTCATACCAAGCATGCATAAAATGGAGTCCCTGACCTTCTGTTAACCTGTCTTCAGCACTAGGTGGAGGTTGTCCATTAATTGAATATAAAGAAGCTTGTATGACATGCTCTTGCACTTCCTTTGGCCTTGCTGTAAATGTTACAAGCTCCCCAGTTAGTTTATATAACAGTCTTTCTGTTTCTTTTGGGCACTGACTCACTTATATTCCACAAGTATGAGCAAAGAGCTGGGTCTTATGATGAAGAAGGGCGGCAGATCCAATCTACAATTAAACCTTCACATTTCTGAATCCCAGAAGCAAAAAATATTGATTTTTTCTTTCTCAAGGTAATGTTTGCTTTTTCTTCAGCCTGCATCTAAAATATTTTTGCTGCTTTTTCCTCTACTTCGCCATCTTTAACTGAAGTTATATTTTATCCACAGGAAGGCCATTACTTTAGCATCTCCATCTTTCCTCATCCCCACAGCTCTCCTTACTCAGTGCCATTCTCCTTTGTCATTTTGATCTTTTCCCCTGGCATTACTGCTAAGTTTTGATTTTTTTCTATGTGAGTGTGTGTGTGTGTGTGTGTGTGTGTGTGTGTGTGTGTGTGTGTGTGTGTGTGTGTGTGTGTATGGTGGGGCAAGGCTCAGAACATCATAATTTTACAAATTCACGTCCCATGTCTTTAACGGTGACATGTCCAGTCCTGAGACAACAGTTAATTAAGATAATTGGTATTTATAAAATGTGTCAATAAATATGGTTGATCTCAAGGACAAAACACACAAATTCCAGCAGTGTAATGTTGTAAATTTTGTCTGACGCTACCAATGCGAAGACTTTGGCTAATCACCATTTTGACTTGAACTCATGTGACCCAAATGATCATGACACTCGGTTGGTCAAGGATCTGTGAAGTGGTAATTACTTCTCTAAAGGTTAAATACTTCCATCTATCCAGCAAAAGCTTTCCACACAGGAGGTAAAAAAAAAAAAAAAAAGATTCAAGACACTCACATGTCCGGCTGTCTTTGACTGGAGTACTTGAGACCAGTTGATAAATCATTAATTGACTTAGGTAATGCCCAGCAGGTCCCCTTAGCAACCTCTTTACTGCATTTTTAAAAGAAACCGACTATTGTTGAAGATGTCGAAAATTATTAAGTGTTACCATTAACACTTTCATAATCCTACTTATACCAACCCTCAGCAGTTTAACTATATTAGCAATGTGAAGTAAAATAAATGTTTTCAGAGTTACAATGCAAAGCCACAAGTTAGATGTGATTGTGAATTATTAATTTTGAAATAAACTGACACGTATAATTTTTTTAGAGGGACAGAGACAGACTCATTGTCCAGAATTCATTCTGAGGAAAGTAACATACGGCAACTGTGTCACCAACACTGTGTTTCCATTCTGGTGGACATAACAGCTCAGAGATATCAGCAGGAAAAGAAATCTACTACAATATTCGATTTAAATATGGGTTAGTTTATTCAAATGTGTGTCAACACCATCCCAGCCACAGCTTTGCCACCAGCAACATCAGATAATTGCCATCAATATTTCACACAGACGTTGACAGCGGGGCATGACCTGATGCAGCTCAGGAAAAATCCGGATTTCTCGGCCCTGACAGATCATAACTCAGTCTCTACAATCTTTCACAGTAAAAGGTGAGACCCAGAGGGGAAGTTCCTGACACTCTTTTGACTTATCGCTGTTTGTGTGGCGGCTTGTTGAGTTTGAGCTATTAGAAATAGAAAGCCTTTCATTCAGATCAAATTGATTTTGGCAACAGGTTTGCTGCAAAATTCTCTTTTATTCTTACTGGGGCTCTTTACTGATTTAGACCCACTGATGCAATTGTACTTTGTGATGAGCAAAAGTGGGTGAAAAGCAAGGGAGTGCTTTAGAGAGCCCAGTAGATGAGATTGTAAATTATTCTTTCTTCATTATATATTTTGGTTGTGACCAATGTATTCTCAATGCCATTTGAAAAAAAAAAGAAAAAACAAGATCCGAACCTAAGGCTTTGCTCATCACATCATGCTACAAGTAGGAAGCAGTGACCATTTTAATATACAGCCACAATTTTTATATCTTCAGCTTTTGTTTTTAATTTTTCAGTCTTTCAGCTTTATCTTTTTTATCTTCCCACCTTAGGGGAAATGTAGAAATCTGCAAACTGAGTGATTGCCACCCGTCACATTTTCAACTTCCAAGAGGTGCCCAAGTGACACTGATCAACAAACGTGACAATATTTCATGCAGATGAATATGCCTTTGTCTCAGCTTGTGCTCTCCTCCTCTCCTGTGAGTCTGTGTCAGATTTCCAGCTCCTCAATCTGTCATTCTGTGCATAATGTATGTTAGTGGTTGTTGTTTCTCGGGGAGAGTTAATGTTTACTGAAATGGCTGGAAAGATAAAATATATGATTAAAGACATTACAGCGTGGTGTCTTTTCCTTATTATTGTAAAAAAGTGTACCACTGACTGATCCATCCCCCTCCTGGTCATTTGACCCCAGTAGGCTACAAGACATGGAGAACTTTCAGCAAACATTTTTTAACAGTGATGATTCATCTTAAACTAAAGCTGAGTGCAACAAAGTCATTCTCTTCATTCCCTTTGATTCTTTGTCTTTAGGCTGGTTGAGATTTCCTTTTTGGCAGAGAGCCGCATAAAGATTAAACAACAACAACAACAAAAAAGAAGTCAATGACTGTAACTGTGAAGTGTGTTCTACCATTAAGGAAGGTAGAATTATACTCTGTATTCCCCATAGCAGGTGATGAGCTTACACACAATGGCTCCTGCTGTCTCACTTAGGCCTAAACTGAAAATGAATTATATCATTACTGTACATTCATCTTCCTATGTCCTCTGTTCTATCTTTAGTAGCTTCACCTTGAGGATTTTAATAGTTGTGTGTACTGAATAGATGAAAAAAACATGTTTTCTTTTGAAAGGCTGCAAGAACTTAAAAAGGATCAGCCTGCAGTTTGTGCAATTATCTTAAACCGAGTCAATTGTTTTAGAGTCTTCAGAGGCTAAACCTTACTGAATTTCTGAAGTCTTTTCATTTATAGGCTCACTTGGTTTAGCCTTTCCCATTATTTTCATTCATGTCTGATTTAAAATGCTTTCCAAAACTCTTGTTAAAGGTAAAATGTTCATCCTATTTTAGTGGTATGGTCTGAAATCTGCAGTTATTTTCTCCAAATAAAATAAACATTTTGCTTCCTGCAGCATAAACTTGAACCATTTCACGCACATGATATCTGCTCTCACTTGTGCGAGCTTACAGCAAATGCGACAGGAGGCAGACTGCAATCTAATGACATATGTTATTGTTTTTGTTGCATGTAAAACAGGATTTAAATAAAGCTCTTTTGAATTTGAAACAGATTAAGAATTCCTTAAAAAACTCTGAATAACAGGTGAGGCAAAAAGCAATTTAAGAGATAACAAAATTCAACCAAAGGTAACAACAAAAACACAACACTGTCAAAAAAAAACGAGTATATTATGCAACCGAACATATAGATTAAAACACAGAGGAGGTTGACTTCCTCACTGTTGTGAAAGAATACAAAAATGTTATTTTCCAGCTTGTTTTCATTTCTTGTGTACACCACCAGTGAAATGAAAATGGTCAACTCCAGACACGCCGTTAAATATGAATCAAAATAAACATGGTAAAATAATGAACTGCTCTAGTTCAGAGTGTAAGAAATGATTTAGCATGTTGTTGGTTTTTTTTTGTTACCCATGTCTTATAGGTTTATCTAATGCATGAATCACCACAACATTTTATTCATGATTTTTGTATCTGAGAAAGACACTTGACATCTAATACAGGACAGTGGGTCACCGAGAAACTGCAATTATCTAAAAGTACATGATATGTCACAGGGAAACTTATTTTCCGTGGATTTCGTTTTATCAGTCCATTTCTTTTGGAAATGTAGATTGAAACCAACACTGAATATGAAACCGGTAATCCATCATCATCACCTCTGAACACAGAAGAATCTGATAACTCATCAGATCTGAAGCTGAATTCTCTCACTGGAGACGCAGGCCGATCATTGATCAGACCTGCCATCTTATAAATGACAGAGCTATGGACTGATGTTTATCTTTTCAGCCTCTTCAGCTGCTCCATCCTAATGAAAATATAGCTTTATTGATTATCTAGGAAATTTTATTTCTGACACTTGTAACATTTTCCATTTTTATTGCTCAGATGAAGCAGAACTATTTTATATCATGTTGTGCTTATGTGACCTTTGGCTACTAGCACAGCAGAGAAAACAGCCAGTCAGTCCTATACTATGCTATAAAATGTTGTTCATTATGAGAGGAAAGGTCAATTCAATTTCTTGTGATTGGCTGACTTTAAAGGTCCTATCATGAAAAGTCCTGTTTTATTGCTTTTTAAAAGTGATGGGGGGGGCTCAGATGGGTTAAGAAAGGATGCTAGTGTCAAAAGTGTAAATCCACGGAGAAGCAGCTTCAGTACATCTGTAATTTACTTATAGCATACTTGAAGAGCCTTTTTCATCCTGCTCGTTCTGTCTAGAAAAATTCTCCCTTTAGTCTGGCAGGTCTGGGAAAAACCGCAACAGCAGGTTTTAGTGAGGTGTAAAACCTTTTTTCATTCATATTCCCGATGAGGTGGTGGAAGTAAAACCTTTTCCTAGCAGGCGCAGATGTTGCGAAGCATCTGCAGTGGTAGATAAAGTCTTAAAGCTTAGAAATGTCCATTCGAAAAATATACTTAAGCGTATACAGGATATACTTCCATGTATTAGGCTATCATACATTTAGGTTGCATTACAAAATGCACATGTAATGTACAGATACGGTCTGAATGCATAACTTCAATGAAAAATCAATCAGCCAGCCTCTCTATTCCAAGGTCATATTAGTGGAAAGTCCAGCTTCTTTTATATA
>BJFM01000814.1:6878-22592 GCA_016586285.1 Arothron firmamentum
CTGCTGGAGGCCACTGGTTCACGCTGCTCCCAGCAAACCCAAGAAGCCCCTCACACAGCAGCAGCTGCACATGCAGACACGTCTCCGGGGACAGAGTCCCTGTCCTTGCTGGCCTTTCTCTGTTGTGCAGTTTTGTTTTGTTTTGTTTTGTTTGTGGTTTCGTGTTCAGATTCGGTCCACGTGCGCAGATCATTTGGGATCTACGCCTGCAAACAAAGAAGCTGCATAAATGAAGGGAAATGTCTGAATGTTCCCAGGAGAAGACGCTGATTCCAGCCGCTTCCCTTTGATTCTGGGTGAAGCCGGAGCTCCGCCTGCGTCAGCATCCATCCCAGCAGCCTGCGTAACACAGGAATAAATGAGGAACCGCCGGCTTCAGCAGCCGCGTGGTGCAGGTGCAGGTGGAGGCCTGGGATCCTGGCTGCTGCTGACCAGTGGAACGCCATGACACATTCTTTGCAGAATGAAACAGGAATGCCTTTGTTAGCGCTGCCGCTGCTGCGTTTCTTCCATTTCTTCCCTCCATCTCTTCGCCCTGGTCGGCGTTTCTCCGGCAGATTCCACCTGTCTGTGGGCTCTTTGTGTGGAAGGTTTCTTCCCGACAGCCGTGATTAGCGTCTTTATGTGGAGATGAAGGCAGCAAGGCCGACAGGCAGCCAGGCGGAGCAGAGAATCAGCCCCGCCCCCGCTGAAAGCTGCACCCGCAGCCCCCGTCAGGCTGGCTCGGGGTCGGCGTGCGAGGTCAATCCTGATGACCGGAGGCCATTTTCACCTCTTCATCCCCATCATCCACCCTGAGGCGCATTCGTCCGTCTCACTTCCTGGTGCGCTCTCATTGGTTCCTGCAGCCAGGCTGTTGCACGTGGCCCAGCCGCCTGTGTGCAGGGGCCGTTTGGGCGTCCTGCAGCGGTTTTTCCTGCGCTGGTGTTGCAGCTCTCATGCAGCAGCGATGCAGACGGACTCAGGTTGGATGACGGTTGGAGAGTGAGATGAAAGCGTTGCTTTGAAGTCTCTCCTGAAGAGCTTTGCTGACGTTTTGGGCACAAAAGGAGAGGTTTGGCAGAGGCGTGTCCTCCTGGGAGGGAGGACTGAAGAGGTGGAGGTCGTCTCCTCAGGCTTCCCCATCAGTCTCCTCCACTTTTATCTCTCTGTTTTGGAACATAACGAGAACGGTTCCGTCCTGATTTCTCCCCCTCCGCTTTCTCCGCCTCTTTGTTTTGAGCCAGTGGGGTAAAATCTGGTTCTCGCTGGGACGTTCTGAGGATTAGAACCGGCTCTGCCCCCCTGACAGCTGAGCGGTCGCGGCCGCCGCGTTTCTGTCCGTTTGTCGTTTCCCTGCGGAAGGAATGACGCTTTTTTCCTCTCCTCCTCCACCTCCTCCTCTCCCCGTATTTCTGCTGCAGATGAGATCGATATGTTGGAGCGCCTCTGGCTGTCGGGCATCTGCCACAACGACAAGATTGAGGTGCGTACCTCCGCTCCGCCTCCGCCTTTCTGCTTCCTGCTGACCCGTCTGCGCTGAAGTCAGCGGTCCGGTTTGATCCGGAGCAGACGTCTGACGGCCTGGAGACGGACTGGACTGGTCCCCGCTGTCTCTGACGGCCTGGAGACGGACTGGACTGGTCCCCGCTGTCTCTGACGGCCTGGAGACGGACTGGACTGGTCCCCGCTGTCTCTGGGCCCTCCCTTTCTTCCGTCCCTCATCGCCGTGTCTCCTCGCAGGTGATGAGCAGCAAGCTGGACATTGACAACATGGCGGGGGTCTTCTACATGCTGCTGGTGGCCATGGGCCTCAGCCTGCTGGTCTTCGCCTGGGAGCATCTGGTCTACTGGAAACTGCGACATTGCGTGAAGCGCTCCGGCAAGATGGACTTCCTCCTGGCCCTCAGCAGGGTGAGTGGGCCCCGGCAGACCTCGGTGGCGGCGCCGTGCCGGGCGACGCTTCACGCCGTTCATCGCTAGGCTCAGAAAAAAAGGCCGGAACGAAGGAGCAGATGTTTAGAGGGCTGCGGAGACCTTCTCCATCTCCAAATGAATGAGAGGAGATAAGGGCGGTTTTCTGAGTGGAGCTGCTCGGCTGAGTCTTTTCATTAAGCCCAAGAGATTAAAAAAATGAAATACGGCGAAGAGTCGTGGTGAAAAAAAGGTCCCTGGTGCAGCAGGAGGCAGAGGCTGCAGCGGTGCTCAGCTCCGGCAGGAGACCTCCACCTCTGAAGCCCCACCTGAAGCTCCTGAGCTCACCTAACGCAGGGGAGAAGATGGAGCAAATAAGGTGGATGGAAGCGAGGGAGAATGACAGCATCTGAGGAGAAAGAAGCTGAACCACACACTTCCTGGTTCCGAAGATGCTTCTCTTTCGTCACGCTAGAACAGAGACAAAGGTGATGGATGGCGCGCCCCGCTTTGAGGCGGGAACCTTTAATGAATCCCTCGCTGTAGATGGTTTTAATTGCAGGAAGGAAATTAAATTTGACTGTGAATTCTGCCTACATAATGCATGCCTTTAATATCTGGGTAATGGTGGAATCAGGCAGCATAACCTAATGGGAGCGCAGAAGATGAATGGAAGGATTGCTCTGCTGCTTTCATCAACATTCTGCTTCTTTTTCTAATGAATCTACCGGCTGAAGCTTCTGCTGGTCCATTATCAGCAGATCTTTGCTTGGCTTCTCCTGTGGCTGCTGTCTGTTGCTCCAAATCACCCCAACGTGGCATCAAATCCTCTGCTGACGAATGTAAGCGGCCGGCGCCACCGCGGCCGGCGCTCTCTGCCACCCAGATTCCCCGCCGGGCTTCCCTGGACGCCCTTTTATTCGCCGCACGGCCTGTTTCCTCGCTTGAGCGGCTCCCGCTCTTATCTGTCTAATTCCTCGATCCGAGAGTGAAAACACTGGTTGGGTGCGAGCGATGCTCCCCACACCAGCCTGCGTCTATCTCCCAGGCTCCACGCCGCCGCCGCCGCCGCGGCTGTGGCTGCACCCGGCAGCCTGCCTCCCACCAATCAGCCGCTCGCCCACGTTTCAATTTCACAGAGCGCTGCGCCCGGCCGTCTGGAGACGGCGATAGCGCTCCTGCTGCTGGGCTGCTGAGTCACAGGCCGGAAGAGGCCCTGTCAGAGTCCCCATCAGGCAGGCGTCCCGCCTGGAGACGGAACCCACCTCTGCTCGCTGGAGGGAGACGGCTAATTGGCGGGACTCTAACTCAGGCCCTGGTGCTGGTGATGTGCACGGCTCTAGTGGTTTGAGGCTGGGCTGAAACAGCATCCGAGAACAGGAGCCAGAGTCTCCTCTGACGCACGTCTGATCACATCTGATGAAGCCGCCTGGCTTCTGCAGGCTGGAGGACAGCAGGCGGAGCAGACTGGAGGACCTGGACATTAGCAGCGCTCTCCTACTGACATGGTGGAGAATTCTGAAAGAAAAGACTGGTTCATGAAATACTAGCATGGTTGTGTGGTTTCCATGGAAACGGTTTGTCCACTGCAGCATCAGTCCTCGATGGAGACACCTGTGCTTGGAAAGCAGCGCGACCTCACGCCGTGGGTGAGGGACCGTCCTCAAACATTTGTATCTGCCAGGGAGGCTGCAAGGTGAGGGACCGTCCTCAAACGTTTGTATCTGCCAGGGAGGCTGCAAGGTGAGGGACCATCCTCAAACATTTGTGTCTGACAGGGAGGCTGCAAAGTGAGGGACCGTCCTCAAATATTTGTGTATGACAGGGAGGCTGCAAGGTGAGGGACCATCCTCAAACATTTGTGTCTGACAGAGAGGCTGCAAGGTGAGGGACCGTCCTCAAACGTTTGTATCTGACAGGGAGGCCTCAAGGTGAGGGACCGTCCTCAAACATTTGTATCTGCCAGGGAGGCTGCAAATTGAGGGACCGTCCTCAAACGTTTGTATCTGACAGGGAGGCCTCAAGGTGAGGGACCGTCAGCAAACATTTGTATCTGACAAAGTGACATTTTCAGTCTAATTAGCAGCTTCTTTTTGACTTTCTCTGAGTAACTGCAGATGTTTGGTGGCTGTGGGAAGCACCTCTGGTCTGCGTAATAACACCAGCGGACATGTTTGACGCTCCTCAGAAAGAGAAAGGAAAGGCTGCTTTGTTGAGGGACTGAAGCTGCAGCGCTGCGTCCCTCAGTGCTGCTTCAGCTTTCCTTCTCAACCCTGCGGATGCGCAGCCTCCGCCTGCTTTTACGCACCCGCTCCGGCCTCTGATCCTGCTCTTTGGGGCTCCTTCGCTCTTCTGACTGCGTCTTTTCCCGTCTGTCCCCGCAGGGAATGTACAGCTGCTGCCAGATTGAAGACGAGACGGTCCAGGGTGGACACAAAAGCTCCCTGCCTCAGTACCACAGCATGAGCGCCATGCCTGCAGCCAGCCAGCAGCACCTGGTCACAGCCACCATCAACAACACCACAGCCATCGCCATGGTGCAGCAGCAGCACCACCAGCAGCACCAGCAGCAGCAGCAGCAGCACCAGCAGCAGGGACAGGCCTACACCACCCTGCTCCCTGGCTCGCCACCGACCACAGGACACTCCGCCATGGCCCTGGGACCCTCCAACAGCCCCCTGCTGGAAGGGCCCATGCCGTGCTCCACCTTTTTGCCGCGCCACGATCGGAGGCTGGCGGTGGTGGACCGCTGGAACCGGCCCAAGCCCGAGAAGGTGCTGAGCGGGGGGGGCAGCAGCGGGAGTCTGGGCGTGGGGGGGATCACGGGCGGCATCAGCGAGCTCCAGGCGCAGCAGCAGTACCAGGGCGCTGGGCAGCACTGGAGCGTGCAGGGAGGGGGCCCGGCCGGGGGCCTGGACACGGGCCTCGATGAGTACAAGCGCTACTACGGCCCCATAGACCCAGAGGGGCTTGGGACGAACTCTGACCCACAGGCGGGCCCCCAGCAGACTCCCAAAGCTAACCCCCGAGGCCCCAAAGCCACAGGACTTCCCCACCTTCCTCCGAAAGGCCCCCAACCAGGCCCCGGGCACCTCATCGCCAAGCCTGCTCCGCCCATCCCGTCCTTCCCCAGGAGGCCGCCCTTCTGGCGGCGCGGCAGCCTGGTGCAACCCCGGAGGAAGGGCTCCGGGGGGGGCGGGCCCCTCTACGAGAACGTCCTCCCTCTGGGGAGGCGAGGAGGCGGGCGCTACGGGCCCGCTGATGGAGGTGGAAGGAGAGGACGACGCCCTCCACCTCCTCCTCCTCCTCTGCCCGTGTCGCTTTCGTCGCCAACGCACACCCCGACCACGCCCTCCTCCCCGTGCCGCTTCTACTCCACCTGCTCCAGTGCCTCCTCATCGTCCTCTTCCTCCACCTCGTCCTCCTCCTCGTCCTCGTCCTCCGCCTCGCTCTCCAGGTCCAACTCGCCCTCCTCTTGCTCCAGCGACAGCTCCTACAACTCCTCCCTCAGCTTCCGCTATCGGGCGGGGGACCGGGGGTTTGCGGTGGACGAGGACTACGACTCGGACCTGCTGACGGAGGAGTCCAGCCTCCTCCTGGGCTCCAGGCGCAAGGTCCGGTCGCGGCGCATGTCGTCGCGGTCGCTGCCCTGCAGCCCGCCGCCTCCGCCCGTCCCCCCGCGGAAGCCACGCCCCCAGAAAGGCTACGGACGGGAGAGGACGGGCAGCCAGCTGGCCCAGCTGCAGGAGTGGTGGGCCTCGTGGGGGGACAGGGAGCAAGGACGGAGGGACAGCACCAGGGCAGAAGGAGACATGGGGAGGGAGGAGAAGAGGCACAACAAAGAGCGGGAGCACGAGCGAAAGAGGAGGAAAAAAGGCCGGAAGAAGAAGAAGAGGGAGGACAGGGAGAGAGAAAGAGAAAGGAAGCGCCGTAAAGCAAAGAAGAAGAGAAAGAAAGAGGACAAGATGCGGAGGAGAGAACACAAGAGGTCCCAGCAGATGGGCGGAGAGGGGGACAAGAGAGAGGAGCTGAAGTCGGGCGTGGCCGACTTCGCCCCGTACCCCCCCCTGAGGAGGGAGTCCTACCGGAAGAAGAGCGAGAGCTCCGTCCGGAGCTACGGCTGGAACATCCCGACGGAGGAGGACAGGAAGGAGCGGGAGGACAAAGACAGGGACGAGGGGGACGACAGCAGAGGGAAGGAGAGGGACTACAGGCGCAGGAACGGCAAGCTTTACCCGGCGTCCAGCAGCAAGCCGCCGTCCTGTGTCAAGTTCTGGGGCGGGGCCAACCCGTCCCCGGACGCCGTCCCCTCCGCCTTCCTGCCCCTGTTGCCCGTGTCCTCAAAGAGGAGGAAAAGCAAAAGTTCCGACAAAGACGCTGTGGGAGTGGAAGGAGAGAGGCGTCCCCTGCTGGGACGCGACGGGCGAGGGGACGTCCACTCCAAAGAGGGGCTGTCCTTCCACGAGTGGGAGTCTGACTTTGAGCGCGAGGAGGTGGAGTCGGAGCTGGAGAGGAGGAAAGCGGAGCGCGGAAAAAGACGCGGGGGGGGACGGACCGTCTCCGACGAGGAGCGCGAGCGCGACAAGGCGGCGGGCTTGTACTCCGAGGACGACGAGGACGCCTCTTCGGGAGAGTTTGGGAAGTTCGAGCGGTACTGGGAGGACCACGAGGGCCGGGCCGTGGGGGGCATCGGGGGCGGGGGCTGGTTTTTCAGCACCTACCCTTCGAGAGACAAAGTGGGGAGCGTCAACAGCAGAGACGACCTCTTCCTGGAGCGAGGAGAGCGCTGGGGGACTGCGGAGAGCGGGTGGGGCTCCAGCGGTGGAGGTGGAAGGGCGGAGCGAGGGTGGGGCTCAGGGTCTCACTGGCCCCCGCCGCCCCTCACGCCGCCGCCTCCCCGGCGGTACTGGTCGGTGGATAAACTCCACATGCAAGACGAGAAGAAAACCAAGCGCAGGTCCAAGGACAAGGCCAGGGGGCGCGCCGCCTGCTCGTCCTGCCACTCCCCCCGGCACCACGCCCACGCCCGCTCCTCCAAATGGGCCCGCGCCGCCTCCCGGAGCCAGGAGGAGCTTTACCGCCACTGCCAGAGCTTCGCTGGGCCCCTCACGCCCAAGCTGGACTCGCTGTGTCCCACCAAACCCGAGCGCCCCCAGAACCCGGCCAAGTCCGGCAGCCAGTCCAGCCTCAGCATCCAGCAGCGGGGCCAGAGGGACCGGGATCGCGACCCCGGCCTCGTACCCAACTTACCCCCGCCTCTTCCTGCCCTCCCGGCCCCTCCCTCCTCCTCTCACCCCATCCACGCGCCCCCGCCCACCTCCTCCTCCTCCGTCTCCTCCCCGTCCGTGGTCTCCTCCACCCCCGGGGCGCCCCAGCACGCCTCCATGGCGGCGGCCAGCGCCAAGCTCCAGTACCAGAGGCTGCGCTCCGTCCCTCAGCCCCAGAGGTTCCCCCAGTCCCCCCACCTGCCCCTCAAGACCAAGAGCCTGTGCTCGCGCCGGGGCTCCGCCCACTTCTCCAGCGTGGAGAGCGAGGTCTGAAGGACCGTCCGGCGAGACGTCCACACCTCTGAGGAGCCACGGACGGCCAGGCGGGGGCCTCGGCCAGAAACAGGCTGCACACAAACCGACTGGCTGAGCCCCTTCCTGAAGATCTGCACAAACAAACAAACAAACAAACAAACAAACCCGAGAGCCAAACGCACCCAGCGGGGGTCCCTCAGAGGGACGCGGCGGCGGCTGGTTGCTTGGACAGAGACTCAGCCAAGGGCTTTGGACGCTGAGGGCAGAGCCGGAGGTGCTGATGCCTCCTGGGGGCTCTGGACCTGGGCAGAGGACCAGGACCTGTCCAGGTCCTGGGACCTGGGCAGGGGACCAGGACCTGGGCAGAGGACCAGGACCTGTCCAGGTCCTGGGACCTGGGCAGGGGACCCAGGACCCAGAGCCTGAGCCGCTGCTCTCAGAAGCTCCAACACTGACGCTGTTCTTCTTCTGTTCCCCCACCTTCCTTTTCCCCCCACAAACTGTTTACACCCCAGCAGGACTGTCTTTGTTGTGCGACCATGTGACCAGTACCCACTCGTTTACCGGGGGGAGGGAGGGAGGGAGGGGTGGTGACATCCTGTCTTTTATACGCCCACTTTGTGTTCTGTCATTCGTGACACATCCTCCCCTCCTCCGTTTGTCTAGACCAGGAGGGGCAGTTATTCAGCCTGAAGGGCCACGTTGGGTTCTAGATCTTGATGGAGGGGCCGGCCAGGTGGTGCAGGAAACTGACCCCCCCATGAGGATCAGAGGTTAGCTACAAGTCCTGCTCGATGGCCTGAGAACTTAGTTTGAAGAGGCTGTAAATTGGTTCAACTAGAGATGATGATGATGATGAAGCTCCAAATGATGTTTGCCCCCCCCCCCTCCTTTTGAGAGGACATGTTAGCATGCTAGGTGAGGGAGGTGGGGGGGGGGGGTCTGAACCAGTCAAGCTGACAACCGTCTTCATTTAGCTTTTGGAGGAATTCTTGTGAAGGCTCTGTGGGCCGGATTAAACAGTTCATCGGACCACCTGTGGCCCCTGGGCCTCAGTTTGTCCACCTCTGGTCTATAGCCACACCCCCCCACCACCACCATCGTCGTCACCTGCACCCCTCCCCCGAGCTTCCCTCCGTCTGGCCTGTGTCCGTCTGTGCTGTTGTGTGTCTGTCGTCCTGGAAACAGGGTCAGCCAGCTCCGACCGGTTCCACATCCGTCCCTCCTTCAGCCGCCGTCTTTCCTTCCGTCTCCCGGAGCGATCCATCATCTCACACATGCACACACACACACACACACCTGTTATCTCTCCTGAGCAATATACCCCTCACCTGTTTGTTTCCTCCTTTTTTCTGTGTTGTAGCTGTTCTTGATGTTGATGTTCTGATGTTTCGTATCTCCAAACGTGACGTAGGTGCACGAGGGCGCGATCGCTGGGAATCTGTCCCGAAACGAGCCACCCCGGACGGAGGCAGCGTCATCCCCGTCAGTGCTTTGACTGAATGTAAACTCGGGCCCTAGCAAGCGCGCCAGCTACGTAGCGTCTCTTTAGCATGCGCGACGGAGAGCACAGGCGTGCCGGTTAGCTTGGAAATTCTTCTGGAATGGAACCATCAACCATTCTCAGCTGCGGCAAAGGCGGAGGATGTGCAGCCTCGGGGCGAAAGACAGCAATCCCTCGTGCACGAGTGCACGCGCGCCGTGTTAGCAACACGCTGCCGGTCAGGTGACCTGGAGGGTGGCGATTGCTGTGAAATCCAGCAGAGCGCTGGGCTACATCGGATCACAGCTACGTGTTAAAAAGAGAGGCGCCGAACGGTAGCGATGGTGAACTTCAGACTCCTCTTCTAGCGTTCTTTTTTTTTAATTGTACTTTTTTTCCACATCGAGCAGGTGCATCCAAGAGCTATAAATCCATGATCGATCTGACACCAGCAGTTACACACATGGGGAGGCGTTGCAGGCGTTGGCCATCAGAGCATCCAAATTTGGCTAGATAGAGTTTGGTGGAAGAGAAAGTCGAGCTTTTCGGTCGATCACAACATCTGAGCCATTTCCCACCGCGGTCGGTCAGCTCGTTAGCCTAAAACTGCATCTGAGCCGTTAATTCCTTACAATGAAGAAAACAAAGAGGAAACTTCAGTTTAGATGTGCAGAATTTCTTTGCCTTTGAAAACCTGTCTTTTTCTGTCTCTTTCTCTCCGTCCGTCTGTCCGTCTCTCTCTCTATATAAATATATATATTCCTGTATATGTGGCGGTGGGTAGCGTTAGAGAAATTGTTGTTTGAGAATTTTGATATTCGGTTTGCATATAAACACATATTCTGTCAAATTTCATTTAATCCCATCGACGTTCGGGTGGAGGCAGCGATCAACATTAAGGAACAGTTTGTAGATGTCATCACGGCCTCATTCGCAGCTCACCCGCCTAGCAGGCCGCGCGTTTCTTTCACCGTTAGGTTGAAATAATTAAGGCTAATTTTTGTGCAGTGAGCTAAGCTAGCATTAGTAAAGTCCAGCAGCTGCTAGCGGTGAAGCTAGCATTAGTGAAGTCCAGCAGCTGCTAGCGGTGAAGCTAGCATTAGTGAAGTCCAGCAGCTTCTAGCGGTGAAGCTAGCACTAGTGAAGTCCAGCAGCTGCTAGCGGTGAAGCTAGCATTAGTGAAGTCCAGAAGCTGCTAGCGGTGAAGCTAGCACTAGTGAAGTCCAGCAGCTGCTAGCGGTGAAGCTAGCATTAGTGAAGTCCAGCAGCTGCTAGCGGTGAAGCTAGCATCGGTGAAGCGAAGCTCCTGTGGCTGTTTGAAGCGAGACCTGAGCCACCAGTCGTCCTTCTTCTCTCCCCTCCCCTCTTCTTCCTCATGTCGCTCCATTGTGTTGGTGTGTGTCGGTTCTTGTAAAGCTCGTCTGGTTTTCCTTTTTTCGAAAAAGAAGCGTATATGTGGGTGTATTTATTTCATCACTTAAAAAAAGCCTATCTAAATATGTATGATAAAAATATATGATATATTTCAAGATGCTTCAGTCTATGTTATATAAGTTTGTCTACTAAATTTTCGCTATCTATCTGGATGAATATGTCATTTCTGTCTGTGTGTCTTCTTGTCCTCTGCCCAGCTCCCGAACCCCCAGCAAAAACAGAGACCAGTATGTAACTGTGTTTTTGCTCACCTAAGACCAACTACCCGCCTCCATTAGCTACCTACCGTTAGCTAACGCTGCGCTGTCAAGCAAGCGACCGCGTGGAGGGTGTGCCAGTGTCTTACGACCGAGTCACTGTAGCAGTGGCGGCGCGTTTGTCCACCCAGAGGGGCCTTTATTTCTGCTTTGGGCTACAGATTCACGCTGAATTCAACCTTTTCTGAATCCAGCAGCTTTGAGCGCGACTCTCACTTGTGTAGGGGGTCACATTCTGGACCCTGTTTCAGGTGGTCCCAGCAGTTTGTACCGCCGTGTAAAAAGCGGACCTCTTTTTGGGACATGTAGCGAGCAGCACAGGCTTTCCTGCAGTAGCTGCATCAACACACACACACACACACACACACACACACACACACACACACACACACACACACTCGTGCACAGCTGCCCCTGCCAGTCGACCTGGACACTATATTTAAGGACTTTGCTACACGACATGTGTGAAGTGCTGTAAAAGATCCAGAAAAAAACCAAAACAAATCTACACCGCACACGTGTTTGGTTGCTAATTTTCCAAACCTGCTAAAGCTAACAGGACGCCTGTCGGGCAGGGGGACGCGCTCGCTGGGACGGGGAAATATGGGTTTTCTTTTGATAATGACGGTTTTACATGTTTGTAACACATGTAAGTTTGTCCGTTTTACACACACGAAGCATTTAATGTCCCCCGGCGGGCCAGTTTCAGCCTCCAGCGGAAACCTTCACCGTTTCCGCCTGAACGCCTCCCAAACGTCTCAAGGCCTTGTATCAGTACTGCTGTATTGACCCACTGAGTCCACTGCTGGTTCTGCTCCACTTTGTCGAGCCTCACACACTCGCCGACACATGATGACGCACACACACACACACACACACACACACGCAGGGGTGGTGAGATGCTGCCACCAGTGAGGACAATGACAAAACTGTGCTGTACTCCAAGCAAGAGCGAAATAAAAGAGGTGATTTTGTTATGAAACGGACGTCTGAGCTTTCTTCTTTAAGCTTCTGGACTCTGCAGGAAGGCGGAGCTGCAGGACGGGGAGGAGGTGGAGACGGGTGGGAGTCCTGCGTCCATCTCAGGCTGCCACTCCCGCCTGTCCACGGCAGCGTCTGGACTTCAGACGCGTCCCCCTTAGCTCCTCCCACCCGCCGCGTCGCTACGCTAGCGGTTGCTGCTCCCTGCACGTGTCGCCTGTAAAGGCTCCCCTGGGACGTCCATCTGCAGCCGTGGCCAGTAAAGCGCAGCGCTGGCCGTCTCGTCCCGTCCAGGGTAATGAGACGTTTGTGGACCGCTGTTGTTGACGCGCTGGACGTCCTGCAGGAGGCTGGCGTCCGGCTGAGCCCGGCAGCTGCGGCGCCCGCAGAACCTGGCCTCGTCCTGCTTCCAGAGACGCAGCAGGAGAGACCTGGGACACTTCTGGACATGCGTCTGTCCTCCAGCGAGGAGCACGTGCACAGCTGTCAGGAGAAGACGAAGACACGGGGAGACGGTTCCGGCCGGAAGGTGAGTCCAGCTTTTTATCTCCTCAAAAAAACAGCTCAGTTCAGCTGCAAACGGGAGATTCTGGCAGCTGCCCTGTTTGATGCTGGCGTTACTCCCATCAGTCAGTGCTGCCTGGGGGCGGGGCTTGGTCATCACACACACACACACACACACACACACACACACACACACACACACACACACACACACAGAGAGCTGCTGTCTTTCCATTAAACCACCGTTTTTGTGGGTTTAAGCTCATTGATGACATTTGGATGAGCTTTCAGAGGGAGGTGGTGCTGAGGTGGTGCTGCTGTGGAACGGCGTTCCCAGATGTTTGTTGCTGCTCCCACCCTTTCACTACGTCAGCAGCTTCAGGCACAGCTGAGTGGATCCTTCATCCATCAGCTCACCTGCTG
This sequence comes from Arothron firmamentum, assembly GCA_016586285.1. Lineage (NCBI taxonomy): Eukaryota > Metazoa > Chordata > Actinopteri > Tetraodontiformes > Tetraodontidae > Arothron > Arothron firmamentum. The sequence continues at coordinate 19,376 of BJFM01000814.1, forward strand.
CAGCTCTGACGCTCAGCTGGAGGTGAGGGTGTCTGGGTGGAGGTTAAGGTTTCTGGGTGGAGGTGAGGGTGTCTGGGTGGAGGTATGTTCTGTGAGTGAGACTCACGGAACAATCTTTAACTCCACACACACACACACACACACACACACACACACACACACACACACACACTCTCACGTGTGTGTGTGTGTGTGTGTGTGTGTGTGTGTGTGTGTGTGTGTGTGTGTGTGTGTGTGTGTGTGTGTGTCTTCATCTGGTAGAGCAGACCTCTCTGACTGCTGGGCCGCTCACACCTGCAGCCTCGCTGGTCTCCTCTCGCTCTCCTCTGGACTCTGCAGCTGAGGCGTGGGGCGGTTGGAGCTCTCTCCACCCTGAGCTCCACCTTCTGCCTCGCTGACTCAGCGTCCAGCCTGGTCTTCCCGCTGGCTCCTCTCATCCTGGACCTTCTTGAAGATGCTTGTGTGGTTTATTGAACCTGCTAGCATCAGAAGCGTGTGGGTGCTTCCAGCAAACACCTCCAGCTCCACCCAGCCTCCGTCTCTGCCTCTCCGCCTGCGTTGCCGTCTCTTTGGTGTGACAGCAGCTATATTTATCTGCTCTGATGTGATGTCGTCTGCTGCTGAAGTCGCTGCACCTTCTTTTGAGTCAGATCAAAAATATCAGGCGATTTCGTGGCGCTACGACGAGGAAAACACGGCCAGAGTGACTCAGGAGGACTGACGGAGGAGAAAAAGAAAGAGTGACTCAGGAGGACTGACAGAGGAGAAAAAGAAAGAGTGACTCAGGAGGACTGACGGAGGAGAAAAAGAACAGAAGTAAATATAGACCTGGAGAGGTTTGGGAAAATGGAAAAGGTTTCAGTCCAAACACAGAGGTCTGTCCTGCAGAGAGCATCTTTGGCTGCGGCGATGAAGAGGAGGAAGCTCCGTCAGGCTCTTCAGCACCAACCTGCACCAACCTGCACCAACCTGCACCAACCTGCTCCTGAATTCTGCCTCCAGATCAGGCGAAAACCAGTTTCAAACTGGAGCGAAGGGCCCCTTTGAAGCGGTGGGCCTCTTTTGGGCGTGGGTGTGGAGCGAGGACGCGGGTGGAGGACAGGACCTGCAGGGCGTCTGGACGCAGCCTCATCAGAGAGGACACACGTCTGCTCCCCGGCTGGGGCCACGGGCGGAGCAGGGCCGCCTCCCCCCTGAACAGGTGAGTCTTCAGCACCAACCAGGACGGCGCGAGCGTGCGCCGAGCAGCTGCTGGGGCGTCTCCGCGCTGGCGCACCATCCTGCTTCTCTCGTCTTTCTCTCGCTCTCAGACAGCGACAAATCCGGGCCGCGTTCCACCCACAGGAGGCAGATTCCACAGACATATTGGTGCATCAGGGAAGTGAATCCCCCCCCCCACGCGTCTCTGACACAGTGGCATCACACAGGAATCTTCACGCCTGCTTTTCATCCGCGTCTCGCCAGCCTTCCATCCCGCCGCCTTGGCTGGCGGTGTCGCGCAATTAGGAAGAGCTGCAAGGAGAAACGCGGCAGCGTCGCGGCTCTGCGTGCACGTGTGCATGCGTGTGTGTGTGTGTGTGTGTGTGTGACACTGTGTAAACAGGGGCTTACCGTGGAAAATACCGTGGAAATCATCAGTCACCGAGGAAGCAGCGCTCTGAGCTGCTTCCAGCTTCCAACCTTCTGACCCAGTGAAGGTCTCCAAGAGACCATTTTGTCCCCCACAGTCGCAACAATTACACACCCGGGGGTCAGGGGGTCGGGGGGGGTGTGCTTGATCCCACGCCCCCTGGTGGTGGAGCCAGGCACTGCTGAGATGAAGGGGAGCAGCGTGAGAGCCGCTCCGACGTCCATCTCTTTATTTCCACCTTTGACTGGGCTGCCGCTGCTTCGGCTCCAGCCTGGTGGAGGTCCGCTCCTTCCAGCCAGATGGTTCTGAAGAGGAGCGAGCTCCTGCGGCCGGATCGCTGCAGACATCCACTCCATTATCTCCCCACGCTCATTCTGAATGTGCGTGACCCAGAGAAGATGGCTGACCTCTCGCTGCACAGATCTGATGAGACTTTGTCAGGAACACAGTGAACCTGCTGATAACAGCTTTTCTCACCAGCTGACCTCACTAATTTAATTAGCAATCTGCTTCCAGAAGAGTTCTGTGGCTGCGGCGACCCTCCCGCTCAGTCAGAGCAGCATTTCCCCTCGTCTGTCACTGAAAATGATGATTCTGTGGAGTTCAGACTCACCTCGGCAGCGTCTTCCCGCTAACAACGCCGCCGGAGAGCTCCGCAAGCGTGAGCGAAGGATGCTCAGTCCTCCTGGCAGCCATTCCTGCTTCATTCTGGACGGCGGACGGCTCATCAGCGCTGCATCGCTCCAGCCGCATCTCGGTCGTGTTGCGCCGGTGGAAGGAGCAGCAATGGCTCTTCCTTTAGCTGCTCCACGCATGCACGGCGGCGGCTCAGGCGCCAAAAGGTGCTGCATTATGCATGCGCTCAGAAGGTGATGTCGCGCTTGTCGTGATGCGTGCGTGAGCATCAGCCTGTGGGACCTGGACATTAGTGGGAGGTGAAAGAGGACAAAGAGGGAGTTAAAAACCGCCTGCATCCCTTCCAGCTGCGTCCTGTTGCTCATTAGCTGCACCCGCATTTCTCTCTCTTCCTTTCAGCTTTCCTGAACACACACGGTCTGCGTCTCCTTACTGTTGTCCTCAGAGGTGTGTGTGTGTGTGTGTGTGTGTGTGTGTGTGTGTGTGTGTGTGTGTGTGTGTGTGTGTGTGTGTGTGTGTGTGTGTGTGTGTGTGTGTGTTTTGTGCCTTATTGATTTATTTATAATGAAAAGCAAATCTAAAAACACTGCCGACCGGAGGTATTGATGTTTTATGCCCCGTGTGAACATAAGCAGTTTAAACTAATCAAAATGGCCGCTCTGTATTGGAAAAGCTATCTGGACTCTTTGCGCCTGGACTTATGTTTCTATTCCAACGATAATTTCTGTCCACGCTTTTCTTTATCTTCCAGCACAGACGATAAAGTTTATTGTCCCCGTTATGGTTCATGTCAGGAAGAACGCAGCTAAAGCCGGAGCTCCGGCTCCACCGAGTCGCTGTTGATCAATAAACACATCAGGCTGCAGCTCCTTGTGAAGGATGGGCTCATGAAGGCCTCATATCCCCCCGCTTTAAATGGCCGCCTCGGATAATAATCACCTGCGGTGGCCC
>BJFM01000814.1:22634-39905 GCA_016586285.1 Arothron firmamentum
CTGGCTGGAGTTCACGCCCCCCATCAGCTCCTCGCTGGCCCCTGGGCAGCACCTCGCCATCCCAGCTCATTCTTGAAAGCCCGCGCACGTGCTCGCACACGTATGAGGGTAGATCTCAGCAGCTCAGGCGTAGAATGGCCATGCCTGCGTGCGTGCGTGCCTGCGTGCGTGTGTGCGTGCGTGCGTGCGTGCGTGCGTGCGTGCGTGCGTGGCTTCTCTTCATCACACTGACGAGGCCGTGATTGAGGACTGCCCCGCCCTGACCTCCCGCCCGAGCTGGTGTGGCTCTGATGGAGGTGTGGTGCAGCCGGAGGGGGCAGAGATGTCCTGCCTGAACCACGCCCGTCTGCTTCCACCGAGGTGGTGCAGGAGGGGCCCAGCAGCCGGGAAAAGAAGCAGGCGGAGCAGAACCGGCAGCATCACTCTGCTCTCCTTCATCATTCTGGGGTCAGGCTCTGCTGCTCCGGGCGGTTTCACACGTTCACCCACAGGAGGGTGAACGAGCCCAAGACTGATGGGAAAAGCCCCGCTCAATGGTTAATGGTCCAACTTGGCCCACATCCCATAATATGTAGGTTTTCCATCGATTTATTCCTGCACTTGATGTGTTATCAAAACGCTTAATGAATATTTTATTCCGTCGACACTTTGTTTAATGAGTAAGTGGTTTTAATTTGCATTTATGAATCTGAGGGGACAAGCGCTGCAAACACCTGCGCTGCCGCCCTTTGTCCAGCAGAGGGAGCCAAAACCTTTTGTTTTTGGCCTGTGCTGGCCTCACCTGGCATTTAAATGTACCTTTTCTGCAAAACCCATCATAAATCCTCGTTTCAAATTAAATAAAATCGTAAAATTGATCATTTTCTTTCTAGAAAATGGTTCTGAAGCCATTTGTGCATCTTCGCTGATGACCGATGCAGCGATTCAGAAAACAAACCGAGTTTAGGACGAGAAGAACCTTGACATCAGAAGGACACTGGAGCTCCTTTAATCTGATCTCATGGTGAGGTAATAAAGTCGGATCAACTGCCTCATACTGGCATCAGGAGAGACAGAGAGGACAGACTGAGACGAGAGAAGCGGGACGTTTCTTCCCTGATGTTTATTTGGTTTGTCCTGTAAAAGTAGAGAGAATCCGATTTTAAAAGTGTTGTCACATAATATGCAGTCATAAAATAATCATTCCCTCCCCTCTGAGGTATGAAAAATAAAAACATAACCGTGTTTTTCAGATCTCTGGCCACGTTTATGACGACACGAGGAAGGAAGGAGTTTGCTGCCACCTAGTGGGAACGTGTGGTTACTACAAATGTAAACAGCGTTTCTGACAGAAGGTGAAACACACACACACACACTCACACACACACACACACACACACACACACCCTGTAAATATACAGTATGTCACAGATGTACCTCAGCTGACAAGCTGCAGGACAAAAAACCCAGACCCAGAAAAACATGCGTGTGCAAACACGCACATTCTTCATCTGATATATCAACGCTTGAAAAACACAAATATTTTTAATAGTATTGACAATTTAGCAAGTTAGCATTCTAAACTCTTGCTAAACTTTTGAGGGGGAAAATCAGATTGTACGTGCGCGTGCATGTGTTTGCTCCAAAGTCCTTCAGGCTGAGCATCAGGAAAACCAAAACATTAAAATTCAGGCAAAAACATCAACATCTGTTTGTTTATTTATTTAGTGTTTTTACTCAGGCAAAGTGGTGAATAACTGTTGGGTCTAAAGTTATTTTACAAGACAGAAGTTTCATCTCTTGTGTAGATTTATACATCTAATCAATCTAAACGTATCAGCACCCAGATGAAGGTAAATTATAGAGAATAAAAAGACAACATTTCTCCAGCCTCCGCTGGAAGATGAACTTTGTTCTGCAGGTGCGGTGGGTGGAACGGCCCCAGAGGGAGAACTTTCTGAGCGTTCTTTCCCTCTGTGGGTTTTCTTCAGGAGCTGCTGGTCTTTAATCTGACGCTGTGCAGAGATTCTCAGCCTTATCAGTCAAAAATCTACCAGGTAAAGGAGGCGACTTTTACTGCTCGGTCATAATTCCGCTGCTGCAGCAGTGCGGAGAACATAACGGATGGATGGATGGATGGATGGATGGAGACAAAGAAGAGAAAAGCCTGTCTCTGTGAACCCTCCCCTCTCCTCCCCCCCCTCACACCCCTCCTCTCCCTCCTGCCCTGGCTGGTCCCGTCTGGTCTCGCCCTGGACGTCAGCGTTAAATCGTGTGGACGTCATGTATGTTGCTGCCGCTCGGACGGCCTCGCCAGCTGATTCCCTTCGTTTCGGGCGCCGGCGGAGCCTCTCCTGCTCAGTGAACCTGGCAGATCAGCGCAGGAGCTCGCCAGCAGCTAAGACATCTCAATATGTCAGACCAGGCGGCGCAGTCAGGAAGCCCCCCGGCCAAGACAGCTGTTTTGAACCTTCCTGAGATATTTCCCGGCACGCAGCGCCTTCAGCGCGCCGCCTTTGAATCAGAATGTCGGGCCAGGGGAGCGCCGCTGACCCGCCGCTCACCCCTGATCATCTCCAGGCCTCCAGCCGACAACAAAGTTGGTTTTCGGGGGGGAGAGGCACCATTTGGAGGAGCTGTGTGGGGTTGACCTCATGTTCTTCAGACGCGGGTGGAGCTCCTGGAGGTGCTGCTGACGTTGACGACGCTGCCTGTGGGTGCTGATGGAAGCTGGGTCCATCATCTGAACCGAGGCCGCTTCGATCCTGGAGAGAAAAAAGAAGTACATCTTTAAAAAAAATCAGGTTTTTAGAAAAGATGCAGTAAAAAAGACTGAAGACAGCGGAGTCCTGGGGACTCAGGGACTCGCCTCCACCTCCTCCCTGCCTCATTTTTCCTCTCTCTCGGAAGCTATTTTTCCATCTATTCTTATTGTTCCCTCCGTCCTTCGCCTTCTCATCCCTCTCTCCTCCCGTTCAGCTCTCCCTCCTCTCCCTCCTCTCCTCTCCTCCACAGCAGCAGTCATAATTGGTGCAGAGACACTGTCCAGTATTGACAGCAGCGCTCGTGCTGACACAGGCATTTTTCAAGGACGGCGTCCACCGTGCACGCTCGCATGTTCCACGTGAGCGTGCTCCCTGATGGACAGTGAAGTGGTTCCTGCTGAGCAGCTGTGGAGGAAGCTTGTTATTACTTCTCCGTCCTGATCTTTCAACCGCGGCTGATCGCTCGTTTCTTCACCTCCAGCAGCCGAGGGCCAAAGATCAGGATCAGTGCTGCTGATGGAGGTGCTGATGGAGGTGTCAGCTCCATCCGCGGCCGCATCTTGTCCTCACATCACCCTCTCGTTCTCCCTCTTTTCGCTCCTTCCCTCCCTCCACCATCTTCCTCTTCCTCCGTCTTTTCCCTCCGAGTCTTTAACCACATCAGCAACTTGTTTGCTCTCCGTCAGCCCGCCCCCTCTGATTTCATTACTTCTGCTTCTCCGCTTCTTTCCCTCCCTTCTTTACCGCTTAAGCCCCGTTTTATTTTCCTGTTGGGATATCTGGCAACTGACGGTTGTCACAGCAACGGCGGAGGGCCTCCGAATGCCTTCAGACCAGCTTCCTGTGTGTGCAGGCTCATTAGCCGGCTGTTTGTGCAGGTGTGGCGTGCGCAGCCTCTCTGTTCCACACACACACACACACACACACACACACACACACACACACACACACACACACACACACACACACACCCCAACCATCATCCTGTGCTAGCAGAAATTGTTCTTCACTCCTTTGTTTGCGACTGCGGCTGCGAGCTGCTGCAGTTTCCACACCCGCAGTCAGATCAGTGAGGGTGGATGTCGGGCGCAGCAGGAACAACGAAGGCAGGCCAGAACCCGGGTCCAAGCGCTGCGCACGTGTGCGCGTGCCTGGTGCTGCAGTGAGGGCTTCTTCTCAGCTGTGACGGTTGTGATCCCCACCTGTGGCAACCTTGCAAACATCTGTCGACCTTTCCAAAGGTCAGCGTCTCCGTCAACGTTGGGTTTGCCTGAACTTTGACCGGCAGCGCAGGGATGCGCTCGTGAGCGCCGGCGTGCACGGCTGTGCGGTGCTGCTCCCCGCGCAGCTCATTAGTGCTCCGGCAGCGTCTGCATCCCATTGATGTAGAAATGCTCCATTACTGTGCAAACGCACAGATCAATGTACAGCGGCTATAAATAGAAGGGCTGCTGGATTGGATTTCCCTGGCAAGAAGCTAAAAATAGAGCGAAGGGCAAGGAAAGAGGGGTGAGAGGGACCCCAGAGGAAGAGGAGGAAGGCAGCAGGATCAGGAGGAGGAGGAGGAGGAGGAGGAGGAGGAGGAGGATCTATATGGGCCCTGCATTCCTATACGAGTTCTATATGATGACCAGGGCGTCTTCAGGAGGAGGCGATGCGTGCAGGACTGGGCAGCGCTGCAGCTGACGCTGACCAGGTTTAGCTGCGCTTTCTGCAGCCTCAGGCAGCAGCCGCAGCTTTGCGTGTCCACGGAGACGCTGTCACCGTGACGGGTGGTTAGCAGGAGCGGCGCTGACGTAGCCGAAACCCGCCCAGCTGGCCCGCACCAGGACGGTCGGGATCGTCCATCGTTGGCCACCTGAACGGCCGACAAACCTTCCTGACGGCCCAGAGCTCCGCTGATGATGGCGTTTCACACAAGCCCCGCCCCTTTCTGACAGAATTCTCGGTTTCCAGGCGTTTCCAACGTGGTCTTCTTCTGGGAAATTTGATGGGATGTCTGGGTGGATTTTTGTGGTATTTCCTCTGACGTGGACCAGGAGCTGCTGGAACGAAGGCCCAGAAGTGGACTGCTGACCTGGAGAGGACGCCCTCCACTCATCTTCACCTCCACCCGGGTGGCGCTGACTTCTGCTGAGGGCTTGATCCGCTCCATCACCTGAGAGGCCGTCTGTGGGCGGGGCTTCAGATTGAGGTCGGGTCAGCGTGGCCGTTAGAACCGTGCCTCCTTCCCCTGCTGCAGCAGCGCTTTGAGTCCGGACCAGTTGGCCCGACTTGAGGATCAGCAGTAAATAGGCCATGCGCTCCCTCGCCGACGCCATGTTTGCCGTCATGAGTCACACATCAGCCCACAAAAATCAGGAGGACCCTGGACCCCCCCGTCCTCCCCGTCCTCATTAGAACTGCTTTCAGCAAAACTTGGTCTCCTCGGTGACGCGGGGCCCCTGCCGGGGAAGGCGGAGCAGATCCGGCCGCCTGAATCCAGGCCAGCGGCGGTGAGGAACCGCGTGGAGCGCGCCGCCTCCCGTCAGGCTCTCGCCGCGCTGGACAGGACGCGGCCACGGCAGAATCTGGAGGTCTTTGCTGGCGTGTGGAGGCCTGGAAGCACCGCGGGCCCGGTTCTGACCACACACCTGGAGCCCAATCAATGAGGAATGAACCACAGGTCATCCTGTCTGCTCCGCAAACCAGAACCTGTGTGTGTGTGAAGTTGGCAGGTGGGATGAATTCCCTTGTCTCACACACACACACACACACACACACACACACACACACACACACACACAAACACACACACACAGTGAATCACAGGACAACACAGCCAACTGTATCCGTCTGTGGGTCGCCAGGGGCTCATGAGGCCATTCAGCCATGAAAAAGTGTGCGGAGGCATCACACTGACACACACACACACACACACACACAATCTCATGCAAGTAGATGGAGACACATGCAACACATGCACATATTTTTGTCTTGCATAAGAAAACATGTGACATCTTACAACCCCCACCCCCTACATCCAACACACACACGCACGCACACACGCACACTTTAGAATATAAAAATATATTTTATTTTATTAATTTGATGATGAGCTTGTTACTTAGAGAAGATTTAAGCTCATGTTTTCTTTGTATCTGTTTTCCACTGACTGACCCAGTATAACCAGTCTGCTTATCCTCTCTGTCCCAGTATAACCAGTCCGTTTATCCTCTCTGTCCCAGTATAACCAGTCTTTTGGCCTGTTCCTGTGGCAGCTGTTACTGGTAACATGTCATGAACCATATTAGGTTCCATTTATTTACTCATGTTCAGAAGAGACAAACGTTCATTTCCAGGCTCTGACTTTGGATCGGAATCTGAATCTGAGCTCATCTGCAAGTTAAACTTCTCCAATTTTACTGGACGTTTCTGGGCAAATTGAAGGTCACGCACACGCGTTCTCCCCTCAGCAGGGTGTCAACATGCTGAGCTCCTCCGTGACTTCCGTGCGTCTAATTGTTGCTGCGCGCTGTCACCAGTGTCCTCGATTGCAGCCAGCACTCTCCTGCCACAGCTCCGTTGCTGCGTGCACGTGTTGGTGCGTGCGCGCCTTCTCCTCCCGCTAGCCTGTACACCCCCCCTCCCCCTTCTCTTTCACACACGCACGCACCAGTCCCACCTCCCCTTTGCCCAAACTACAGTAAAGCCCATTCAAAGGATTCTCCGCAGTGCTGGAGGAGCGCAGAGGCGGAGGAGGCGGGAGGAGAGAGAGGAAGAGCACGGAGGAGCAAACGCCGCGTGTGCGTGGAGAGGGGGGAGAGCTGGGGCTGGGGGGGAAACTGCCTCCCAGTGCGCACGGAGCTCAGCAGCGCCCGGTCGGCTCTCCGCTCTGCAGGGTGAGTACCGCCTCTGCTGCTGCTCTCTTCCATCCAAACCCTCCACTCCTCCAGCGCATCCCTCCATCCTTCCACTTGCCCGCGTCTTCCTCGGACACTCGCGCTCCTCGGACTTGTCAAAGGCGAGCTCCGCCGCTCGGCCGCGCGCGTCGGGACTTGTGCCTGATGAGAACCGACGCTCATGCTCGCGACTGTCAACGCGCCTCGTGTCGGGCTGTTTTTTCCCTCATTTGCGCGTCTCGTGTGAGCGCGCAGGTCTCTGCTCAGCTTGGGGATGTGCGCGGCCGCGCAGCCGCTCACGGGAATGCTGCGCCGCGGTCAGTGCGGCGCAATCGGAGCGATGCGCACGGCTCTAGCGTCGCACAGTCAGCCCCAGAGTGAGGTGCGCGTGTGCGTGCGGGCGTGTGTGAAACAACTCTTGGCTGGTTCTGGGGGAAACCCGTGCTTTGGTCGTGTTCCAGCAGAATGCAGCAGAATCCGTGTGATCCACGTGTCTGAGAGGAGAGTAAAACTGATGAAGGAAGGATGAAAAGACGACAGGAGCCGGACTTTTTAAAATTTATTCCCCGTCTCCATCACAGCTCTGTTCTGCGCCAGATAAGCCGAATGTCAAAGTCCCAGACGCAGTGACAGAACCACAGTGATTTAAATCACAGGTTCCACCTGGTTCTTTGAGGATGGAGAGACGAGGACGCTGAGAGACGGAGACGCTTTGAGATGTTCCCCAGAAACCTGGGAAGTGAAGCTGCATGCTGGCACCTTCGGTTGGAGCCGTCAGTGTTTCCCTCTCCTGAACCAACTTCACACCTGGTTCAGACACACCTGGTGAAAACTCTGAGGTCACCTGACCTTCACCCAACATCTGCTCCCCTTAGAGCTGACCTCTGCATTCGCCCTTAACTTAAGGGGAGCTGCATCTGCAAACCAGCTAAGGGACAGGTGCTCGTGATGCTGCTGCACCTGAACGTGCCTGCGTCTCGCCCAGTGTGTGTGTGTGTGTGTGTGTGTGTGTGTGTGTGTGCCTGGTGTGATTAGAACCGTGTTGGAAAGCTCACAACAAACTTCTGGGTCTCAGACGTCGGCGTGTCGGTGGTGAACGTTGACCTGCGTCCCTGCGGGTGATTTTGGTCTCATGAAGCAGCTGAAAAAGGGAAAGATGGCAGCAAAAGTCTGCGTTTAGTCTGGTGGGCAGGAATTCATGCTGCACGCTGGCGTTATTTTTAGCCTTTGTGTGATGGTTAAGGTCAAAGCTCCCTTTGGCCAAAGTCAAATGTGACCCCAAATTACAGAACTGAGTCCACTGTGTGAAGGTGAATCTGTGTGTGTGTGTGTGTGTGTGTGTGTGTGTGTGTGTGTGTGTGTGTGTGTGTGTGTGTGTGTGTGTGTGTGTGTTTGCGGGGTTTGTATATGTTTTTTGGGCCAAGGTCTTTCCCGTGAGCTCCTTGTTTTCTCTCTGCTGTTATTTTCCTTCTCCATCTCTGCTTCCATCTCTCTCTCTCTCTCTCTCTCTTTCTCTCTCCCTCTCTCTCTCTCTCTCTCTCCGCTACAGACCTCCCTTCATTTTCGCCTGCGCGTGTTTTCGTTGCCGCCACGTAAGCTAATTATCTTTATCGGTCCAGCAGGCGTGTCACAGACGGCAGGCCGAGGGTTTGTTTCATCGCTTTAAGCTCCGCTTTGAGGAACCAATCCTCCGTCTGCGTCTGCAAACACCAGCGCGCTTTTGCATCCTGGATTACTTCACCTGAACCAGATTTGTTTCTTTTCTTTTATCTCTCTTTACTCTTTGCTTTGATCTGCTTGCCTTCGTCATCCCCTCCTCCTCCTCTTCCTCGTTCTTCCCACCTTTAAGTATCCGTCACTTTCCTGCCCGCTGGCCCGGCCTCTGATGCTGACAGAGGGACATATTGCCTTCTCAACAGAAAACAACCCCCCCCGCCCTCACCCCCACCCCCCCACCCTCACCCCCACCCCCCCGACACTAGAAAGCTGACCTGAGGACAGCCATCTGTGGAGCCCCGCCCGGCACCATGGGACATGTAGTTTGGCTCTGCTCAGCTCTGCTTTCCTTTGTGCCACCATCAATGGTGACTCTTCTGTCTGATTCACTTTTAGTTTTTCATTTTTGTGCCAGTTCTCAGTTTCAGGGGCCACAGATTTCCAGGTAAAGTCAGAAAACGAGGTAAAATACGATGGCTGATAGCTGAGCCGTGACTAAGGCCTCATTACTTATTGATCAACTCGCTACAGGAGAGCGGAGACATGCGTACTGACATTAATACGTGTTTTTACCGACATGTTCTGACTTTAACATGTTAATAATAAAGCCTGGCCAGGCTTCACCCACTTCCCCTAAGATTAAAAGACTTAAAAAAAGCAGCGTTAGGGCATCACCACGCATCCGGATGTTGTTCATTCGGCAGGATATTTAGTTGTAAAATAAGCCGATACGTTCAGAATGTTGGTATAAGCTCTGCTTCACACACTTTTGAGGGCCGGGGAATACAGACCCAGGTGAAGACAAGCGTCCCTCCTGGTGATAATCCACCTCCGTAGGCAGGCTGAGGTCATCATCTTCAGACTCTCCTGCAGCTTCTCCACCTGTGCCTGAGCAGTGTTTCCAGGTGACATCACGAATTGCAGAGCTGGGGCTCCAGTTTGTGTTGGGATCGTGGCCAGTTTGGTTCATGGGGGCCAATAAGGTCAAAGTCAAGATGTTTGCCAACGGAAGCTGGCCCTCAAGTGACAGAACAGAGATGTAGGACACGTAGCTGGTTTACTGAGTCTCTCTTTATTCATATGACTCTATCCTGATTCTTTATTGAACGGTTTAAAGGCCGACTGTATATTATTGCTCCACTTGCGTCTATTAACAGTTTTACTCGTTTTCTTGTTATTTCCCTTTTTAATTGCTGAAGTGATGCAACATTATGAAATACATCAGAAGATTAAAAACATCTCTCTTTCTGCTCTGCTCTTTTTCAAATCAATGTACTTTTTTGGAAATTAAAAATTTTAATGTAGAATGATTTGATTACATCTAATTACCACTCTTGCTCTTCTTTAATGCATCAATTAGCGACACACACACTTATTCAATCGTTCCTCCTTCATTGAGGATGTGTATTAACCTTCAGGAGAAAGAAAGAGCAGAGGACTGTTGTGTTGAGCTTGTTTCTTTATAATGATAAAGATGGGATCAAATACAACCCCTTGATAGTTAAATGATAAATGAATTTTTCAGATTAATAATCTAGAAAATAAACTTAATTCACTGGTGATTTGATATTTTCCTGGATGGAGAAATTTGCAGATCTTCAGTATTTTTGGTGACCTCCTGTTCCGTCCTGAAGTGACTCACCTTCAGGGTTTAAATAACAGATGCTTGTTGCTGAACACACACATGATGCAGCATATGAGCTTCAGAGAGTCCCTGAAATACCCAATCCTGTTAAAACTGTACCTTGATTCAGGCAAATTTTCAAAATAAAAAGCCTTGTTTGAAAAAAATCAAACAACTGTTATATTGGTCAATTTCATAGCTTAACATAAATTTGCATGATTAAAAGTCAACAAACACAAGCCAGTGTCATCGTGCAATACCACAGCTCACCACCAGGTGGTGTGCGCGACGGTAAGTGGTTTGCGTGTGACGTCATGAACGTCATGAGCACAGGTGGGATCAGGAAGTAATTAAAGTGTGCCGTTATGGCTTTACCAGCCGATCAAATCGTGGGGGGGAAAGCTACTTTTGCATCTCGAAAGATTAAAAAAAGGGGGGAAAAATCATCGTAAGGCTACAAGGTAATGAATCTATTTAAGTAGCCGGCTGAAACTGTAAAAATATAACCCGGCGTGTGATGCTCCGACTGGAAACTTAGCTAACTGGAATCATAACGTGGAGTCGGTTCTGCAGCTAACTGGTTCTCTCTCTTTAACAACGCTAGCTGTGTTAGCTTTCACTGGTTCTAAACTTGAGGCCCTTTTTGCAGGAAGGCAGCAACAACCTGATGGTTGCTAGCCTCCAGGCTAACATCTGGCTAGCTGCGCAGCTGGAGGTCTGGAGGAGCAGGTAATTCGTGATCGCCTCCGCGCCAGACAAATCCGACAAAAGGTAGGATTAAAATCACTTTTCTTCAGTATTTGCGGATCATATCCGTGTTTCACTGTTTTTTTGATAATACCTGTTCTAGGCCCACCCAGCATTCCTGAATAATCGTTATTTCCAGTTATTTTCCTTCACTTCCAGCTAAAACTGAATCCATCGGAATCACGTGATCAATCAAGTTATAGAGATGGAAAATATGCAATTAGTTCAGCTTTAAATAAAAAAAATATATAATCCCAAATTAGTAAAAACCGAGGAAGTATTTAGATCATTTTAATACTAGTTTGGACCCAAACTGTTTCATCCATATTTTTTTCCACATAATTTCATCATCTTCTCCAAAAATCCTTGACTCAGTTTGCTTCTTTCTGTTCTTCCTCATTCCTTTCCTTTCCTCCACCTTCCTTTTCAGCTCTTTTTCCCCTCTTACTTTCTCCTCATTTTCTCTTCCCCACAAATCTCATTTAATCTGAGTCTGACACACACACACACACACACACACACACACACACACAGCTGTATTTGCAGAGATGGCTGACAACAACCCGGCTGGGATGAGTTCTCTTTGTAGTTTTAGCCTTGAGAACGGAACCACAACTCCCAGGATGCTCCAGGTTCTCTCTCATTGCAGCTCTTATTTCTGATTTTCCCACACAGATTCTGATGAGCAGACCACCAGCAGATGTTTTGACTCAAAGTGTAAACAGTCATTTACACTCACGGGTGTTTGTTGGCGCCTGACGTTAGATTTTCTGCCGCTCTTTAAACTTCTGACATTCCTCATGTTCACGCTGAGGCCGAGACGGCGTGTTTTGACTCAGCAGCGTCGCGCCTCTGACAGCCCGTCTGTCATCCTGCTGTTGACGTCACACACGGAGAGGAACATTTCCAGGAGCCAAGCACAAACCGTCCTCGTCCTGTCAGAGGACGCCGCTGAGGTGCTGACGCCCCTCAAAACATTTGACATCCCTGCTTGTCTGCCTCCCTCTGCCTGCTTCTCCAGAAGGTTTACACTTATGAAATGATCAGACTGCAGTTTTGATGATTTGTGAGGGACCTGATCTTCTCGTTGGTGAAGGTCAGACCTCCTCCTCCTCCTCCTCCTGTGCCCTCTGAGCCTCCTCCTCACACCTGAGCACACCTGGGTGATGCATCATTTCACTGGGTTCACCTGAGACCCAGAGTGTTTGACATATCAGAATACTTGGCGCTGCTGGACGTCTCTGCAGCAATGAGGTCAGCGCTCCTTCCTTATCTGCTCCCTCCTGATCTGGTCTGCGGAGCTCGTTTTGTCCTCGGCTCGTCCCTCATCGCCCTCGCTCCTTCGCCCCGCAAACAAGGTTTTAACACGTGTCTGAGCCTCCCTCATCATGCTGGCCTGGATGTCACATTCTGGATCATCACTCTCAACACAGTCCCCCCAGAAAAGGATGATGGGTTATTTTTTCCAAATGTCCAATGTCATTTTTATGTATCAAACTGTTTTTTTATTGGGGAACAACTGTAACTGTGGCTGTTCGGCTCTAAAATGACAGAAACTCTTCTCTCTGGTGCTTCGTGGCTGGAGCTGAGCGGCGTTTTGGGTCACTTTTTAAAGCAGTCTGACGTGTCAGCCAAATGAATGTGACCTCCATACCTCCATTTTGTGTGTGTGTGTGTGTGTGTGTGTGTGTGTGTTACCAGAGGGAGAAATGTTTGTGAATGGTGAAAGGATGCAGCCCAGAAGCGACAACACTGCCATCGCGTGGTCATTAAGCAGAACTGCACCGATATTCAGTCATCGTTCATCCTTTTAAATGTTTTGCTAAAGCAGTCAAGTCTGCTTTTTATCAATTTTTGTCAAAGACATAAAGATATTGATTTAAAAACTGTAGAAATTAGAGTGTTAGGCTCTTTTAAATGTTCCAAATTAGATTTCTTTTTAACTTGTCTTTGCTTGGTGTCTGTTGTGCTTTGTCCTGTTTTTCTTCTCTTCTTCTTTTCAGTATTGACAATATTTAACCTTCAATCGATGGAAAGACGAGAGACTTTTCTCTTCACTCTGATTTTGTGCTTCCTTGATCTGCATGTGCATATTTTAAAATGTAAAAATCAATGGAAGTAATCAATCTTTCTCCTCCCTCCTGGCAGAGCCAGTTTGATTTTCAGCCTTTTAACTCTCTTTATTTTCACCTCCTTTTTCAGAATTAATTCCTTCCCGCCGCTTTTGCTTTCCCTCCACAGATGAGTTCGTTCAGCACCCGAGCGTTGACGCTGCTCTCCTCCGTTTTCGGCGCCTGCGGCCTGCTGTTGGTGGGCGTTGCCGTGTCGACGGACTACTGGCTGCTGATGGAGGAGGGAATCGTCCTGCAGCAGAATCAGACCACCGAGGTCAAGATGGCGCTGCACTCCGGCCTGTGGAGGGTCTGCTTTGTGGCAGGTCAGTGCAAGAGAGCGTCTCCATCCATCCATCCATCCATCCATCTGCATGTTTTCAAGGCATTTTAACTTATTTCTTGTTGTTTTTTTCCCATAAAAATCTTCTTCAATCTTCGGTGATTGTGGTCCGTGTGGGTTTTCATGTGGAAAATTGTGGTTTCTCGCCTGACGTGGTAAAAAAAAACCTCTTTTCCCTGAAATCCTGACACAGCTGGCTGTTCCAGAGCAGCGTGCGCGCTGCGGCAGCGTCTCTGAGTCTCGGCTCAGGACGCTGTTGCTCTGGGGAGGCGGCCATGTTTGTGTTTCCCTGTTGTCTGACGCCTGGTACAAAAGGTCAGAGGAGGAAAATGCTGGTGGCATTTGGAGCGGCTGTGCGTTGTTCTCTGTGTGTGTGTGTGTGTGTGTGTGTGTGTGTGTGTCCTCTCTCTGTGCCTACACTTTGAGGTTAATCATCTTCTCTGTATTCAGCGCAGACCTGATTTCCTCCTGATGCTTCTGACCACAATCTGTCCCTCAATTCATTTTTCTTCCCCTCCATTTTTACTTTCTTTTTTCCACTCTCTCTCCTGTCCCTCTGCCCTCTACACTCATCCTTTTTTGCCTCAGTCTGACCCTTCTCTGCAGTTTATCTTTGCTGTTCAATCTCGGATCCTTTAAATAAACATACTTTGACCTTTGTCCCTGAGGTCACTCGCATCCTTCTTCCCTCACTCCTCCTCCTCCTCCTCTCTGTCTCTCTCTCAGGACCAGAGAAGGGCAGATGTGTGGCGTCAGAGTATTTCACTGAGCCAGAAATAGAAATCACCACAGAGAACACAGCCAACATTCTCAGTGAGTAACTTTCTCACCATGACTGTTCCTCGACCTGCTGTTGCTGTTGACACCTGACCGCCGTCTTTCAGAGATGGTGCGGACCGCCACGCCCTTCCCCATGGTCTCGTTGCTCTTCGTCTTCACCGCCTTCGTCATCAGTAACATCGGACACATCCGGCCACAGCGCACCATCCTGGCCTTCGTCTCTGGGATCTTCTTCATCCTGTCAGGTGTGTCGGGGAAAAGAGACAAGAGCTGAGCTTCCAGTCTGCAGAGAGCCTCAGCAGCATGCTGCCGTCAGAACTGAGCTCCGTCCAGTCATTAAGTCAGAAGAGGAACTTTTTATCGCCTTCCTCACCCCCTTTAAATGTCCCACTCATCTGCTGCCCTCAGATAAAAAGGCTTTTTAAATTGAATCAGAGATTTTAAATTGAAGTCTCACTCTGTGGTATTCCCGTGTGACCGTCCTTGTCTGCAGCTTCCTTCTGCAGTTCAGAGGAAGATGTGCTGCAGCCGTCAACGGTGTTTTTTATTCAGTATTTTTGCAAAGAGTGACTCTTAGATGTATTTTATGCATCTGCCCTTACAGTACAGTTCACATTTTCTACCAAAATCAACCCCATCTGTCAAGTCTTTTCTGCTGCCTTTGTGTGCACGTCAGTGTTTGACATCACTCTGGCAAAAATATTCACATTTTCTGTGTTTTTTTTATTGTTTTTGTTGATTGTCAAACAGACGCAGCAACAGACTTCACAGAGGGAGGAAATGGACTTGTTAAACGTCAAACTTCCTGCAGTTTTAATGCTAAAGAGTCAGTCTGGAGGAAGGTGGAGTCGCTCCGCCGCTCTCCGCTCCTTCTCTCCGCTGGCAGCTCGTCAGCCGTACCTTTGTTCTTCTGCATTGTTCTCACCAGAAAAGGAGCTTTAATTGCTGAAGGACATCCAGTTTGGGCTAACAGCAGTCAGTCGGGGAAGGGGCTTTGCTGTCATCTGACATTTCAGTCAGCGCGTAATGAGGAGTCTCGGCGTCTTCACGACGACGTCTTTAATCTGGAACAGAAACATCCGAAGATCTGGACACAAACCGTCCAGGAATTAATGAATGAAATGTTTGATCCCCTCCTTTAAAGTCCGTTAACTTTAAATTATGCTTTATAATTAAACTCACAGTTATCCTCGAATCAAAAGCAGATTGGACAGGACAGGACGGGTGACATCACCTCCTCGTGCCGCCGCAGGACGTTTGTGCTTGAGTACGGGCCCGGCATTTTGCTGATGAGGATTCAGGAGGCGATGACATCACCTTTGGCCTGTTTTTGCACGAGGCAACTTTACCTGACAGATGCTAGCTTAGCATGGTGGACTGCTGACTGGACACGGAAATCATCCAAGAAAATTAATTACAATCCAAACGTGCTGTTAACATATGCTAGTTGTACATAAACAGAGGGGGGGAGAGAGAGAGGTTTTTCTTTTCTCTTTAATATTTGAGCAGCTTTTAAACTAAAAAACACAGCTGGTGTTTAAAAAGAAATAAACTAATCTGTCTGATATCACAAAATTCTACATAAATTAAGAAGTTATGGTCGCAACAGCTCCCTCTTGTGGCTATTTGTTGGAAATGCGGCTCTTTGTATTTAACAGCGACAGATTTCATTTCAAATCCATCATGGTTGTTGTTTTCCAGGAAAGTCTCGTCACAGTGTTGTCTCTGTGACTTCTGTGTGCGCAGGTCTCAGTCTGGTGGTCGGTCTGGTCTTGTACATCTCCAGCATTAATGACGAGGTGATGAATCGACCCCGAGAGCCGGAGCAGTTCTTCCACTATCGCTACGGCTGGTCCTTCGCCTTCGCTGCGTCTTCCTTCCTGCTCAAAGAGGTATTTGCACGCACACACACACACACGTGCAGATTTAAGAAGCGTGTGCAGGGCCTTGTCATCCTGACATAAATATTCATAGATGTTAATATCGGTGTGTGTGTGTGTGGCTCTGCTGCTCCTTCTCTCTTCTCCTTTCTCCAAATGTCTCCTTCTTTCTGGTCAGCACCTCCCTTTTCCCCTCTAATCCCTTCTCCCTCATCTGCTCTCTCTGTTCAGCACATCTCCGCTCTCATATCTCCTCCTCCTCTTCCATTCTTCCTCTGCCGTTCTTTCCTTCCTCCTACTCTTCTTCTACCGCTTTGCTGCCTCAGTTTTGACGATGAGCTGCGCATTAAAAACATCGTCGGGGGGGAAAATGTCATCTTTTACTTTGTGAAATGGCAGTTTTCCGCTGTGCTAATGCTGCAGCTGAAGCAGAGGAGGTGGTGCTTGTTGCTTCATCAGGGTAAATTTTGATTCCTTTGGGATTAAATTTGCATGGCTGGAAATAGACGCGCTCGGTTCTCTCTGCATTTCAGCGCTCTTTTACTCATTTCTGTGTTACATCTACACTGTTTTTTATATATATGTACACACACACACACACACACTATATGTACATAGAAATATCAGGTTTTTCCCATAAGCACCAATTTCTATAAAAGAGAATGTTAGAATTTCATTGGATGAAGTTTGTATTTACCAACTAACTGACTTAAGAGATGTGGAACTTTGATTTAGCAGCTTTAATTTGCACAGATTAAACTTTACTGCAGTGACTTTTAGCTGCAGCCTCCAGCGTCAGGGTGTGATTTAGTGGCAGCGCTGCGTTTTCGGCCTCTGTCACATCTGTGGGTGTCCCTCAGGGTGCAGGAGTGATGTCCGTCTACCTCTTCATGAAGCGTTACGCCGAGGAGGAGCTGTACAGGCCCCACCCCGCCCTCTACCGCCCCCGCATGTCCAACTGCAGCGACTACAGCGGCCAGTTCCTCCACCCAGACTCCTGGCCTCCCCCCCAGCGTGGCCGCAGCGCCTCCGACGTGTCCTCCGACATCTCCATCCAGCTCACCCAGACGCACCAGCAGCCGCCAGCCAAAGGTGGCAGCAGTTGCCAGGAGACGCCCACCTCGTCCGGGCCCTCGTCAGCAGCCAGCTACCAGCTGCAGCCGGCCTCCTCCTCCTCCACCTCCTCCTCCTATCCTCACCCCTTCCATCTGGCTGCCACCTCCACCTTACCCAGAGCTGCCCACCCTCACCCCCACCTGAGTGGGCCCCCTTCCCAGTCTCTGCCCATGGTGGCACCACCCTCAGCCAAGCCTCCACCACATTATCACGCCCACATGCGAATGAGCGCCTCGCCGTGCTAGGAAGGGCGTCCGCGTCTGAAGGGGCTTGAGGTGGCTCTGGTGAAACCCACACACACACACGCACACACACACACACACACACAC
>BJFM01000815.1:15073-45719 GCA_016586285.1 Arothron firmamentum
GTGTGTGTGTGTGTGTGTGTGTGTGTGTGTGTGTGTGTGTGTGTGTTTGAGTGGTGCAGCAGCGATGGCCAGCATTGATCCATGCAGGTTGTGTCAGGGGGAGATAAGGCTTGCCTTTCCCAGGAGAACAGCCCTGGGCACAGGGGAGAGAGGAGGAGGAGGAGGAGGAGGAGGAGGAGGAGGAAGAACAAGAACAGGAGCAGGACTCTGGGTGGAAGGGAGGAAGGCTAATCCTGGCCCCCTCAAGAGATTCAAAACAAGCTTTACTTTTTTCATTTGCATTTCCAGTTTGTCTGTCCAGTTTCACTTTTTGACACCTTTCATTGTACACACCAGGAGACGAGGAACAGAAGTGTTTTCTGCATTTTCTCACAGATCATACTGTTGCATTAGGGTTCATTATTCCTTTCTTCTCAATCTCCTGCAGGCTTCTCCACATTGTCTTTGGCAGACCAGATGAGTCTACTGCAGAGTGCATGGATGGAGATCTTGATTCTTCGTGTTGTGTACCGCTCACTCTCCTTTGAAGACAAGGTTTGTGGCTATTGCTTTTCTTTTCTTTTTTTTTTCCAGAAAAAACCCACATATACATGTTAATCACAACCTCATCTCTGTGTTCTCTGCAGTTGGTGTATGCTGAGGACTACATCATGGATGAAGACCAGTCGAAGCTTGCTGGACTCCTGGACCTGAACAATGTCATCCTTCAGCTGGTGAAGAAATACAGGACGATGAAGCTAGAGAAGGAGGAGTTTGTCACTCTGAAGGCCATTGCTTTGGCTAATTCAGGTCTGGATATTTCAGCACTCAGCTAATTTATTTATTCCTCTTTAGGTGTTTTGAAAGAAAGACTTAATCCTGATCCCAGAGGATTTGTTTCAAACAATTCATTTCAATAGTGTATGTTCAAACACACACCACAAAACACGTACAGCCAGAGTGGTGTTTACACATGAGGACAACAACAGTAAAAACGCACGTGCATTTTTAAACTGGAGCTTACCTCCCACCTCCCGAAACAAAGTGGCAATCCCTTTCACAATTAGCATAGTCGTCTCTTCAGATGCCTGTTAAATAAGGTGAAATCATTAGAGCCCAAAGTCTGTCGATAAAGCCCCTCTCTGATGTGTCCAGCTGCATCGACAGCTGACTGACACACACGCACACACACACACACACACACACACACACACACACACATTCAGTCTCTCTCGCCCTCTCTTACTCACTCACTCACTCACTCACTCACACACACACACCCGTTCTTCCTCGCATGACCCTTCTTTTGAACTTTGTCTTGGAAGCTGGCCAGCTCTTCAGTACTCTTTAATTACAAGGGGGGAGCTGTCAATACAATGTGTTTAAACGGGAGAATGCAATGGGAGAGCTTTAAATAGGGAGGGGGGGTCTTTGTTCTGATTCTGCCACCGTCAACACTCACACGATCCAGCAAATTCACAGCCTTTCCCTCAATCATGTCAACTTCATCTGTCTGACACATACATAAATAACTCAAACACACAAAACTAGCGTGTTCTTAAATAGGACAGAAGACATTAACACACACACACACACACACACACACACACACACACACACCACACAGTAAATGTTAGTATTGTGTTTTCTTAGTTATCTTACACCTAAGTGCCAGATAAAGGAAAGGTGGGGTAAATTTTCACATTTGTTTTCACAAACATATAAGAAACATTTTTATTAACAAAAAGAGAATTACAACTTAAAAATATAATAGAAGCAAAATTTAAAAAAATGTTAAAAAAAAGAAGACATGTTTTTTAATGTTGTAATATTGTGGGGGGAAACTGTAATTTGAACCAAACTGCATTTTAATTCCTTTAATTTAAAATTCTTCACGTTTAGGAGAGATATACAATGAAAGTATCTGGGTTTCATCAGTTTTGACCCAAATCCTTACATTTGTTTTAACAGATGAAGCTGAAAGAGCTGTTGGTGAAATAAGAACTTTGCATCATTGTCCAGACTCTTAAACTGTTCTCCAAGACAACAGAATGCTAGCATTAGCATTTTGAAGGGCACTGACACTAATTAATTCACAGGATGCTAATCGTCTGCATTAATGAAGCCAAGCCTTAAGAAATGTTAGCAAACGTGCCCCACATATAAAGAAAGCTAAACTAGCCATGGGAAACAGCAGCCGTGCATGTGTGTGTGTGTGTGTGTGTGTGTGTGTGTGTGTGTGTGTGTGTGTGTGTGTGTGTGTGTGTGTGTGTGTGTGTGTGTGTGTGTGTGTGTGTGTGTGCGTATGTTTGAATTGTGAGTTCCATGTTAACATGTGTGTTAAGCAGCCTTTTGTGCTCGTGCTCATTAACGTCTTCTAGTATACTTGACGATGGACTGTAGGTCAGAGCACAGGCGGCAGCCATGTCAAAATACTAAACACTCCGTATTAATCAAGAACAATGTTAAACTCATTAAACTTGGGTTTAACTTCTGTTCTCTTCAGGATGTACTTCCCCTCACCACTTAACACAAATCCTTAAGTAAGGAGAAAACTATTCACCCTTAATTGTGACTGACAGTTAATACTGTTAAATAATAGTACATCTAGTGTCCTTATCTCTTCAGAGAATTTCCAGCAGAGAGGTTTATTTCAGATTCTGCATATAAAATACGATTTATAATTTAAGAGGAAAGAAAAAAATCACATGAATTTACACACACACATTAGGAAATATGTCAGTGAATTAATCACTCATTGTCCCTATTAAGTACATTTCGCCTCTGCTAGTTCTCCACTCATCTGCCACATTTGCCAAACTGAAAATAAGTGGTCACATTTGAGAGACAAAAGAATTTTTGATTGATCCCGTAAAGAATCCAACCGCCTAACTGGGCTTGATCTGTGTACTGATACATACATTACACTCTATAGACCAGACACAGACACCACTCTGTGTGTCTGGTCTATAGGTTGGGGTTAGAAGTGGGTTTAGGTTAGAGTTAGGGGAAGGGTTAGGGTGGGGATGTTTAGGGTTGGGGTAAGGGACTGGGTAATGGATTAGGACTATGAAATTCCTCACAAAGACAGAAGTACAAGGATGCGTGCGTGCGTGCGTGTGTGCGTGCGTGCGTGTGTGTGTGTGTGTTTGTGTGTGTTAGGGTGTGGTGGCCTATCAATAGTTGCCTTGTGATTATTATTTAACATGCATGTAGTCATTGATCTGAGGCATTGATTGGAGGTTGGGAGCTAAAGGCCAGCTCACATTAAGACTTTACCTCCCAAAGGAGCAATATGGAGCATTATCATTGAGAGACGTTCTCAGCCTGCGCTGCCATATATGCTGAAACACACCTCACATGCCAGAACAAAGAGAGATTACAGATGTGTACACACACACACACACACACACACACACACACACACACACATCCACAAGACTCTCAGGTGTTCCTGCATCTCTTCATCATTCTGCAAGTACATCTCTGTTTTCTCCGCCCACCCGTCTCTTTGTCTGCTCATTCATCACACCCACAGCCCCACGCTTTAATGACAGAAGAGAGCAGCCCCAGCATTTAAAGCCCCACTGCCCTGGCTCTTATTTCAGTTAGAAATATCAACTTTCAAACCTACGTTGCAAAACTCCGAGACCTTTTTTTATAAAAACGGCTGTTTTTATTCTTGTTCAACAATCACAGCTTGCACGTATCCTGTAAAAGTCACACAGATGCATCACTGCTGTTGGTCCTTTTAGACTGAATTATTCCCTTCTTTTCCGCCACAGCAGACAGTGGGACCTACACTATGCTCTCAGTTCTCTAATACTCATTTTATTCTAAGAAATCCACAATGCTTGTGCATCATTCTACTTTTGAATATTTTATATTATCTATTTAACTATTACTCTCCCAAAATCAACAAACTCACTAAATCTCCAGATTTTCCAAAGATCTGTTATTAATTTAAGAGTGTGTTCTTCTTCTGCCATGTGTCTGCAGACTCCATGCACATTGAAGATGTGGATGCGGTGCAGAAGCTCCAGGACGTGCTCCACGAGGCCCTGCAGGACTACGAGGCTTCGCAGCACCAGGAGGATCCCCGTCGGGCAGGGAAGCTGCTCATGACGCTCCCCCTGCTCCGTCAGATCTCCACCAAGGCTGTGCAACACTTCTACAGCATCAAGCAGGACGGCAAAGTCCCCATGCACAAACTCTTCCTGGAGCTTCTGGAGGCCAAGGTGTGAGGACAGCTGGATTCTCCTTCCACCTGTGCAAACTCTCACATCGAATGACCTCTTGCTACTCACACGCACACACACACACACACACACACACACACATACACAGGAGTGTATCCGCTGACACAAGCTCCCCATGAATAAACAATTAAGCTTAACATTATACCTGAAACTCTGAACCTGCACCATCTTTGACAAAAGGACACTCACTTAACCTTTGACCTTTGGGGATTTGACCCCCGGCTGCCGAGGAAGATGACGTTTCTTTCTACTGTATTAACAATCACATACCGATCAGCGCGGTGGCTCCAAACACTGGAGACGGCAAAACTCTCATATGTTCAGTAACGATGAAGACGGACACTAAGATAAGGACACATTTAAAAAAAAGAAAAAGATCTTAATTTTAGTCCTGAGAGACCATAAGACTACACCCATGTTTCCTTTTCCCACGTGGTTCCTGCCTCTGAGGTTTGTTTTTTTGTTTTTTTAATAGTCAAGAATGGAAAAGAATGAACCATAGAAAAGATTGAAGGAGGCATTTTGTCAAATTATACAATTTTGGTTGGACAGATAGAAAGAGAAGACCTGCCCAAGAGTGGAGCTGATCCATTCAGAGGACGCCAGCAATCGTTACTGTCCTATCCCCAAACTTTCTCTCTGATCTAACAGTGTCTGCCCACGATGTACCTCAGGAGTGCTGCCAGTTTTGGAGTGTTTGGGTTATTGTGAAAACCAGCAGGGCTCAGAGGAATCAAACTGGAACCCACTGCTCGCAGCACTTCAGCTTCTCCCTAGATTCAGCTCCTGGTTTCCCAGCGACTCCCCCACTCCACTCGCAGCATTACTACTTGTTGTATTTGTTAAGGACCACTGACCGAAATCCGTCGGTATTAACATTCGTAGTTGCGTTTGCACCCTTGATGTGGCTGAAAATTACTCCCAAATACTCCAAATCTTCCTTGAGATGACGTAATTAAGCCGGCGTTTGGGGGCTTTTAGGCCGTCTGGTGGCCCTGGGTTGTTGCCCCCACATACGAGTCGGTAGAGATTTTAATCTGTGAATGTGCCATTAAGATTATAATCCAGCCCATTACTCAGACCTGCTCCTTCACACACACACACACACACACACACACACACACACACACACACACACACACACACATATTCTTCCAGCTCATCTGGTCAGTGCAGAGATATTTTTGCAGCTGGTTCATGAAGTGACGGGAGGGGGGCTTCAGTCACTCCACGCAGCTCAAAGCGGAGGGAAAGGTGTGCTGGCAAATGGACTAAAGGACAACTATTGTTGTCATCCTTATTTTCTGTCTTTATTTCTATCTTGAAAATGATTTTAGCGACGGTGCCGGTGTTAGGGTTGTAAATAACTGTCATCCTGTATATGACTCATGACATGGCTCTGGTTTTGTTAATAATATTGTCTTCTTAAAATTGAATTGATATGTCTTTCCTTTTCTATCAGCTTGATCACTTTCAGCAAGTATGTCATATATGAATATAACAAGTAATAATGTATTAACAAATCCACGTTAATCTTAGAAAATTTGAGCAATAGTGGGATTTAAAGGATGGACTAAGTCTGCAATATTACAGTAACATCATGTGCCAGTCTCACATTCGGGAGGGGGGCGGGGGGGTGAGGTCAGTTTGTACATTTTCTTGGTCCTTGTGTTAGTTTCCGCGAGCTATTCGATGACATTCAACGGTTCCTTAGTTTGACACAGCAGAGCAGGAACAAATGCAGTCGTAATGGCTGGATCTACAGCCACGCTGAGTCAGCTGATCGGTACAAAAAAAAAATCATTTTTCATCATTTTTCAAAACTAAAACAATCCACGACAGCTTTACGTTATCTCGCTCTTCCACTTCTTCATATTAGACGAATGAAACCAGACTATTTTCATCGCCCTCTGGTGATAGGCTACAGTATAATAATAAACCCTGTTAATTAAAAAACCCCGGCTTACAATGACATCACCGGTGACGGATTTAGAAAGTGATGTCATCAATTTTGTTTCATTACAGTGGTTGTATGAAACACTGTGCTAATTAGTTTTTGGCTTAATATATAGAATAACCTGACTTGACTTTGACATCAGGCACATATAAATCATACTGAGCATTTTTGAAAGTGGAATTTACTTTGTTGGTTTAATTACAAAAAGTGGAAAGCTGGGCTGACAGGACGCTGCCTGACCTCTTGCCACGTGGAGACACATTGATTTTCATTTTCAGTCATCACAGCTTTAACAGATGAAAACAAACAATGATTTTTTTAAAAAAAAATCTAATAAGAATGTCAGCCTGTGATGAAGAATGTAATCTGGTAGAGAAGGGCAACGTGTCACAGCAGATGAGCGCTGCAGCCTCTGTAGTTGATCTCTAAATTTACACACTCTGTATCATCGTTATTATTAAGGGGTATTTTCCTTCTTTGACATTGTATATTGTAAATTATACAGATTATAATTCTAACATAAGACAATTTATCGGGAAGGGAAAAGAAGTAAAAATGTAGTTAAGCCTTTGATGTGTGTTACATGTTCACTGTTTCTTTTTTTTTTTTTCCCCTCGAGAAAAACAGTTTAATTTCCTCTAAGTTCTGGTTGAAAGTCCTTTCCTCTGTCGGGTCCTTTCCTCCTGTGTTGAGTCCTGACGGCATTGCTGTGTCCTTTTTCTCGTGGTGATTCCCGTTCTTGTGTCGTGTGCTTCTTCTTTGGACAACACGCTGTAGAGTAGAGGCCATGTTGTCTGCCGGATCAGGGTCTGGGGTACCAGATTCTCTCCCAATGAACCCAACCAGACTTAATGCTCTTCTAGGAAATTAACTAGACCACCAAGATCAAAGTAAAGCTTTCATCTTTACCAAAATAGACATAATTAATGAAATATTTAGTATCTAAATGAAGAAACACCATACAAGTATTTAAACTGGATCACTTGTGTAACTTTCCTGTAGAATAAAGGACATATTCTATATCATTAGGTTTCAATAAGGTGGAATTATACATTTGAATAACGTAGGTGACTCTTTTTGATAAACTCGCTGTACATACCTGCCTTCCACTTAGCTCTACTCATTAACATTACTAATCAAAGAGAGCATCAGAAAATGTTTCTTTAGCCATTTTTCCCCTTTTTAAACTCGATCAGACAGGTGAAGGTTAAGGTTTCTGCTTCACGAAAGGAAAATGTGGAGGAAGAATCTCATACCATTCAGTTAACGCTTGATGTTTCTTATCAAGTAGTGAAAAGTCATGAGTTGTTATACCTCTTTACAACTCGCATATGCAAACATGTAGACAGATTTAATGATTTTAGGACTCTTATTTCACAGGTGTGTGTAAATGATTTCCTAATGAAGGCTGTCAAGACTAAAATTTCACTCTTTTTTTATATCTTTGGCTGTGCATCAATCTTCAAAGTCTGATAAGGCTCTCTTGTCTTAAAATTCCTCTTTTTATTGTTTCTGTCAGATGAAGCCTCTTCACCCAGGAACGATTACCTACTCTGATGAAAGACACTAGAACATTTGCTGCTAACAGTCTGGATTTATTTTGGACAAAGGAGACATAGGGCGTTTTAATGGCTGTGGCACGTTTGCACTCGTTTTGGGACATACGCTCACTAATGCTGGAGTGTTTTTCATCTGGCAGGTTAGTTTTAAAACCATTTAAACGATAAGAACCAAACTTTTGAAGAAAGTCCGACCTGGTTGTGCTTTGGGCAGCATATTATCGCCCTCATCTTCTTCTGCATAAAGATATTTAGACACAAACATAAAACCAGATTTTCTGTAGCTGCCTCTGAAACCTGCTGAGGCCAACCTGCGTTGAGCAGCGCTGTTACAGTGTTTAGCCATTTAGTTGTATTTAATCCCCCCCTCAACCTAAAACACCACGTTTGCTGCAGCTGATTCTGCAGGTCGAACATACGAATGAGTGAGAAGGCGACATATTCGGGTAAAGAAAAGAAGACCCCTGTGTGATGGAGAAGAGTTCAAATGAGGACCCTGTCGTGTTATTAAAACCATGTCCGTAGATTTTAGATGTGCTTCACATCAGTAAATGGAAAGAAAAAAAAAAGCAACAATAACCTGTATATTTTTGTGATGTGTATCATACAAGTGTGCAACAACAATAATGTCCATTTGTGTAAATGTATTTATTTCACATTGTATATATTGTTCAATGCAAAAAGAGAGACCTATGATTCTGTAACTGAAACTATTATGGGTTGAAACATTACATGTGTTACTCCAGACTATGCCTTTCAGGATTATTACAGTAGAGCAATATCAATTAAAACCAGGCTTCCAGTTTTGACACCTGTCTTCTGTCTCTGCTTCTATCCTGGTCTTTCTTTCTTTCTTGCATAGCTGTATGAGGAGGTAGTGAAGGTCAAAGTTGGAGGTAACAGCTATACTAAATGTCAACCTTTTCCTGCTCTTTCCAAGGTCACTAAACACACAAACTCACACACTTCTTTGTATCTCCCCTCCACTCCTGACCTTTGACCTCACTGTCAGCCTCAGTTTTAGTTCTACATCTTCAGGACAACAAATCGTAGCAATGTGATTTCTCTGTATTTTTCACATACGTGTTTGTTGTTTTTTGTTGTCTGTCCTCCCCCCCTTCATTATCTGCCCTGCTCCTCTTCTTCCTTTTTCCTGGACAGCAGTGCTAGTAAACTGCATATTCTGGACTACAAGAACACGCACCGAAACCCTCCTTAAAACAATGTTTGGGTTTTTTTGTTTTTTTTTCAAAGTTATCTCAGTACTGTCCCTTTAAAGCAAATACATCCTGCAGTCTCTATTTACCTACTTCACTGATTACCACTTGAATCTTCCTTTTTTCTTCCAGTATCTGGCCATTTCTTCACACCCCTCATTTTTCTTCTCCGTCCTCCTGCTCTGTCCACCTCACATGCCTCCTTCTTCCTCCGTCTCTCCCCTAATAGCCAGCAGCAGTAAATGGGACGCAGAGGCCAGGAATTTAATGTAGCAGAGAGCCGTGAAGCTTTTTAAGAAGCCTTTTTCCAACAGAGAGAGCCCTGACCTGCAGGCAAATATTTTTTATCCGGATGACATAAGAAGATATTAACTGAAAGAGAGTGGGTTTTATTCCTTTTTTGATTCCTCACTCCCATTTTTCTATTTGGGCTGCTGCCTGGTCGCCCGACCCCCGTGCGCACACGTTTTATTTCACTCGCATGCTTTTTGGAGTTCATTTATTTTATTTTATCTTTGATTCATTATTATGATACGATAAAAGCTACTTGAGCATTTCAGCTGCTCAGGGGCTCTTATCGTTAACCTTGTGGAACGCGTGTAAGAGTGGGCTCCACACGCCGCATCACTAATGGCTAACTTAACTCCTCTCGTCTCCTCCTCCACCTTATGGCTTCATCTACGTCTCTCCTATCTTTGTCTCTTAGAGCATCTTTCATCCTATTATCATGATACCAAATCATTTTTACCCAATTTTCGTATCCTTTGTGGTTTTATTTTTTCATTTTGCTTTTAATTTGTACAGAGGGAAAAACTAAGCACAGGTGACGTTTCCCAACGTTACGCGCATGTAACCCTTCTCAGCCACCGTGAACAATTCATCCTCAGCAGACATTATTTGGGGAGAGGTCCCTCAGGGTTAATTTTTCGGTCCCATTCCATTTTCCATTTACATACATAAAGTTACGCTGTTATACCAATGACGCACAGTTATAGCATCTCATAATACATAATAGCGCCATTAGTCCAGAGAATCATTGAAGGTGCCTCACAGATATAAAGCATCAAATCTTATTGATGTTTCTGCTAATAAATCAAATCAAATCCAATCTGTTTTTAAAAATAAAAGTCCTTTATTCACCATAAATGAGACACTTTTCCATTTTACCGGTAGTTTTACGGCTGTTCCAAGACAAAGGCTGGAGGAACAGAACAAAAGAGGCTGAGGATAGTAATTAAATTTATCATTACGAAATGAAAACAATAAACAATGATGTTTTAATATTATCATTGTGTAGAATAGAGATTGCATTACAATTAACTGTGTTTTTCTTGACTGAGGGAAGTAGTGATGCTGGTGCCCTTCATGGAGCGCGGATGCAGCCCTGAGGGACCCGAAGACAAAGTTTACTCTTTGGATCTTGTATCAAAACGGTTTGGCTGCAGATGGGCGAGTGATTCCTGCTGTTCAGTCCGCAGCCAAGATACCACCATGTACGTTAATATTTCTACACGCAAAGAGGAACAAACATAAAAATGTTCAGTAGTTTCCTTGTAGCCAGTAGTTGCTCATATGATTTTGTTCTTGTTTTATTTTATTTGTGAGACCACGTCTCTTGAAGGGGCCCTTTGTAGGCGTTAAAGTCTTTATGTGTGGCTGCTTCGTATTAATGGTTTTTAATTTCTGTTTTCGTTTTTGTGAATATGTGTTAATACCATTTTGTGTGTGTGTGTGTGTGTGTGTGTGTGTGTGTGTGTGTACGTACGTGCCCGTGCTCTTTATGTCGGCCCCACTAAAAAATGTACAATCCTCTAGTGTTTAAATGTAGTCAGAAAGCTCTCTGGGTTTCTTGCTGTGTGCTTGTATGTGTGCGCACGTGTGGTGTGTGTGTGTGTGTGTGTGTGTTATCTCTGTATTCTCTCGTATGAGTACTAAGTTCCCTTGGGGTTCGCAGGCCCGGTGACATGGACTCGTGGTGGTAATGGCCTTTCACAGCATTTAGCTCCCCTGACACACGCTGACAAATGAAGAAGTGAAGCATCACAGGCTCAGAATACACAAATTTACTGTAATACTGTAGGTTTTATGGACAAATCTTTCTATATAAGCTGGGCAAGTCCCTTTGAGACTATGAAGCTCTTTTCCAGAGGTGTTCTGAAACCATAAACATATTTACTCCCATTGGTTTGAAAAGACAAGACATCTGCATGTGTGTGCAGTTTGGAAGGAAACATTAGATCCTGAAATTAGCACAGAGCAGATCTGGCCGCAAATCAGATCCACAGAATGATGGTGTATACTTTTTTCTTGATTTTTAATGGTGTCAGAGAATCTTCGTTAGACAGAATTGATGTTCTCTCAACTGCATCTCGAGTTCATCCATTCCACTGAAATGTAGTTGTTAAAATGAGTAAATGAAGATACAACCTGTGTAATATTAACGAATACTAAAGTTTCTATTTAGGTCTGTCTCTTCTGGGCTCCTGTATTAGAGAGGTTTTTGACAGAAACTGTTAATTCCCTCTTTATTCATTGTGGTTCTGAACTCTTTTTCCTTTTCATGCACTATAACCATAAATCACTTCTGTTCACTTCCATCTCCTCCCACCATCCCATCTTCTTATGTCATTCCATTCTCTGTCTGTTCCTCCCTCTTTTTAACCCCCCTCCCCCCGCCTACCCATCCTTCTATCTCCCAGGGTGTAAAGTGGCTGAGGAGGCTGGACGCTCTTCAGCTGTATGTGCAAACCATAAGAGGGTCAGCTGTCTATTTGCACTTTTAACGTCTTGACTCTATACGATGGGCCATTTATTTGCACTCTCTGTTCCCTCCTTCCCTCTCTTTCTCTCTCCCCTATCACTCCTTCTTTCTCTGTCTATTGCTCTCTGGCTCTCTCTTAGGACAGTAAATGTTTTAACTTTCCATTCTATGGGCCATTCATTAAGTTAGTGTACTTTAATAAATAGTCTGATGTGTCACTGGCCAGTGAATTAGTGGCACTTACAATTACCCACTAGTGGCCAATAGATAGCTGCAGGGTTTCATATGCTATGGCCACTTTTCCTCAGAAAACCAATTAGAGCTTACTGGGGTTGATATGGATGTTAATAACACATATGTCTGCATACAAAATTTCCACTAACTCATTTCTGTTTATAATGTATCAGGACACACAGGAGGTTCCACATTGTTAAATGGGAATACACGTAGTGGAATGGTCTTGGCGGTTGCCTCATAGCAACAAGGTCCCAGGTTTGACTCCAGGCCAGCGGAGTACGCGTGTTCACCCAGTGTCTGTGTGGGTTTTCTCCAGTGCTTCCAGTTTTCTTCCACAGTCCAAAGATTGAAGATTGATCTAAAATGTCCTAAAAATGTGTATGTGAATGGCGTGTGTTCAGTGATAGACTGGTGACCTGTCCAGAGTGTATTCCTGTGTGCGTGCGTGCGTGTGTGTGTGTGTGTGTGTGTGTGTGTGTGTGTGTGTGTGTGTGTGTGTGTGTGTGTGTGTGTGTGTGTGTGTGTGTGTGAAAGAGAGAGAGAGAGAGAGAGAGAATGATTATGTGTATGTCCATTGTCAGGAGAGGCAGGCGGTTAATTCAATCCTATAGAAACGCAGCATGGAGGGGATTGGACTGCACAGCCCTCAGGGTTTCACTGGCCTCAACCCCAATAGGGGGCAGAATACACACACACACACACACACACACACACAACTGCTTTAACTTGAGGATATTATATCTGGAAAGCCAGAAAAGCCAAATTGTTTCTATATCTACTTACTGGTGCATTTAATTTAGTGACAAGATAAGTGATGAGCATGGATTAACATATACAAACACCGTATAGTATATTTATTTATTTATTTATAGAAAATACTGCATAAATCAAGGACAAGGAAAAACGCGGTCAGTTATAGAAGAGCACTGTTGGAGGACAGGAAGAAGGTTTAGAGAAGTGGAAGAGGAGAATGAGATTGAAAGAATGAATGAAGGAATGAATGAATGAACAAATACAGAATGTGTGGGAGAGGAGGACGGAGGTGACTAAAGTAAGGTATTGATGGCAAGATGATGTGAGCAACGGAGGAGAACAGAATGGAAGAAATCGCGCAAACTAGTCTTACACAGTTTCCAGTTCAGCAGGTTAAAAAACAGTAGTTCCCCGATACACCTAAAACATTCACAAGCTTCCATTTTTTCATTTTGTCCACTCGGATGTGTCATTTGTAAAGATCAGACTAGAGGGAAGGTAGTCCACTGGAACAAAGCTATTGTGATGCAGAGTCCTGAGGCACTGCTTCAACATTCAGCCGTGGCGTTTACCTCCTGTATCGTGGCCCTGCGGGTAAAAGGACCTCACAGCCAAAAATACATTCACATTTTACACAGAACAGCATCATCTCCTGCTTCATTCCTCCTGTATGATGAAAAAACAAGCTACTCTTCATTTTCTCTCAGGGAGACCTAAAATTAAGCGAGGAAGGGCCAGAAGAAAGTGTGTGTGTGTCTGTGTCTGTGAAGACAGTGTCAATGAAAACAATTCTGCAGTAATTTTAATTGTTTGGATTGTTAACAGTTCACAGTTTGCTTGAGTTTAAGGGTTTGATGGTATTTTTGGACAATCTAAATGTTCAAAGTCTGCATGTTCATCGGTGTGATGTGGGGTGTTTTCCTCCTGAAGTTGAACACCATCACCTTCCTCTTGCTGCGGTTTATCACACCATTAGACCTAGTCCCCTGGATGCTCCTCTGTCCCCGTTCATGCCTAACCAGCAACAGTCGTATCTCCAAAAGAACGTGTGGCGACAACTTGAGGTGTCATGGCTGCGACAGTTGCTAGTGAAGAGTAAGGTGGACAGACCACCACCTCATCTCACAGATCGCCATCTCTCACACACACCCCTTGCATCCAAGGGTTGGTCGTCCTCATTCCTCTCCAGCTTCTTCCTCACTTTTGCTGAATTTCCCATTGGCCATCTTGGCTTTGGATAAAGTTTCTTGCACCTACAGTTGGTGACCAGCGCGTGGCAGTGTATGGTCCAAGTCACAAGTCTACTTATGGATCATATATGATTGTACCATCAGATAGACAGAAAAAGTTTAAAAGTTTGTAGGGCCTGTTTTCTGTATTAGCTTGTTGGTCTGTAGTTGAATTTTGAGCGACGATAAGTTTCAGCTACAGATCATGGGCAGAATTAGAGAAGATAAACGCAGGTCCAGGGTAGATTAAACACATCTACCCTGGATTATATTGATCAGATACAAAAAATGAAAAAGAACCACCAGGATATTTATGGTAGGATTTTTTTTTCTTTTTAGGAGATTGACGTAAACATGTTTTGCATGTATTTGTTGTTTCTCATACTTCATATGTATTTGCAGGATTTTCTGGTGAGAAACACTGAGTTTATTGCAGTACTTTAAGTGATTTGATACTCGAGCTAATACTGCAGCTGGACGATGCTACAGTATGTTTTAGAAGTTTGAACACGCGTACATGAGTGGGTGCGTATTTGTGTGTGTGTGTGTGTGTGTGTGTGTGTGTGTGTGTGTGTGTGTGTGCGTGCGTGCGTGCGTTAATATTTTGGTGAAAAAAACACAGCCCAAGCATCAATTTATTCCACTCTCCTAATCAGCGGCGAGGCCAAAGATGTCTCCATACATATTCATGCTGATGTAGAGAGGCAGTACATTCATAAACTACGTTTACCACGTTCCCTTTAATGTTGTTAGACCAGCAAATGCAATTTTGCCAAATATAAGTCATACATAACTAATTTAGAAAATGAGACAATATTAGTTGTGTGATCGTCATTCGGGTTTAATCCCTTTTGTGGGATTGCTCTTCAATCTCTTGAATTGAATGCGGCTGACCGAATAAATTAGTACAATCAATGTAGGACCAGATTCTGCGCTATGTGGACACACTCTGTGCAAATCTATGCAAATGTCTTATGAAGAGAGTATAAGAGAAGCTCTCGATAATCACAGCCGATCTGACACAGCGCTGCAATGTCATTCACAGCATCAGAGGATGAAGTATCAAAAAAATATAATAAATACTCAAAAGGAGGGATTTAAACTGTTTTCATGACAAATTATATGTTGAACAATGTTTTGAAGGTTCATATGATTCAATTTTTTATTTTCAACAATTATACATTTGTTTTTAAGAGATGCCATTATTTAAAGCAAACATGCTTAAATTCAGTTCTAATGCTTTACCATCCATTACATCTTCTTCTTTCTTTTGCTTCCCTGTTCTCCTCCTCTCCCTCTTTCCTCCCTACCTCTTTCCTCGCCCCCAGCCACCTCCCCTCCCATTGCTCCTCTCTGCCTGGTATTGATTAGAAGGCGAACCTCTAATCTCCTTAAGGTCATTAGGAACACTTAATTAAAACCTAGTTAGAATGCCTTTGTTCAACCAAAGCAAATTGCAGCTGTTCAAACGCGATTAGTATGATAACGTAAAAACTTGTCGGCAGGGAAAAATATAAGAGAGGCTCCCTTTTTTTTGGGGGGGGGGGTGTTTACACAGTTTGGCTGCGGTGCGTTCAAACACAGTAGAAGACTAAATTATAGCAAATACTTGACTCCGTGTCGTGTGTTTCTGCAGTGAGAACCAGTTTATATATTGCTGATGGATGCTCAGTTTTGCTTTTATATCAGTTTGCAAATCAGTTTGAATCTCTTTTTTAATATTGCACATTTAAATGGTTGTACGGATGTGTAAAGTAGAAATATGGTCACTATTGCATGCAGGGATTCATCACTGACACATTCTGTAATTAATGATTCTGGCTTAATTGTTACCAATGCCTAATGAATAGCCCACCGTGTGCCATGTCCCTGGTGACAGCCATGAAATTGCTGACAGAAAGACACCTTTGCCTTTTGAAAAACACGAGGCTGCCGATTAAACCTCGTTTCAACTGAAGATAATGGCAAAAAATAATATCCACTAAACTGAAGGACTGAGGGGCTCAGACTCTTATCATAATTTTATCGTTTACATCATATCATTTACATCATCCATTGCACATTATTGATTTTCAATTGGTCTTTCCAGCTGTTTTTGTCTGAGCTCAGTGAGTTCTGCTAATTGTATTATCATTTTTGGTGAAAGATCTGCAGCCAACACCAGTTTTGGGATGTACTCCAGACACACAATCTGTTCAAGGTCAGTTCTCTGATGATTCAAGATGCAGGCCGCAACAATTTCTGGTCAAAGAAACTGCAAATAAAGGAATAAATAAGTAAATAAAAAATTCAAATTGCACAAAGCCATTAAATCTCATAGCATTTCATCGAGGTTTGTTGTAATTCCTCCCAACACATCACATTTGTTGTGTTGTCCATCAAACACAAACAAACACAAACAAATTTCCATATACTGTAGTGCAAATGGAGCTGTCAATTTGACTAAAGCAGCGCTTTTTCGGGTATTTTAAGCGACTGACTGGCCCATTTCCTTCCAGACGTATGACTGACGGGACCGTCTTCATTCTTTGCTGCCCACACACTCTGCGGCCGGAGCAGATCAGGGTATCCTAGCGACGGCAGGAGCGTCCCCCTCTTCTCTGACGCTCATCCCCCACATCAGTAGGTGGGTGGTGGGCATTTCTACCACCCAGGCGGGGGCAATGAGACCGTTTGAATCACAGTTTCCGATATCCTCTGACAGATATCTCACCCTGTGCGTTACTTTCTTCTCTGCGGTGTAACGTCCCCTCCTCGTTACTTTGCGCGCGGTATCCTGCCGCCCCGCACGCTGCTGGCCAGATGGCGTCTCGCTGTAATCTCCTTAGCGCGGTGTGCAGCGGGTTCTGAATGAGAGACGGAGGAAGAGAGAAGAGCTCAGTCAAGTTCAGTCTCTATTCAGCTTGTTTTCCAAGTTTGAAGGCGGGAAGGCGGATAATTGCTGCGAGTCAGGTGGGGGAGAGGACTATTTTTCCTCCGTCAGCGGAGTGTTGACAGGTGTGCGGACAAACAGACCTGCAGATAGTTTCTTGTTGTCCCGGGAGCAACAGGTTGAACGCACGTCGACGCTCTCCTTGTGATGGAAATTGAGTTTTGTGCAGAGCATCCACAAGGACAGGTAACCTCGAGGATGTTTAACGTGTT
Source organism: Arothron firmamentum (assembly GCA_016586285.1). NCBI lineage: Eukaryota > Metazoa > Chordata > Actinopteri > Tetraodontiformes > Tetraodontidae > Arothron > Arothron firmamentum. The sequence continues at coordinate 32,169 of BJFM01000815.1, forward strand.
ATTTAGAAATTTTCACCGGTGTGTATTTGGGTGCATTATTAGGTAGACCTGCGCGTTTTAGGACGGGGTGCAGACAGTAATGCGTTGACTGCACTGCTGGCCTCTTTCTGTGTGCCAGGATGTGAAATTGAAGCGTATAAGTATTGTAATGAAGACGTCTTTGGCTTAAGCCTCAATTTCCAACAAACTTGGGTAAAAACCCATTCGGTTGGATAATAACCTGGATGCCAAGTGCCAGAGGGAAAAGGGGACATGTTTAATTCAATGGAAAATGAAGAAAAGAGGAAAGCAATGTAGCAGTATCAGCTGAGCGGTGCCTCCATCAAGCTGTACATGATAGTCTGGGCTTTGGTTAGGGAATGGGCTGCATGACATTTCACTCTCCTCAGATTTGTCTCGTGTTGGATTTTGGTCTGACCACATTTCACTTCCCTTCTCTCCTTCTCCTCTTTCCCTCTCTAGATTGTGAAATCCTACCTATCATGTGAAGGCTTTGGTTGTGGTTTGTGTGTGTGGGGGGGACAGAAGTGGTGTGACAGAGTTAAGCTTTGTGGCCTCACCCCAGGGGCACTGGCCTGTAAAAAAGTGCCCCTGGAACCATGAAACCATGGGAGTCATCACTTATTTAGGTGTGGCTGGAGGTTCTCTGCTGGAAGTTTTGGATCTGAAACATCCCTCCTCCACAAGGAACATTGAGGAACTAGTCAAGATTGGAGAACTTTGGACCACACTGGGTAACCCAAAGAAGAGACGACAATATAAGCGTGGAGTCCCCAGAATGGACAAACATTGCGCTGTGTTGCCTGCAGAACTAGAAGGTGCAGTAAAGAAAGAACAGAAAAAGAATGCAAGAATAAAGAAGTGGCCTGTTTGTTCACATCCATTTCACCTGAAAACCATGGTAAAATTGATGCGATGGCCTCATATCTTCTGGTTAGTGCTCCTCCTCTTCAGTCTGTGTCCAGAATCTGCTTCATCACAGGTACAAGATGCTTCCAGAAATTACATATGATTCCTCATTGTAAACTGGCCAATGCCTGTACACTATCTATTGTTTTTAATTAGAAATGCTTTATGTTTAGGCTTACTTAATTCATATTATTATTAGAGATTATTATTATCTCTTTATTGTTCTTAGCTGTGTCAAATGTGTTAAAAATGGCAGAAGACATAATAAATGAATCTTCTTCTCAGGGAAATTTCCCACCGATGGAGAACATTGCAGCCCACAAACCTATTTCCGCCTCCCCGTCTCGTTCCACCTGTGGTCTTCCGGAACGAAGCAGCTACTGTCAGTCAGCGTATTCCCACAATGAGCTGGCGACGTGTTATCAGGCCTTCTGTGTCCAGGACTGTCCCTATAGATCCAGCACACCTCCATTTGCTCCTTTGTTGCTGCGCTCGCACAGGTTTATCATGTGTAGAACCTTGATGCAAACCTTTAAAAACCATAAGGCTTATAGAAGATTGTTGATAATGGTGGATAGTGTGTTGAAAGCCTTTATTGACATTTAACCTGTTTTACAGGAGTAACTGTGTTACTGAGGATGATAATGACACTCGTCCTGGGACTCAGACAGAAAACGCGAGCAGGACCACTTCGGAGAGGAGTTCTGGTGAATCCAGTAGTGTGCTTTTTCAGCCGGATCAGTCTGGATGTCTGGTCTCTCCCCCTTCACAGAAGCTTGGAGTGATGGGTTCCCTCACCCTGGCAGTGTGGATAAAACCCAGCTCTCCAGGAGAAATGTGAGTTTGATTTTAACTGTAAATGCAGCCGTTTCCTGTTGTTTTGAATTGAACAACTTAAGAGTATCGGACTGTACTCGGTTCTGTGTGTGGTGTAAATGGGTCATGAACTGTGTTCCTCTGAGGGCAGTTATATTGTTCCAGTTTGGTGCTTTCTGTGGGTTGTAGTCACTTACTGAACTGTTTCATGTTGTTGTTTTAAGTGCATTTTCCCCCTGAAAATCTACTGCTTAGTACTGATTACCTGACTTGTACTCATCCTAGTGTTGGCAGACCAGAACAAACAAATCCTTCAGGCATAGTTAAGTGGTGTAAATGATTGATGAATGCAATTCAATCTAAGCACAATGAGGCCACGCTCACACTGCAGGACTTAATGCACACTTTTTTTTTTTTTTCTTTTTTTTTTTGCTCAGATATGATTATTTTTGTGTTTGGGTGCTCGCACTGTTTTTAAAATGTGACCTATATCATATTCCAATCCAGCTCCTGAAGCTGGTGTTTGTGGTCTCCTTTCTAAGCCAATCAGCAGTGGAAGCAGCTAGAATGAGAAGAAGGATGAGGAGAAAAAAAATAAAAGTCTTTAGTAAATTCTTTAACAATGACCTTTTAGTGGGGCAGTGTCAGGAGGGGAAGGCCTACCTTAACTACATCTGTGAGCAGCTCTCCACAAGACTCTTCTGGCAAGACAATAATCTGAGGTGGCAGTGTGAAAACAATGTAGAAAACTGGCTAAAAAGTGGCATGAATGTTTAGACTAAGGTAATGGAACAAAACATTGAGCCTGTATCCAATTTAGGAGAAGATATGAGAGCGACTCAGGTCTGATTCCAAATCAGATTTCATCTCCCCTCTTGCTGTCTGGATGGTCATAGCAAATCACATCAGATTTTTTTTTTTTTTTTTTTTTTTTTGCTGCTTTACATTTTCAGTTTCTGCTTAAAAGCTCAAAATGGTTCTGAATCTGTTTCCCTCCAGATTATAGTTGGAGGCATTGGGTCAGGTTGCGGTGATGTCAGATGTAATTGACATCAGTCCAACAAGAACTGCAGCTTTAGCACCATTTCATTTTTTGGAAAAATGATGTATACAATACTGTCTTTATTTGCATTTATCTGGCTATTTCTCACTATGGTTTTGTAAGCTATTGTGGACATTTGACCGACTGCTACTACCTACCTGCTTTAATCCCCTGTAGTGTTCAGGCTTGTGTCTGATTTACAATGAATCTGATGGAAAACAGAGTAAAAGTAATCTCATGCCAATCAGCTAACAGGTGTGCTTTGGTTAGCAATACCTGACCTCCAGCAGTCCTGTTTTACTTAGCTGTGAGTGAGTAGAGGAGGTACTCCTCTGGTGTGGTTCAGGTAGTCACAGGGCGGTGCAAAATTACACACACTCAGATTAGTTTACCTTTACACTCATATAGACCAGTAAGAAACCTACACACAAAAGAGAAGTTCTGCCTGAACTCTAATCACCTCAAGAACGTAAAGACAGTGTTCCCCCCAACATGGAAACTGCTCATGTGGCTTCACACATAAGAGAAAGAATTTTGAGTGGAATCTGGAGTTTTCTGTTCTGTCTGCATCATGTGATAGGAAAATTCAAGTTTTTGGAAGTCTCCACGCATTTGATTGAACCAATTACGGTAACAGTGGTTGGACTGTGGTTGAACAGTGTGAGCTTTGGTAAGGCTCCGCGATGTAACGCGTTACCAGATCACACAAGTCTGAACTCAACATGTCACGGAAACATCCCACAAGGTTCAGTTTTATCATCAGATTTCCGCTCAACTGTTCATCGTGACCCAACAACAAGCTGAGAACTGTCCTAGCTGCCACAATTCACAGTTTGACCTATGATCTCATGCTAGTTTCATGTTGAGGAGCATGATTTTATATTTTGATTCCGATTTTAACTTTGTGAATCACTTTGTGAAGTTCCATGCTCTGATTTCATTGGTGGATTCATCTGGAGATTGATGACAGACACATGTTTTTGTCTCAGTCTTCTGAACATGACACCTGTATGACCAAATGCACCTGAATGGGAGTAATATCTCCCTCCTCTCTCACCCACTCTCCCTCTCTCTTTCTGCTGCTGTCATTGGCTGTCAGTCTTTTGTTGTGGAGACGATCGTTGTTGCCATCAAAGAAGCCAGATGAAAGGAGGTCTCTATCCTCACCTCTGTCCATCTCTCCCAACCCCCCTCTCTTTGTCTCCCCCACTCGCTCTGATTTCACATCTCTCCCTTCGTCTGAACAATGAACAGAGCCACCTGTTCTCAGAAACTAGAGTTTTCAGAACTTGCTATCAGCTGGACAGCAGGAATCACATGGCAGCATCTAACACTCGTGACGATAACACAAGGTGCAAGTGTTCCACTCCTGTTCAAGCTTTGTCCAGAGTTTTTCCCAGCCCAACTCTGGACTCCGGACTCGGAGTGTGAGACTCCTGCTTCTCAGTTTGGTATTGCCAGCCATGCAGAAATCAGTCAATCACCAATCTTTCACCCAGCGGTTGAAACACTAAAGCTGTTCTTGCTTTGAGACAGTTGTGATCCTGTGAAATGAACTAAAATGTGCTTTAGTCTTGAATTTGCTATATAATGCTCAAGTAATAAGGTGAGCGAGGTATTCTATCAGATGCCTCTACGTACTTTCAGATCCCCTTACATGCACGTGCAGTCGTACAGCATGTATATATGGACTTTCTCATGCATACGTCTTCCTCTGGTTTATGAAGTATGTGGCTGTAGGTTCATAAAAGCTATAATTTCCTATAAAATGTCAGAGATGGTGGTTAATATGACATGTGGAGGGTGTGCGTCTGACAGCAGCTGAAAGTTAGCAGTCATGTAAAATATTGATATTGTGTCTGTAAATGTCAGACTGAGAAACTGTAGCAGCGTCAGAGTCTGCGCGTCAAGGCTTTCTACAATTTTCAGAATGAAATTTTAAAGGTGAAATGGCCCGACTGGACAGTATGCTGCACCTGAAACAACTGGTTTTTGTTTTATTTTTTTTTTTCTAGGATGCTGCTGGAGAAAAGTACAGCAGAGAAGTTGTTGTTTTCTGTGACGGTCTCTGATCAGGCCCTCACCCTGCGCTATGGCCAAAATCAGCTCGCCATCAGCTTCAGGACTGAGGGCAGGCTTCCTCTGGACAGCTGGACTCACCTGGTTTTGCAGGTAACAAATATTTAACAATGTATCCTGTTACTGAATGACCTATATATTGATACCACACTGAAAGAATAACTGCACGGTGATGAATTATTTAGATCTATTTTAATGAACGCACACAGTTCAGTAAGGATGAGTCTGACCCTTTACAGCTTGGCTGCATTATTTGTGTGTCAAAACGTGTGCATCAATTCTAGGTTTGTGCTGTCAGGATTGTGAGGCTTTACTCTTTCTCTATTTACCCCGAAGTGTGGTTTTTTTTTGTTTTTTTTTAATGAGAAATTACTAATTTTAAGAAAACATAAATAGATGTCTTGTTTGTTAAACAGATGATGTTCCTTTTTGGTGTTTCCTGTCATCATTTTTTCAGGTGTAGTGAACCTTAAATCACACATTAACACGAAATGTGAAATAAAAGAAGCATCAGGAGGAAATGCAAGACATGAACAGAGTCTTTCATGAGCTCTGAGCTCTCTAAAATTTCAACTAGTGGAGTAGAGAGAATCGGGAGGCCCTGTGTGTGTGTGTGTGTGTGTGTGTGTGTGTGTGTGTGTGTGTGTGTGTGTGTGTGTGTGTGTGTGTGTGTGTGTGTGTGTGTGTGTGTGTGTGTGTGTGTGAGTGAGTGTGCCTCTGTCAGTAAGAAGTGAGGATATCATTTTACAGATTCTACTTTAGGCCTTGTAAAAAAACAATCTTGTCCATTTGAAATCTAAAAAGGTTTCAGTTTTAAAAATTATATTGGAAATTATATCAAATATTAATTAGATAGAAATGAATTACATTGCTGACATTGTTGAAATAATTAGTGCAAGTGTCTTTTAATACCATTTTTAAATGGAGACACCACTTTTTAAATTTTGACAAATTTTATATTTTGAGTATTTTAATATATAAAGAAAATTATTATATTAATAGGTTTGAGTAAGTGGTGGGCTGATGTCCGTTCCCATTTTTACACCCAGTGAAGTCCCCATCAGGCTTCAACTCAAGATATGAGACAGAAAAAGAGCAAATTTAGCTGCCAAACAGAGGTATATACAGGAGGACAATGTATATCAGCTGACTCAAGGCCAGGGGGGAAAATGAAGAATTACAGGCGTTGACCACAACTTAATAGGGACCCTAACCCTTGCTTGAAAATCTAACGTGACAGTTTATTTTTCTGGCTGGCTGATTGGTGTTGATGCCTGCTACAGTAATTTGGCAGTGAAGTGTGTTGTTGGCTAAATGCAGGCTTGCTGGTGGCTCATTTGCTGTACAGTAAACGCATATGCCCTGTAGACATCAGGTCTTCATATGTCTCTTCACCGTATCCATGTGCGGTGTGCGTGGCGTGTGCCGCGCAGCGTCGGTGTGCCTCCGAGGTGTTGCACTCTTGTGAATCAGACAGCCTTTAATGGTACAGTGATGTGATCTGCTTTGACCCTTCGAAAGAGTAACATAATCATCTTTGACACTTAAACACCATTCGCATACGTGTGCTCCCATTGTCGTACACACACACACACACACACACACATACACACATACACACACACACACACACACACACACACACACACACACACACACACACACACACACACACACACACACACACACACACACACACACACACACACAAACACACACACTTATCTACTCACTCGTACACACTCACAGTTCAGTGGTCATTTGTAGCAGACTTGTCAGCCACAATTCAGACATTACCCTTTACAGAGCTGGGTAATTTAGAAAGCTTTTATACACACACACACACACACACACACACACACACACACACACCCCATCATCATCTGTCAGTTTGAAAAGATCAAAACACTGAAAAAGACAGTCAAAAGGAATCCGGGTTTCCGAGTGCCAGGAGCACTTCACACGCTGACACAAACTCGGGCACACACGTACACACAGGGTGCCAGGAGCAAGGTGCTGCAGGGATGCTGGTGCTCCCTAGGTAGTTGTCTTATCTGATTATGGTAACGATGTAGTGAATCATGGAGGAAAAGGTAGCCTGGGGGAGTGAAGGACTGAGAGGAGCAAAGTGAGGGAGGTGGCTGAGCACAGTTAAGCCGTGGTTACGATGTCAGACTACTGTGGACTCTGTTTCCTCTCCGTTCCGTCAGAATTATCTGTCATTGTACAACTTCTGTTGGGAATATTGGAGGATGGAGTAAAACTGATGATAATAAAAATACCACTATATAAATAGTAGAAATTATGGGGTCCAGCTGTAGTGGAGAACCAATGATGGACTGTGGCCAACTGTGTTTATCTGATCAAATCAGCATGAACAGAAGAGTGAGTGTGGGATGAAGACAACAAGTCACACTAGTGTATAAATACATGTGCATTTTCTGATTTTCTGTCTGTATCTTGCTTCACCTAACTGCTAAGATGATCTACATGCTTGAAGTGCCTTATGTCAGTGTGAAGGCCAGTTTGCATGCTTTTTCAAGGGAGTTAACTGTCTTGTGGATGACTCACCTCCCTCACTGCTGTGCTCAGGCTGTTCGGCCACTAAAGCGCCCACTGATTGCCCCGGACTCTTTTCATGCACAATTACACAAGAAGATGCTGGCATATTTGTGCATCTGGAGGACACTTCTTGTACTGACAGAAGCTGACTAATTTACACTGACAGACCTGATTTCACCTCACTCTTTGCACTTCTTTTTGACGGTGCATAGATGCATATGCACACGCCCAATTTGTCCGATGCTATTTATCTTTCTTCTACTTTTTTGTTCTCTGGTGTGTAGTTAATGCTAACGCCTGCTCCAGTAGCACATTCTGGGTCATCACGTTAAATATAGTGAGACTGCTGGACGCTGCGAAAAGACCAAATGACCAACCAGCCTGGAAGTACTGAGTTTCCAAGAACCACAGAACTAGAAACTGAACTATTATCGATGCATACCGGCATGCCTAAAACACAAATGACTTTGGGAGTTTTAATGATTTTAAATTCGAGACATTCGATGCACTCCTGAAACATAAGGCACTCGGAGAAGTAGTTTGTAAGAATCTTTTATGCGAGCTGCCCAACGGGAAATAGCAAAGTAGAAAACAGAGAAGAAAATTCCTTTCACTGCCAAAACTGCACTCAGGCTAATCAAGAAAAAAAAAACAAAAACTCTTGAACCAATATGAGAATTAAAATTATTTCTTAGAAATGGAATGGGTGCATATGAAGGTTATTTTTGAATAAAGTACTTTTGCTTACTGACAGTAGTCTTCTACGTGTGGTTAAATTTCTGTGTTCACTTTTAAATTTTAGCATTTCAGTAAATTCTACTGCTGCTAGAATTTGTCAAAATCACGATTGCAGTCACATGGTGTACATTCCATATGATTATTCCCATGTTTGTCTGTCCCCACTAGAGTCAGACAAATTGTGAAACAAACTAAAGTTGTATTTGTGATTATTTTTTTTTAATGTTGTGTGTGTGTGTTTGTGTGGATAGGTGTGCACTAAATGCAGGAGTATCTCTTTGAGATTAGTTGAGTGTGCACACATGTGTGAAGGTGAGGCAAGGTTGTTATGGAGGGGTGAAGCGAACACCTCTATGGTTGCCCTCTGCCTGTTGGCACGGGAGGCGAAAGGGCACGAGACTGGCATCAATTACTGAGTGAGAGCCGTGTCTGTTGTGTGTGTGTAGGTGGTAAGATTCAGATTTTTTTATTATGCTAAATATTATTATTACTATTATTATAACCTGTTTCTAGTGAAATACACTGTGACTGACACCCGTAAATTTGTTACTCCAAATCTAGACTGACAAGCAGATCTTTCATTTCACTTCAGTTCTTCCCCAGTTCAGAAGCTTTTTTATGTTTATGTTGTAAAACTAAAACTTTCATGCCTCATGTATGTCATATTATGTATGTCCGTTCTCTTGCTTTGTTTTCTCTTTCCTCTCTACACATTGTCTTTTCTCTTTACCTTCACCTCATCTCTTTCTCACCATCCCCCTTTCAGCTCCCCACACTTTTTCTCCTTCCACCTTTCATTTTCTCTCTCTCTCTCTCACACGCTCACTCTCCCTCCCTCCCCCCCCCTCCTTCCCTCCCTCCTTCCCTTTCTCCCTTTCTCCCTTTCTCCATATCCCAGGGGACAATTTTCTTTTCTTAAATAAACTGTCATAGCTAGTGTTAAAATATGGCCCTTACATGTAGTGAGCGTGGCAAGGCAAAGTCACGGGGCCCTGGGCTGGTATAAAACATGGATAATATGCTGTGAGAGGTAATTGTATCTTTTAGCGCTGAGATGAGTAGAACAAATGTGTCTCCCCTGCCTTCCTCTCTCCCTCCCTCTCTCTCTCTGCTTTCTTTATTTCTTTTCTTTTGCTCCTCTTCCTCCACTGTCTTGACACACTGTTGCGGTGTTAATGTGATAGAAAGAATATTGGCTGTACATCAGTGCTGCTAACAGCTCATATGGTTGGGGGCTAAAGAGGGTCAGGGCTGCTTAGATGCTAAATAATAAGGGGGAGAAGTGAGAGCAATGGAGAAGAAAAGGTGACAATAGGCCTGAAGAAGTCACGTGGAGGTCTAATATTACACATAATACACAAATACAATCTATTATATTATATTATTCACACCTATCTAAAAATTTCTAATAGCTTCTCTGCACCCCGTTTCCAGATTTACATTTTATCATAAACTCTTCCTCTAAACTTCCGGAAAAGGACAATAAAGTAGAATGAAAAAGGAGAACAATATAAATGGCTGTGTTTGTGTGTGTTTGTGTACCTATAATGAACTTCTGAACGATGAATGTGCTGATGAAATGTAAATACCTGAGCATTTTCCATGACGAAAAGATTCATGAATGAGGTGTTTTTGACGGCCACAGGACGGGGAAGGATTAGAGCATGACGAAAACATGTTTACATGACGGAATGTTAACTAAATCCTACAGATGTGTGTAATTGTGCTGTTCTCTTTGATTCAGTTTGATCTGCAACTGATTTGGTAGTAGTTTGTTTCCTGTAGTGACATCAAAGTGTTACAATAGACATTTTCTAAAAATACTATTTTTTTTTACATCTGAAACTGTTAGCAGCAGCATATCGGATAATTGGATAATTGAGGGTGGCTTCAAATTATTATGAAGTTATTCTTCTGTGGGACGGCACGCAGCTCTGAAACACAAGAACCTTTGATTACAGCAACGACTTTAAAGTTTTTCTTTAAAGATTAAAATGTGTGTTAAGGCTTCTAGGCCACATTTCCTCGATTACATTTAGCGTTTGTTTTCAACTGTAGCTGTTGTCATGAAGTGTGGATGCCTGATCTTTGAACTACCAGCCCCATTTTACTTTCTATAATACAGAAGTTTTGTAATAAACCATTCAGGTTACAGCCGTCGAAATATAAGCAGTGGTTACTTTTTCATGGTTGTATACAAGAAATACTTTTCTTGGCAGAAACAATATTTATCCGTATTGTCTAAACTGCATCATAGTTTTGTGACCCATGTTGCAAAGTGATGTTAGGGGGAAAAAACTCTTTTGTCCACATTGTGTACTGAGCCATAGCTTGGCAGGAGTGTGAAAATCGAGAAGAGCTTTAGTCAAAATGCCAGATCACTAAAAGCTTTCCCACTCTGGGTTTCTTTGGGCTTTTAGACGGGCTTAGGTGGTAACATTGCCAGTCAGGAAGGGTTTTGCCGAGAACAGGCTGCTTGGACCCAACTCGTAGTAAAGAAACTTTTCAGAACAAATGTTTAACAGGGTAACTGTAATCAAGACTTCTTTCAGAATAAGAGATTGATGTTGGAGAATTGTGATAGGCCACATTAATTGAGCTAGTCAGCTAAAATACTGATATTATGTAAAGTTAGAATATTTCAGTTGAAGAATACTGTCCATCCAGGTTTGGTACTAAAGGAAAGGACCACAGGTGGAGAAGAGTAGGTAGTTACTGACGCTTTATTGAACCTCACAGATTTATAAAAAGAATTTATATTGATAGTAAAATTAAGAATTAATGATCATGTCCAGTTAACTTTAATAATTAAGTATCTATTAAAAACAGTCAAACGAAGTTAATGGTCCTCTGTTGGTTTATTTTAGCTCGCGTGTATCTTGTAATTGCGGCTTATAGAGTGGACTGTGGTTAATAATAATTTCCTTTCTTCTGGACTTAGTGGAGCGAGTACAAATGAGTCTTGTTATCATTGCTATTGAATTCCCTTAAATCCTCCTTTTTTCTGTAGTTCACAAAAACTCTTAAGTTAAACTGGCTAAACAAGACAAAGACAGGCAGAGAAACTGAGGTGGAAAAAAGGAAAAAACAGATGGACGGGCATAGGGAAAATGGAGCGAAAGTGTTTTTGAAAGCTAACAAAGGGAGTTGGCTGTGTTTCAAAAGGGCGCGTGGCAGCTAAGGAGGATGAAGCGCTTCAGGATTCATTTACATCAGGCCTGACAACCGCCTCACATCTCCCCAAGAGCCACATAACTCTGGCTTAGAGATTCCTAAAGAGGGCTCTTCTTTTAGCTCCCATCCTTACACCCGCTCTGCCTTTTCTTTTTCTTCCTCCTGTCTCTTTTCTTCTTTCCTTTTTCCCCCCACTCATTCTCTCCTGCACTTTCTCTTCCACTCTCATGTGCTTGCCAGTCTTCAATCAGCCATCATGAAAGTGTCTGTCTGGGCGTCTTAACTATCCTCTGAGAGGCAGACGCTTGTCTGGGCCTGCCTTCATCCCCTAAAGGCGTTTTTTTTTTACTTGGACTTATTTCCCTCCTCACACCTTTTCAACTTCCCTAAAGAGCGGACAACAAGTGAGAGCGACAAGGCAAGAAGATAAGCATGAAGGAACGAGACAAGAAGTGAGATGAGGGGGGAGGAAAAGTCAAGATGGTTATGAAAAATAGGACCAGAAAGCAAAATACAGACAACAGAAGAGGGGAGAGGACTAAACAAGGAGTGACAGTGAAAGGAAGAGATGGGAAACCAGGAGGGAGGACGAAATCTTAAAAAAAAAAAAATAAATGAGCGATGCACTTTTACTGTGATGCCCTAACAGAGGATTTGAAGATATAGTAGGAGAGAGCATAGCAAATTTAAGTTTTCTCTTGGGAGGGAATCCCTCTTACAGAAAGATCCCTTTTTTTTAGCTCCTGCTTTGACGTTTTTGTCTACTGAGTAGTTTTAATATTCATGCAGCAGATCGGAAACCAGGAGAGAAGATTTTTGGTCAAACAGAAAGCTAATTTGCGGCTGAAGCAGTTTAGCCTCAGGCTCTTTCAGCTACTGCGGTAAATGAGCTGCAAGATTAGCTGTATGTATAATTCACACACACGGTCAAACGCACATACACACGTGTACAGATATGCAAAAACGCATCAATGGTGTAGATAGATGTGCACAAGGAGAAACTGCGGCTTTCTTTCGGACATTATCAGTTAGAATTGTAACGGAATCCTGGCCAAGTGATTACGCTCAAAAAATATACATGTTATTAAACAGTGATCTCACCTAACTTACACGCTGATGCAGGTAATTGCAGATCTGTAACTGCTACTGACTGATTTCCAGGTTCATGACAGAAGTGTTAGTCTCTTCCTGGATGGTCTTGAAGAAGATGGAACCCCATTCGACACACAGGTTCTGTCCACCAGAGTGTCTGACAGAAGTGAAGATGGTGCCGCGATGTGGGTGGGACTCAGCTCCAATGGTAAATAAGGCTGGTTTGATGAAGTTTTTTTGTTTGTTTGTTTGGTTTTTTTATAAATTGAACTGATTTACGTTTTTCATCTTTTTTGTTTTATCAGTATTGGAATATTAACTCTAATTAAGAACTGAAGTAAATCCAATTTTCTCCTCAGCTATCATCCCAACTTATTAAACTAGAACACAGACATGCCCAAGCTTCATGTTCTTTGTCTCTTTATTTTTGATTTATCTGTATATCTAAATTTTTTGTCAATGACCACTCCACTTTTATTTCCCTCTCTGCTTTTATCCCTCCTCCTTCAACTACACATTTGTGATTGATTGGTGGTGCCTGGAAGTCGTCTTAGAGTCAATAGGAGAGAAATTGGGAGAAAAATGATATCCGTTCATCTGGAGGGTGATAAACGAGTGTTTTTCTTCTCGTTTATCAGGCATTGATCCCTAGTTCACGGCAGGTAGCATCTGATCAGCTGAAGATCACATCAGCGGTAGTGATCAATATAAGTGATTGGCTCAGAGGTGTGTGTGTGTGTGTGTGTGCGTGTGTGTGTGTGTGTGTGTGTGTGTGTGTGTGTGTGTGTGTGTGCGTGCGCGCGCGGTCGTGCGTGCGGTGGCTGAAGCTGGGGGCTGTGTACGAAATTCAGATCAGTGGATTGATTATGGAAATGCTTATCAGATGTATTGATTAACAACAATGTTTTTGGATGGGATTCTGCTAACAGAACACTACAGCACGAAGCTCCATGAATTCAGCTGCTGATTAAAGGTTGTTGGTAACATTTAAATATTTGGGAACGAAGTATCATGTACAATATGAAATAATGCTGTTCATGTTGTATGTAATGTGTCATACTGATTTCTGGTGACCAAGCTACAATAATTGCAGGTCTCAAAATTCAACTAAGGCTCAGGAGTTTTAAAGGTGAGCGGGG
>BJFM01000815.1:55582-66668 GCA_016586285.1 Arothron firmamentum
ACACACACACACACACACACACACACACACACACACACACACACGTGACAAGAACATAGCCATGAATGTCAACATATATTTGTGTTTCCTTCTTCTCACTCAGCAGGTTTTGTAGAAACATTCACAGGGAAAATAAGATGCTCATATGTTACCAATACACACACACACACACACAAACACACACACACACACACACACTCCTATCTCAGATACACAAACATAATATTAATAATAATAATGATAATAACAATAATAAGTCTCAAATTACCCCCTTTTTTATGCATGAATTTGCATGATTTGTCCAGGAAGATAAAAGCAAGAAAAATAAAACAGTGTGCACTAATTCTATAGTGTGGCCTTTTTTTAACTGCTGGTACTGTATACTGATGATGGTGTGCTATGAAAACCTTTTGTATGTTGAAGAGAATGAACGTGTGCAGTTTTCTTTTAACTCCCAAACAGCAGTCCCTCGACTAATTAGCAGGCTGTGAGAGAGGGAAGGTAATTCAATGTTGAATGAAAAGAAAAGAGATGGAAGGGGAAAAAATCCTTTCCCTTTAATTTGGTATGGTAATATTTCCTGCTCACATACTCTCCATGGCTATGAGAACAAGTGGTTGGGGGGACGATGGAGATTGTGAGGAAGGGGAGAACTGGGAAGCCCAGAGAGATGTTCAGCCTGCTGCTTTTTAGAAAAAGAGGATGGAGGAGGGAGAAAGGGTGGAAATGGAGGAGGCATAGAGATATGGAAGATGTGAAAAGAAAGTAAACAGAAGAACTTTATCGTGCATGTTGACATTTTGTGTGGTTCTCACAACTTCAAAGGTCTGTGAAGGGGTTAGACATTTAGTCGTTTGGGTTAGGGTAAGGGGCCTGGGAATCTGTTGTGTTAGTGAGAATCCTCAAAAAAGAGAATTTAAAAAATGTATGTGTGTATGACGTCTCCAGAGAATCAATTAAGAACCAATCTGATAAAGTGACAATTGAATTTTAAATAATGTAGTTTTGGTGAGAAAACCAAATTTGTCCTCAGGGCGGGCGTTTTGCCTTCTGTCTTCCAAACATTGTGCAATGGACATACTAGAATTTCAGTTTCAGATAGATATATCGATGCTTACTTCATGCTCTTGTTTCTGCCCCATGTCTTCACACAGCTGTGGATTTTTTCTCCCTTTGACAGTCATCTTTCCTTGATCCCAGTGACAAATTTCAGTCTAAATAAGGACCCTCTTTTCTCTTTGTATGTTTTGTGTAATTTCTCAAATCTTCCTCCTTTCCTGCATATATAGAGTAGGAGTTGATTCTTCAAATTTCCATCTCCGTCACCTCCCTCTCTCTCTCTCCACTGTGAAACATAATGGGCCCAGTGCAGGCCTGCGTGAGCCACACATGGGAGGAACGCCTGTGTTTTTTTAAAATACATTTTTAATCCCGCCATTTGATGCCCCCCTTGTCCACCATAATTTGTACTGACTGCTGAACAAAATCAAAGGATCTGTGCTTGCTGCTTTCTGTCTCCGCTGTTCTGTTCTGCAGAAAAAAATCATTTTTTATGTCAATTTTCCCCAGTTCCTCCTCCCCTGCACCCACCTGGGTATGTTTATTCTGACATGAAAGTGGGCCCTTCTCTGAGCCCTGCCTGTTGTAAGTCAGTCCTCATTAGCAGCCTGATTTTCCTCGAGTCTCTGGGTGTGTGTGTGTGTGTGTGTGTGTGTGTGTGTGTGTGTGTGTGTGTGTGTGTGTGTGTGTGTGTGTGTTTGCATGCATGCATGCACACCTTCCTCTCTTCCAACACAGTTCATTCTTCATAACACACATACAAGAATTTAAATGTTTTTGCTATAAAACATTTAAATAGAACAGGGTTTATTAAAATTGGTAATCTGTGGTTAAATATGTAACCAACCATTGTGCAGTTTTTAATCATTTTTTCCCCAGTTTCAGATTTACGTTTGGCATAAACTGTATTTGATCAATAAAAATAATACTGCATGATACTACTGCATGCGCAAATTCTAAACATAATCATCACTGTCATTATGTCATAATCTCAGAATGTCTCATGTTGCCAAAATCCACGTGAATTATCTGTGCAATGCATCGTGTAGCGTATTTCCAAAATATTGGAAATATTTTATATGACGCCACTCATCCTTTCTACAAGGACACGAGTGTGAATGTGGATGGTTGTCTGTGTCTATGTTAGCCCTGCGATAGGCTGGCGACCTATCCAGGTTGTATCCCGCCTCTCGCCCCTTGACAGCTGGGATAGGCTCCAGTAGACCCCTGCGACCCAAGTGTGGATAAAGCAGGTCCAGAAAAAGGGATGGGTGGAAGGACAAACCGAAAGAACCAGACATAGTGTAAATTTGCAGTTGAGTTTTTGGTGTGAATGTTAAGTTCAGCCATCACGTTAATTAGAATTTCAGGTATTTTCTAATGTCTTAGAATTTAATGATCTTTTGGGAGAAGGAGTAGTTCTCGCTTGGTTTTGTGATCTAGCTGGCACAACTTCAGAAAAGAATCCAGTGGGCGACCATATGCACCGTCAGTCGCTCAAGATTCACAGTGCTGTGCGGCTCTTGCATGGACACTTTCAGTGGATTCCCGGATTAAGAGTGGTGACAGGCAGCCTTGAACCACAATTTGACTGCTTTCCTGAAACAAACTGTCAAATTGTAGATGATAGCGAAAACAAATTATAAGATAAACAGAGTTGATGTGTTTTTTCAAATATGGACAAAACCATGCAAGATAAAAAGGGGCATTACAGTATAACATGCCTCTTTGATCACATTAATAGTTTTACTAAAGTGATTTAAAATGATGCCCTGGTGGAATTAGATCAAGTCCAACAACCAAAGGAGCAAGTGTAAGAATACAGATTTACAAGAGAAACACTCACAGCACAGACAGGTGATGATGCAGCAACTTCCTGCTGTGTTGACAGTGTGTCAGACCGGCTCATTTAACTAATCTCTTATTATTAAAACTCTCTCTCTACCTTCTCTTGGGTCTTTTTCTACCCTCCCTCATGTTATGATTATTAATTAAGATTAAGTTTGCTTTTGCCATCTTTCAGCAATGTTTAACAGTTAGCCTTATCGTCCTTTGAGCTCCAAAACAGTTTCCCATTTTATTCTTGTATCCTGACAGAACATCATTAATCTTCATCATAAAACTCAAACAGGTTCAGTTTGTCTCCCAGTTTCATTTAAGGAACTTCGTTTTGGTCAGTCCATTAAAAATACAGCCACTATAAAAGTAAAACACCCTTTTAACTCTTATTCACAGTTTATTGACGTAGAAGGTGAGAATGAAATGTAATCTTTGATTTAAAACAAATTTAAACAAATATAATGTTTACAGACAGATTTACCTGCCATATTTTTTATGCTTGTCTAGCTCGGTGCCAAAGCATTTCAAACTTAGAGTTTAATCTAAAATGAAAAGTTTAATTTCACTAAACTCTAATCACACTGCTGTTAGAATACAGTTTGAAAAGAGAAATGTATGTCTGCAGAACTTATACACAGTTTGTAATTGTCTTTCATCAGTGCCAGCGTTGTGCAGCCCTCTACAATGACAAGCTATTCAGGTCAGGTGACCAGCTCCAGCCTATGAACTGCCGTCCTTGCCAGTGTCACGGCCACGCCCTCTCGTGTCATTATGATGTGACAGCTGATGACCAACCAGATGAGCACTATCGAGGAGGAGGAGGCATCTGTGACAACTGCAGCAACAACACCACAGGTGAGGTGCTACAGGTAAACCTTCTTTCTGAGACGGCCTGAACCTCAGCTTGATTGAACACTGTTTCTGTCTCTTTCTCTTGTCAGGGAAGAACTGTGAGCTGTGTATCAGCGGGTTTTTCAGGCTAGAGGGAATTGACCCCACATCACCTAATGTGTGTCAGCCATGCGAATGTAATATCGCTGGAACAGTCAACAGCAGCGTCACATGTGCTCAGGTCCTCTTGAAAACACCTGGTCAACCATTGTAACTTCAGTTTTGCTCTTTTGGATGGCTTTAGGGCCCATAACCCCTGTTTTTTTTTTTTGTTTTTTTTTTCTGTGTCCTTGTTTCTCACCTGCAGGTAGGAGGTCAATGTCAGTGTAAGGTTGCAGTAACAGGTCGTCAGTGTGACAACTGCTTGCCTGGCTGGTATGGTCTTAAAGCCTCAAATTCAAATGGCTGCATCCGCTGTAACTGCAGCGAAGTTGGCGCCATCAACACTTCAGCAGGAGCTCCCAGTTGCGACCAGAAGACGGGTCAGTGCCAGTGTAAAGCCCATGTCACAGGTGAATGGAGATTCTTATCACTGAATATGTCATGTCAACAGAACTTACAACATATTCAGTAATGCCATATTGCAATCCCAATATTGTTCTAAATTGTTTTAATGTTTTTCTGCTTTGTTTCTTCATAAATTCCCTTTTCTGCATTCATCTTCCTCCATCATACTAGCTCAATTTTTATGAGCTTGTCCTAAATCAGGCACTCACATTTCTGTCTCCCTCTGATTGTCCAGATGTATTAATGCGAGTTTCTAGAGTGAAGTATCATTTCACAGCAGTTTCAGGTATATGTACAGGTTATATTTTATATTATTATAGTAATATAAAAAGATTGGTTTTCCTTATCCTCTCTTTCGGTGTTTGTTCATACACTCCAGGTCAGTTCTAACTCAGGAACACTGTGAATTTGTTAAAATTGTGTCCATTTGGACTCAAGGAGGATTGATTAGAATTTGATGTTCAAAGGTCACTGAAACCTAAAATCAGCCTCATTCTCATTAACACAATATTTAGTGACTGGACAGAATTTCACCTGGGACAAACGTCTGCTTGAATTCAAGCCCGAGCTACCAAAAAACTGATCAAATGTCAGGGACACTGTGACCTCATAAAACAAGGTTTAGCCTGCCAAAGTATTCAGCTAATTATGACAATTTATTTTTTTTTTTTTTTACATTTTTCTCTGTGGATTCATGATGTTCTGTGAATACCATTCTGCCAATTCCACAGAATGTTGTGGCTCCATGCTTTATATATATATATATTTTTATTTTTTTTTCTTTAATATTATTCTGGTTACATTAACAACTAAATATATTTGGATGTGTCATGTGTCGTATTAGTTCACTGATGGTAAGAACAGTCTTTTTAGTGTGTGCATTTTTTAAAAAATTTACATTCAAATTTTGACAGACATCTATCAAACCATTCTTATGGATCCATTAACAGCAAGCAACGTCATCATATTTGGGGATTTAATTAAGATAAGACAGCATTTAATTTAATTTAAAGTGTATTTAAAAGTTAATTGAAATAAATATCAACACTGTCATCAGATATTGATGTTGTACCACGGCAGAAGCACAACTCTGAAATACCTGGTCACTGACTTACAAATGCACCTAAGTACATCGTTGATAGCTTTTTCTTTTTCATTTAAAAAGCTTCTCTGATTAATTGCCCAGTAATATTATCTTAATTAGTACAGAGGCACAGCTGCTCTTTGGGATGATCACAAACTCAAAAGTAGATATACTCAACGTACACACAGGAGCAAGCTTGTATACACAAACCGACATAAGCACACAAATGCATCCATATCCCAAAGTGTTCTGCCAGCCAAAATAAACAGGCTTTTCTGCTGCCGGTGCTTCCAGCCGTTGTGCTTCTCTTTGTGATAAATGGTTTCACTCTCTCCCCTGTGTGTCTTTGAAGAGCAAGCTCGTATGAAATGCAAAACCAGCCAATGCGGCGCAACTCGTCGCATCTTGGTTATTGCTAAGCCGCACTATCAAGGGCCCATAGTTGTGTGTGTGTGTGTGTGTGTAGGGCATGTGAAATGGGTAATGCGAAATAAGGGTGTCTGTTCAGGAAGTGACAGTGACTGAATGTGCCTCTGCGTTCATGTACTTTGGTCCTTACTTAATGTGAGTAATGTTCATTTCATCTATATTTGTGCATGCATGCTAGGGGTTTGCTTGTATTGATGCACAAATGCATTCCATTAAGGGCTTAGCTGGTATTTAATTCTCTAATTCAATGCCAGAATGATCAAATCATACTGCTTCAGCCCTTGCGTTTTTAAACACTCCTTACAGACCCCCTAGCTCTTCCCCCCGCCATCCTTGTTTGTTTTGGTCGCTCCCACAGGTATTTTTCCAAAATGAGATTTGATTATGGCAATTTATTACCACCAAGCTGATACTTTTAGTAGAGCAATGGCAGATGAGCTTCAGAAGGATGGAATTGAAATACATGCACGCACATAGGTAGGCACATGTGGGTGCACATGCACACTCATAACAAGGTGCCAGAGTGCAGTGTGTACATAATAGTGTTTGAAATGGTGATGCATGAGCCTGTTAACCAGCTGGCTGCTGATAAAAGGGCTGGGCCATGTCCCGATAGAACACACGTGTGCACGCGCACATGTGCACCTTCCAACACAAAATTACCTCCACCCTACCCAATCTAATATCTTCTATTCCATTTCATTCACTAATGGTCTCACTTTCTTCTTTTTATTGTCTCTTTATTTCCTGTGGTTCAGTCCCAGTTGTTTTTCTTTTTAACATTTGTTGTTTATGCTGGATCTCACAAAATTAGCTTCAAAATTTTTTTTTACCCATTTGGACATCTGATTTTTAAAACTGGGACTAAATAGAAAGTAAAATATGATCTGTCAGGAGGAATACATTCATATCTATAAAGTCATTAAAGTGGGCAGATTGTGGGAAATGCCAAGTGTGTACCACACACAGTTCACGTTGACACGCAGGCACCCCTGTTCATGTGCGCGAGCACACATTCATACCCCCCATCTACCAACACGCGCTCCCTCGTAAACGGCTGTAGTGACTGTGTTGCCCCAAGGCATCCATTTAGGGACAGATTGCCTGTCATGGAATACGTATGGCATATTCAAATAAGCCCTGCTCGCTCACACTACATATCATAGTTTAACTAGCCTTGTGGCCTAGCGCTGCTTGGGCAGCCATTAAACTTTAAAAATCCAGCAGTCTGTCCATTTTCAATGAAATATGTTATAAAAATACAGTGTTAGATGATGTTTGATGTTTTCTGTGGTCCAAGAAACCAGAACTGACTGGTCACCAAATAGCTAATTACTAATTAAGTCATTTAGATATATGAAGTTATGCCAATTATTTATTCTTTGAATTTTAACTGTGTGCTACAATGAAACATAGTCTTTAAATCCTGAAATTGCAAGTACCATTTTTGCTTTTTGACAATTACTTGTGTTTAGAATGGTAAAATTTTTAGAAAAAGATTTATTAAATAATAAAAAATAGGAAGAATGACAAATATCCTTTTTGTAATTTTAAAACATTTGAATGGAAAAATATACATACCTATATCCATTTTTCAAACCCCATCCCTTTTTTCCCTCCATTCTTGTAGTTTCTTAATTTATTTATTTTCTCACTTAGTGAAATTAAGTGTTTGGCCTGAGGTGAGTGATCCATCATATGTAGAGGGCCTGGCCCTAATGATTGCGGTTTTATACACTCACCCACCATCTTTCTCTCTTCCATTTTACACACACACACACACACACACACACACATACACACACACACACACACACACACACACACACACACACACACACACCTGCACCAGCAGAATGAGGGTAGACGCTAGATGTGGAACAAGCAGCTACTCAATTTTCAGATTTTTTTTGGTTCTCTCAGCAGGTCCCAACTCTCTCATGTTCCTCCTCTCAGCCTTTCACTTCCTTTCTTTCTCTCTTTTTTTCCTTCAGGTCTTTCTTGTGACCGTTGTGAGTTTGGTTATTGGAACCTGTCCCACCCAGATGGCTGCATCCCGTGTGACTGCGACCCCCTCGGTTCCCTCAGTCCATTCTGTGAGCCGGAGGGGGGGCAGTGTGAGTGTAAAACTGCTGTGGGAGGTCGGCGCTGTGATTCTTGCGGCAGAGGTTCATATGGTTTACAGGAGGAGGGATCATGTTCCTCCTGCAACTGTTCGAATGAAGGGGCATTACCTGGAACCAACTGTGATCCTCACTCAGGGCAATGTGTGTGTAAGGCAAGTTAAAAAGTCATATTTACATATATATAAAGATATTTTTACATTCAATGCTCTCCTGTAAACATGAAGACATTTGGGAAGTTTATCAAATAACAACTTAAGTTACACAGCACAAGCACTTAAATCACATCTCCTAGACCTCCATGAATGAAGTACTCCGTTTGAAAATCTTGATTGATTACAGTGTGTAATTCACTGTGGAGGATCAGTGGAAACCCAGATCATTAACCCACTGAGGACTGGATTCCAGATTATACTCATGGGCTCACTGGCCCATGATAATGTGTGCATGACCTCCACGTGCCTGTGTGCACTCTCTACAATGTCTGAGCATGCTCCTGATGAGACAGCAGATGCTCTTATAGGGGATCGCCTCCCAGACCTGTATTAGGTCCTGGACAGTTTCTGTTGCAGCATGGTGGTGGTGGATGCAATAGTACATGAGGTCCGGAGGTGCTTTATTGGATACAGGTGTGGGGAGTGGCTGGGCTAGTCAACAGCATCAACGCCTTTGTCATCCAGGAACTAATGACACACTCCAGGTACATGAGGCCAGGGGCTGTCTTGCACCTGAGGAACCCAGTGCCCACCAGCATATGATCTCATCCCACATAAGAACAGTCAGGGTACATCTGACAGGTATGTGGAGGTCTGTGTGGCCCTCTGAGGACATGCCTCCCCAGAATGTCACTGACCCACCAAAGCCATCATGCTGAAGGCAAGCAGCAGAACATTTCCCCCAAATTTTCAAGAGTCTCTGGTAGCTCTCCTTGTGTTCCTCCTTGCATAAAGAAGCAGATAGTGGTCCTGCTGCTGGGTTGTTGCTCTCCTAAAGCACATGCACCTCTCCTGGTGTGCTAGCTTGACTAGTATCTCATACACACTCCTGACCTGATCTGCTGACAGCAGATGGTGCTTCCTGCTACCACCAGTGGTAATGGCTCTGGACAATGTGAGAATAGCCCAGAATCAACCAGAACCAAAAATCTGTTTAAATGTTTTTTGGGTGCTCTGAAAACAGGTGCCATCCTCTTTAGTGTGGCTTATGTATACGCGATTTCTTCCGTTCATAGGAACATGTGGAAGGCCGTTTCTGTGACACTTGTCGTCATGGTTACCACACACTGGAGCGGCGAAACTCACTGGGCTGTCTTCCTTGTGTATGTGACATCTACGGTACTGTGCCAGGCGGGGTGTGCGATGAGTGGACCGGACAGTGCCCATGCCGAGAGGGAGTTGAGGGCTCACAGTGCGCTAACTGCGCCCCCAACTACTACAACAGGAGTGTAAACTCTCAGAGTAAGAGAAGTACATGAGTCACCCAATAGGGGTGATCGCGTTGTTTCAGTGATACTATCTGAGGAACCGTTTGATTTGGCTCTAATGGTGTCTTTACAAAGAACCTTGATACACTGAAATTATTCCACAGATTAACCTGAAATGTCTTGTCAGCTTAGTTCTCATTCTAAAAAGTCAATAAGTTGAAATGTGTTATCTTGTGTCCCATCAGAGGAGAGGTTCTGGAGCTGTGTCCCATGTGTCTGTGACCCCAGGGGGACAATGCCAGGGTCAGTGTGTGACACAACCACAGGGCAGTGTGTTTGCATCCCAACACATTATGGACAAGACTGCAGTGGCTGCCGACCTGGTGGGTGTTTCACTTAAATGGACAGATTTGAAATACTTATCAGCTATTGTTACCCTCGATATATTTATTGAATTGGTCTCTATTTATTATGTTTGATCTATATGTTATTGTCATATCTTTTTCAAACCACCATGTCGTTATATTTAAGTCTGAGTGAACAGAAAAACACTTTTACAAAATGAAAGCAGTGAAAAGGCTGTAGGAGGGGAAAAATACTTTTTATACAGCATTGTTTGTAGCCTTATATTGTTCATTTGTTGTCTTCGTTTTTAGGCTTGTGTTGAATCTAGTGTTTATGTTGTTTCGATAAAAAATTAATGAATAGAGATGAAAAGTTAATGAACAAGCAATCAATTCTGAGCTTTTTTTAATGTTCGTGTTTGTCTTTGCCCAGGCTTCTATCTCTCTCCAGATCAAAATGTGTGTGTGGAGTGCGACTGCCATCCTATGGGAGCATCACAGCGTGGGTGTGATAGCCAGACTGGACAGTGTGTGTGTGTCCATCCTTCAGTGGGAGGGCAGCATTGTGACCAGTGTCGTGACATGTTCTATGGCTTCAACCCCGGACTGGGCAGGTAACGCTATAAGTCTCACACACACACACACACACACACACACACACACACACACACACACACACACACACACACACACACACACACACACACACACACACACACACACACACACACAGCTACACTGATTAGCAGACACAGCAGCAGGTGTCTGCAAGTGTCTATAAAACAGTTTATTGATTAGTTGCTTATGACTTAAGAGTTGTTTTGACCTTTACCACTCATGGCTCCACCTGACTCAAACGCTTAACTCAAAATACAACTTCTCATAATTAAGGGCACGTATTTGATCCTGCGCATGACTGCTACACACAAACAGCAGGATTCTCTCAACAGGGAGTCATAGTTGATAGACGATGCAAACACTTTGACTGGTAGACCACTGTCTGTTTTTATGTGCACGTATGTCAGTTGACCTTGTCTGATAACAAGACTCCCTGATATTCATGCTGTAGATGAGATCCTGTACAGGGATGATTAAAGTAAGAAGAGAAAGCATCCATAGTTATTAGTTTAATTTAGTAATGATCCAAGAAAGAGGAGCATGGATTATTTAAACGGTGCTGTTTTGATATTTGTTGCAGTATGTCCTAAACTATGAGGTGGAATCAGTATCTGCAGTACTGTCTCATATTCAACCGTGTAAAGTCACATAAAGCGTTTTTTTAAACTGTAATAGGTATGTTGATATTTATTCATATAGAGTATACAGTGTACACACACACATATATATATACTGTATGTATATATATATATATATATATATATATATA
>BJFM01000815.1:66743-81983 GCA_016586285.1 Arothron firmamentum
TTTTTTTTTTTTTGGTTCTTGAAGAACAAACAAACTCATCAGTTATTGGTGCTGGATGTTTTGTTCTATTATAAGCATTTCTTCATCTAAATATCATCAAGTAATTTATCTTGTGCTTTTAATCAATAGGCCTTACACAAATGAATTTGCACACAAAAATTGGCGTCTGCAGTTGGCTGGAGATACTTTCTGTCTCTTTCCGTGTCTGTAAAAAATAACTAACCCCTGTTCAATTTATCAAAGAGAAATATAACAGCTGTTTTCAATGGAGGGGACTTTGCACACACTCTATGTATTAAGTGATGGCATTGTATTATTTTAAAGCTGATTGAGTCTTACTTAATAATGGAGCTAACCAGCTCCGAAAGGTTATTTCACTACACAACAGTTGCATGCATGTCATTTTTAATGTTTTATTTCTCTAAGTACACATGATATATTCTCTTTTATACTCACAAGCACCACACAGAAGGTGGTGAAAAAGCAGAGAATTGGTGTGATGTCAGTGTTTTCTTTCTCCTTGTGAGTGGAGTGAAGGTCGAGTCACTGTGCCACTTGTGTGTATTTGTGTGTTTATGATGGTTTGTGTGTGTGCGTGCATGTGTGAGAGTGTCAGCACCAGTTGATAGGACAAATTTGCGGCTCGTTAAGAAGCTGTGGCTTTTCACACAGCAATGTGGAATGTGACAGTATGTGTGTGTGTGTGTGTGTGTGTGTGTGTGTGTGTGTGTGGGCATGAAAATGCATGTAGTAAATATACTATCTGTAAGAAGTATGTGTGTGAGTAGGAGAGAGATAAAAAGAGAGAGGCATAAAGACTGACAAATACAGTGTTATTCTTTATGTCACTGCTCTGTGTATGTGTGTGCAGTATTTAGCATCTTCTATAAACTTTGTGTTGCCTGTGTGTGCATGTACTGTATATGTGTGTGTGTGTGTGTGTGTGTGTGTGTGTGTGTGTGTGTGTGTGTGTGTGTGTGTGTGTGTGTGTGTGTGTGTGTGTGTGTGTAAAGACTGTCTGTAAAGGTGTGAGGTTGCTGGCCGGATCATCACCCACTGCCCAGCCCCAGTGAGGGTAACACCATGCTGCTCACACAGACACACAGACCTTCAGATCCACATATGCATGTGTGCACGCATTCATGCACACATTTGACAAGTGTAAGGGCGAGTATGATTTCTTCGGAAATACATTCACACATGGGGGTGGGGCAGACTGTGGTGAGGAATGAAATACAGGTACCTTTTAGATTCGCACAGTTACAGTGTATTTATGGGTGTCCTTCCAATTACCCAACCACATAACTAAAACTGCAAAAATGTAAATTGAAAGAAGTTGTCCTGAAAAGCTTTCACTGCAATTAATTTTTTTTAAATTTTGTTTTCTTTGCCAGGTGCCAACCATGCGCATGTGACCTTATGGGCAGTGTCAATGGTTCATGCCACCCAGACTCAGGTATATGTTCTTGTAAGCTGCTGGTAGCTGGAGATAAATGTGATCAATGTCAGGCCGGAGCTAGCCATTTTGACCCTGGGGACCACTTCGGCTGCAGTAAAGGTAGTCAGATTCAAATCTTTACATCTTCTCTTCTATCTTTTCAGCATTTGTGATAAACCCTACTGGTATTCATACTGTATGTGTTGTTTGCGGTTTCTATACGCAGCACCCTCCCAGCAGCCAGCACCGCTAGGTTTTGCTTTTAGTTATTCTTCTATCAAACTCTCCTGGCATCCACCTGACTCCCCAAACTCAAACAAACTCAGCTACACTCTCATCAGGGATGGACATTCAGTGCATAATACCCAAAGTAGTTATCCATTCAGTACGTGTACACACACATTTCAAACAATTTAACATCAAGTTTTTACTCAAACAACAGCTTCATCTCGAAATGCTTGTATTTGTTTCATCTGTCTTAAGGTCCTGAATCTTTTGAAGACAGCGGTTTGTTTCCCTACACTAATTACTCCTACCGGCTTATAACTGCTAACGTGGCTGGTGAGACAACAAGCACGTCAGCCTTATTCCAAACTTTAGCTGCACCACCTGATGCAGAACAGCTGCATTTAATGCTTGTGGGCCAAACCAGACCGACGTCTGCTAGCTTTAACTGGAGCGCACCACCCAATGACAAAGGCCCAGTGGAAAGGTAGGAGGGATAAGCGAAGTAGGAGAAACTGTGCGTGAATGTATTGGCAAGGCAGATGTTCATCAGGTCGAAAATAAAAACTGTTGATCAATGGTTTTTGTCTGTCACAGGTTTATCTTAACCACCAGTGAGTCAATCAGTGGAGCACAGCCTGTTATCCATTTCTCAGGCTTATCAACACAGGCTGTGGCAACTGGTCTCAAACCCTTCACTCAGTATAGTGTAGTACTGGAGGTAGGTTGACGAGTGTCTGCATCCCTACAAAATCTAAAGGTGGTTTAAATTTATTGTACATCTTGTTTTTTAAAAAACTTTAATATATGGTACGTATTGTTTGTCAATTACTATATTGTGTTTTAGGCCTGTTCTTCTGGAGGGTGCACATCTACCCCACCTGTGTCATTTCTGACAGCCTCTGCACCCCCACAGAACCAGCCCCCACCCACAGTCTCTGCACTAGGACCACATTCACTACAAGCTTCCTGGGAGCCCCCTAGTCAACCAAATGGTAGGACAATGAAAAGGAACACAGAGGCATTTCTCTTGTTAACTACATAATGCAATACAGACATAACAAATGTAGATGTTATTAATTTTCATGTCAAAATGAATAATAAAATAATCACACAAACACCACACACATTTTTAAGACACAGGAAACACTTGCCTAAAAGTGTAGCTTTCAGGCTTGTGTCAGTTAAGAAGTGAGAGAACAAACTGAAACACACACACACACACACACACACACACACACACACACACACACACACACGCACGTTGAAGTGGAACTGCCTTTGGCAAATCCAGAGAGCTTTGTAATGGCTCTAAGGCTCAGTGTCATACAAAGCCCTATAACCTGGTTTTCACTCTGTTTGTGTCTCTTCGTTTATTTTTCCCGTCTGTTAAGCTGTACCACTGTCATACTGAGCCTTGTTACATGAGTTTATCTGTGTCTACTTCCTCCTTCTTTTAAACTGCCATCACTTCTTACTTAAAGAATTGCTGGGGATGATGTCATTATATAGACATGGTTGTTAATCAGACTAGCGGAACCACCCTTAAACAGAGGTAGAGGCCTAAGGATGAACCTCTACGTTAGTCTCAACTCCCACCAAGATAGTCAGAACCGAAGAATTCTCTGGAATAAGGGGCAAAATGTCTTCCAGTTCATTACAACTGTTCAGTTGAGTCTCAGCAAGATCTTGAAGAACTCTTATGGGTGAATGAGATGTTTCATGTTGGTTTACACTTAAACTTGGAAAATATGTCCACACATTGATACTGGAATAATGGACAACTTGACCACAGTTTGATGTGGCTCTAAGTAGACCCTAATGGATTACCATGCTGCCCCTCATCCACACATGATTGCGCATTGTCTGGCAAAGTCATCTGTACAAGCACGGCAATCCAGATTCTTTGCATACCTTCTTCCCCAATGGTGGAACGACCTCCTGAGCTCTGGGAAACAGGACCAACCCTCTCTTCCTTCAAAAAGCTCTTGAAGACACAACTCCACTGAGAGCACTTTTCTTTCTCCTCTGCTATTTATATCCCTCTTCACTCCCTCTCCATAGTTCTGCACCGTTTCTTGGTAGTTGCACTAGCTAGTTCAGGACTGTATGATAGTGTTTTATTCACATAGGTCTCAATTGCATGGTGCTTGATTGTTTCTCTTCCTGTGAGTTGCTTTGGACAAAAGCGTCTGCTAAATGACTAAAATTTAAATGAAAAATGAGTGTCAAACTGGCTGATCTTTTGTAAGAAATAAACAGCAGCTTTGAATAACTGAGACAGAAAAGGATGAGACAGTAATTCTAGTTTAAATGCACTTTACAGGTGTTATCAGGAGATATGAAGTCTTCTTACGTGGACCTATCCAATCACAAAAGCTCGCAGTTCTTCCTGATGAGAGGAGAGTGTTTTTCAGCTCTGACTGGTTCGAGTCAGGTGTTTCCCTGGAAGCTCAGACTACAAACAAAAGCACGTTCTTGCCATCCCAGAACAGTACCGTTGTAACTGGACTGCAGGCGTTTTCCACCTACCAAATGAGAGTGGTAAGCATCAATAAGGCAGGAAGCGCCACATCAGCATGGACCACAGCACGCACGATGGAAGGAGGTTTGTAGACCCTAATATAAACTTGATTGTACTTAAATCAGTGCAAACTACTGATTTCACATGCATATGTGTAACTGATCAAGACAGAGGAATGAAGTGTTCCTTCAATGTTTAAGCATTGGATTTTTGCCGATTAGTCTTCAGTTTTGTACATTAAATGACCTTTGCATGAGAAAAGAATTCATGTATTGGCCATTATGTCAGAGTAAATTTAATTAAGTATTGTAATAACATTTTTAAACCTCCATGCTCTCTGCAAACACCTCCATGCACCTCCATGATTTCTGCAAACAAAATTACAAAAGTACTGAATTAAAATAAAAAATAAAAAATCTTGGATTTGTGTCATAAGGAAAGGAAAAAAGGGAAGGAATCAAAACAGTGTGCGGGGGAGGGGAACCTCATTAACGTATTTGAATTTCAAATAGATGATATGGCTCATTAGGACTAAACGATTGCCTCTAACATCACTCTAAGCTGTGTGTCTGGATAACAAGCATGTGATAACACCATTTCAAATGTGGAGTGTGTGTCAGTGTCAGTGCGTGTGCATTTGCGCTGTTGGAAAAAATATGACTGGTTATGTCTGCTAAGAAATCACATTTCACAGCATATTTCATAGCTTGGCAGCAACAGTGGAAAAAAGGTTTTTCCTGTTTAATCTGTCATGTAATCATGGCAACATCCCAACCGCTGAATTACAGAATGGCCAAATCCATTTAATCTACATAAAAGCCAAGTCCAAGATTCAGTTTTGCAGTTCCTTCACATCTATTTTTTGCTTTAGTTTAAATTAACTTACATATTTTGTAACATTTTGTGATGGAAAGTGATCTTAATTAGAAAATAAAAGCAGCAATAGAATATTGTTGGCTCACTGCAGATGGATGAGAAAATAATCTCTAATCAGGTAACACCTGCAATAACTGTGTCACCCTGGGAAAAGCCACTGTGTCTTTCATTTTTCTACACAGTCCTATGAAACAATGTTCTGTACAATAACTATTAAGGTATGTGTGTATGGTGATTTTTATAGTCCCAGAGTGGATTGCACCTCCAGAAGTATCTGCCCTGTCGTCAACCAGCCTCAGAGTCGAGTGGAACTCCTCTGAGGGTCACGGAGTCGTGGCCAGGGGACAAGTTGTGGAATATCAAGTCAGTTTGCTCACCGAGCAGACCAACAATCCGCATGCACCACCACTTATAAGCCAAGTAAAGCATTATATTTTAAAATTCTACCCTTGATATGCCTTTACCTAAAACGGGTTGTTGCATAATATTGTAATGTCCTCTCTGGCTTTTCCTTTTCAGGTCGTACACAGAATGAAACCATCAACACAGTCTGTGTATGTTGTGAAAGGACTGAGGCCATACCACGTGTACAACTTTACTCTCACAGCCTGCACAAAGACTGGTTGCATTACTAGTCTGCCAGGGGCAGGACGGACCCTACCTGCAGGTAAAAACAAAGAAAGCTTTAAACATCCATCCATCCATTCACCCATCTACACATTCATCCATCTATTCATCCAAAACCCTGAGGTTTTTCAGTGCAAACTAGAAAACACTTTGTCATTAAGGCCAATAGGCCTGTGAAAGCAGCAACATTTCTAGACGTGTCATATTGAATTTGGAAATAATCTTCTATCTGCTTCTGCACCCTGCACGTCACAGTTGGTAAAAACAAAAAAAATCCCCTTTTGTATACTCTTCCTTATTGTTCTTGATAACATTCCTAATTTGCAGTGGAGATTTGTAGATTCTGGCCCTGGGTGTTGGTGTGGGTCCTGCATTTAGCAGAGGTCTTCCAATGTATTTAACAGATACTGATTGGTTTTGTGTTTGAGTCATCATCACAGCGACATTCCTCAGCAGTTTTTATTCGCAGTGTAATAGCTTGATCAATATTTTTTCACTTCATTTGACTGTGGTTTTGTTGTAATGATTGGTGTAAAGCACGTGGTAATATTCTTAGAGCACACACACGCACACACTCACACTCACTCAAAGCTACATAGTCTGTCATTGGGTACTTAAATGCCAACAGTATTAGCCGTGTTAACCAGGGGGGATAGTCATTGCACTCTGCTGTAATACCAATTTACTTTTAATTACAAGGAAAAAAATGTTCTGTAGCACACACTTCTGGTGGCCATGGATCACACACACACACAGGGTTACTAATCACACACATCTCATTTTCTCATTCTCATATACATTTATTGTTAACCATTATAGAAGTAGAAAAAAAATGGTCTGTTTAATAACTCCTGCACTCATCCAAGACAAGTGCCCAGTAACGGCTACATTAAGGCGCAGAGATTTTTTTGACTTTATTTATTTATTTTTAAATCTTTTACTACAACCGTCTGTCACTTTCTTACAAATTCAGCTTTTTTTTTTGCCTGCAATTTTCAAGTTGCACCTGGCAGCAAAGAAACATGAATCATCCTGCGGTATGTATATATCGCAAATATGAGCACGCTTGACCCTCCAACGCATCCTTCCATCTGCTCACTTACTGTTCATTCTTTTGTTTTTTTGTTGTTTTTTTTTACTTTTGTTTTGTTTATCCCTTTAGGTGGATAGACAATGGGCACTCTGAGTAAAAAAAAAAAGAAACTTTCATCTATAAATACTAGCTCAGGGATTTGTGCTTTGAGCACATTCTCAACAGCTACATCTGTTGACATAGCGAATATTTTCATTTCTTAACAATTCTTAAAAAACTTCTTTGTTTATTGTGATAAATTATGCTTCCTATTGCAATCAGTGGACTTTTTAAATGCATTTTTAATGTCTGCATCTGTTGACACAGCGACAATGTTTATTTCAAGTGATTCTTAAGACTACTCTTGACTGTAATACAGTACAGTACAATATGGCTTATTGTACCCAGTTGACTTTTTGAATGTATTTTTAACGGCCACATCTGTTGCAACCATTTTGTTTCATCTAACACAAAAGATGTCCCTTGTTTCAACTATAAGAAATGATAATGGCATATGCCATTTGGCAGTTTTTTTTTTAAACTAACAATTTGCATAGCTTATTTTACCCCTCTGGGTGTTGAGCTTATGTTGTTTCTGCACACTACCTATCTTTTCTCACTCACTTTTGATTTGGACTTTACTAAAAATAATTTACTGGCATACCTACCCAGCCTCGTATTGTATTAACAATATCTTGAGATATGGTTTTATTGTCGCTCGCATCATCTATACAACATTTGTTGACTTACCAGGAATGAATGTATTAACTTTTCTAAAATTATGCAGAACCTATAAAATTTTTGACTATTTGTATAGATAAAATCTTTTCAAATGTTCTTTAACAATGGTTTGGCACTAAAAAGGAAAAAAAAAAAAAACCCAAAACAATACAATACCCTTACAAAGAAATTTGTTGGAGAAGAACATTTAGTGCTACTCTTGGTAAGCTGCACTTGAGGTGGACCTGATGCACTGATAAATCTACCTCACATAAGCCGGGGCCATTAGAGTCAGCCACCATCTGCTCTAAGTGAGCAGACGGCATCTGCGAAACCACTGGAGTTACACCAAAAGCACATGACTGAACATTAGCGCACGCGCTGAGACAGACGTAACGACATGAGGAAATCTCTGTCCAAGTCTGAGAATGCATTTACGATTGTTTCAAAGTGCGTGTCTTTTTCCAGAGTTATCGATCATGGAGTAAAGTGAGTGGCTAATCAGGGGCTGATGGTGATGTTTTATGTATCCTACATCCATAAAGGCTTGTTCTACAAGACACACATACACACACTGTAACACCACTCAACAGAACAGGAACTTTATTGATTTACGCATAATTGGCCTGAGGCCCTTGAGCTTAGAAATATGCATGGCACGGGATTGCTGTGTCAATAAGAGGTGTGTGTGTGTGTGTGTGTGTGTGTGTGTGTGTGTGTGTGTGTGTGTGTGTGTTGTAACTGGACACAGAGCTTGTGAAGCTGTGTCAGTCACAGTAAAACAGAAAACACAAACAAACACAATTCCTTATGGGAGCAAGTCCTTGATTTATCTGCCTCATTACCATGTCAGAAACTAAAATTAATATTCCTGCCGGAATAGTTAACTTTGTGTGTGTGTGTGTGTGTGTGTGTGTGTGTGTGTGTGTGTGTGTGTGTGTGGCTATTATTTGAATATGTCTGTTTAAATAATAAATGACAACTCAACGGGTTTTGTCACACTCAGTTTGTAACTGTGTTTAGTTCATCTCTCTGAACTCTCAACAAGCTGATAAAAAAACATTAATCCACCACTTTCGAAAACAACCTAAAGGATTTTATGTCTGGCTGTCTTCCTCGATCAAACGCTGAAAAAACCTGCTAGAGCTTTTATTAGCAAGGAAAATCAAAGTGAACCGGGAGGTTGTTTCCTGCCATCATGAATCTGTTTACAAGTGAAAATGGGTTTTCATTAGGCTCATTTGCAGCAAAGAAACTTCTCCAATCTAAACAGGCCCTAAAAACTCACAGCTGAGGACACAAAATCTCAGGGAAACATCAAATAGTCTTAGTTATAATGATTTTACTTCATTTTTAAATAAAAAATGAGCTGCTTTAATTGTACGGGCAACCATTTTAAAGGAGAATGATCAGGTGTTCTCATTGTTCTAAATGTCACCATAGCTAAATTTCAATAGACTGACAAGTTATCGATTGGCACTAATTTATGGTTTTACGTGTCAAGATGAGGCGCCGAAGACAAGCTGTCCACTTCTCTTTTAAGAGCTCAATTGCAACTCATTCTAAAGACGGCACACCCGCACACACACACCCGCACACACACACACGTGTGTCACTGAGAGCTAATTTACTCCTACCCAAGACCATTTAGACCATTACAGAAATACACACACACAATTCAGTGACACTTAATGCATACACATCTTTCCCATCTCTACACCAGTCCATCACTTCCTGCATATCTCTCTCCATTCTTCTCTACCTCCTCTCACCCTATCAGCCAGTCTCTAGCTGATTTATATGATACGTGTTGAAGCTGCAGTTTCAGTAGCTTCCTGTGTGTTTCAAAGGGACATTTAATTTAACATCTAAAGTGAAAGAAGAAAATTAAATTGACCCTCTACTTAATGAAAGGGGGACTTTTGTCCATCTCATCTAGACATCAGCAGGAATGAAAAAGCCAGGCATCAAGATCACAATATTATATTGTCGATAGATATAACCTCAACATTGCAATGCTTTTGGGTCAGGTTGGGTATTTCATGGTTTATTCAAGATGCATTTAATGAATAAATAAAGTAAGAAGGCTGCTCATCAAGGATCTGGATTTTTTTAAAAGTCAATGTTACAAAATTTGCTTTATGCATTAACATACAGTGGGTTTAATTTATTTCTCGTCTTTTCTCTGCAGCTCCAACAGGACTGTCTCCCCCTCGCTTATATCCAGTGAACGGAACCTCCATTCTGATAAACTGGGACCACCCGGCCCAACTAAACGGGCCTCACCCACTATATCAGGTCTGCAAGAGAGTTGTCTTCCATCCATATATCCATTAAACTGTATTTACCTTTGGCTTCACCAATGGATTTGTTGTTTAGAGCGAAATTATTCAATCCTTAAATTTCCACTTGGAAATTCTTCCACTGTAGTTACTTCTCTGTTGATGCTTTAGGTGGAGAGAGCTGATGTCTCTTTGTCTGACCCACAAGATCGAGTAGTAAGGGGAACCCGATTCCCCGGAAACAGTTACCACCAGTTCCCGAGTCACTCTCTCCCAGTCAACAGTGACTTCACAGGTAAGGTAGTGTGTGCACGTGTATGTAAATAAGACTGTATGCGTGTGCAGACATCTGCTGCTGTTCTTGCTTTAAATGTACTTTTCTGCTGCTCACTGCTCAGACTGCGGTGCGGTTCCTTGAGAATGACTTCTCCAGTCATCTTAAAGGACAATTATCTTTCTGTTTACCAGCATCATTAGAGGGTTGAGCTGCACAGCCAAACATGTTCTGCTTCATCTGAGAACATCACCCACTCTGACGCTCATAATTAATGACTGCTGATACTAATCAGTGGGATTTGAGCAGCCAAAGCTCTTTAATGCCACTTGAAATTACATCACTGTCCTGCACAAGCCTTGTGTCACCAGTTGTTGTCTTTATGACTTTAATTCTACTTTTTTAGCCACAGCAAAAAAAAATCATTCCTTTAAATGTTAAACATATATGAAAGGAAAAAAAAATGCATGCATTTGAAAAAGTTTAAGGACTGAGGGTGACATTGAAGGAGTGGTAAAGGTAGAAGGAGACAGCTTCGAGTCCAAACAAAGAAAAACATAACAAGTCAATAAATAGGGATGAAAAGACATTAGGTTTTTGTTATTGACCTGAGATAAACTGATTGCTGCACTAACAGCAAGTGAATTTTACTGCATTTGAGTGCCTATCAAAGAAAAAATAAGGACATTTTATGTAGCTTATTTTAGTTCATAATTCTTTATTGTCTTTAGAAACAGTTTCCCAATGATTTTTAATTGTCTTCATGATAGTCACGTGAAGCTCAAAGGTAAATGGATACCGTGTCTCTGAATATTGCTGGAAGATTAATGATGATTTTTATTTTTGCTATTGGGGGCCTCTCTTCTTCTTCACTCTGCTCCTTCATAAAGGGTAATGGATCAGACAATAACTTTAAGACCGGATCTATTCTGCATCATGAATGTGTCGCCAGTCCCCAAACCATCGTCCTTTTACAACCATCAATACTAATAGCATCATCTACAGACAATTATTCCCATCGAAGCGCATGGAACAGCGAACAAATCAAAGCCAAATTGGATTATGACTGTAATGCAGTGTAATGCCCCCTCGAGAGTCAATTGATCACAGAGGAGAGACTCGTCAATTGTGGATATCTTGTGGAAACCTAGTGACTCCAGCAATGACAACTGTATCTGGAATCTAGAAGCCTTTTAAAATCTGTTTCCTGTCAATTTTGGAGACAGAAAACAAAAATTTTTACTTAATTTGTTGCTTTGAAAGTAGTTTTATCAAGCCATTGTGGTCTGTTAATCCCAGCAGCATCAGTTTCTTCTCTATAAATAACGTTCACTGCTTTAGCAATATTTCCATTAACTTTTTTTTTTTATATATAAATTCTCTTTCCTAAAGGAGAATATTGCATACCCTAAACATTTAGGTTTGTCTGCGTGTAACTGTTGTACGTGTAGAAGAACTAAAGATTAAATTCTGCTTTCTAAAAATCAGATGATATTTGCCCTTTCAGCTGCGATTTTATGGCCACTTTAATTAATTATTTTTGGCTAAATAGGCTGTATTCGGTGTGCAATTATTGTGATAGAAATGGATGTTTCCATAAATGATAAGTCTGCTCAGATGTGATTAACGATGCTTCTTAATGCTGAATGAGTTTAGAGGTCAGTGTTTACCACACTGACTCTTACTTTAGATAAAACAGGATTAAAACCGTATGAACTTATGGTGCGCTTACGAATAACCTGTAAGTGCTGGTTTCCATAAACGCATGTGAGTCCATTCATCTTATCTGTAATGCATCTAAATCTAAATGGGACATCCTACTCTCCTTGTTAATCTCAAAATTTAGAAGTCTGCATTTCAGTTAAGAGAGGAATATGGTATTATATGATGATCTAGTTAAAAGGTTACTGGTTCACTGCAGGTTATATACTCCTCTCTCCTCATTTGTAACTTTTAAGTATCATAGCTTAAAATGCTAAATTCTTGGAATGAGAATGATGGGCTGCTCATATTTTCACTAATCTAGATGTATTTCTCCCACTCAGAGCAAATGGAATGTAATATACAAATGCGGTTAAAAAAAAAAAGAATGGGCAAACAAATAGGCTTGGAAAATTTCCAGACATGTCTAATAGAATACATGGCGGTAGCACTGCTGCTGCACAACTGGGCAGGAAAAAAAGGAAATGTTAAATGATACAAATTATTTTCCCTTAATTAATATGATTGATTGCCAGGCTTTGACGTTGAGAGGAGAGGGGGAGAAATGTGTGAAGGGAAAGTTTGCACAGACATCATTAGTTTTTCTCCATTTAAAGATTAATCAGAAGAGGCTGGGCTCTTTAATTCTGTCATTTGTATATTTAATGGGCTGCTGCAGAATCTATGGGTGTAATTAGCTAGCTGCCGTGGTCTCATTAATACGCAGAGCCCTGATTAATGCCAGCAGAGAGCTAACATGACTGGAGTTATTCAGGTTATGTTGTGCAGATGATTGCACACATCTTCCACTGTTTACTGAGGCAACACAAAAACACGCCAAACAATACCACCTAATCAATTAAAAAGTTACAAGTTTAAAAGCCTTAATATTGTCAAATATTTTTATTGAATTCTATTTTACTTCAGTGCACTTAGAGGAATGCAGTGTGTGTACATCACGCTTAGCAAAAGAAAACCCAAATTTTAATTCATAAAGACTCCTTTGAAGTGAAATTATCACCTCACTTCAATGTGGTGCAGTTGACAATCTGGGTAGAATTGTTTTTTGTACTTGCAGGTAATCACAGGTATTCTTCAGTACGTACAAATGTTATTAATGTCATAATGAAACAAAAGCTGTTGCTTCCTGCGAAGCCAACAAGGTGCGCAGGTTTCCAAGAACAAGCCGGCTGTTGCGCTGTATGGTGGCTTTACTCCCTATGCATTTATGAGAGCCAGCAGCATGTATGTAGCTGTCGTGATCTATGTTCATCTTTAACTGCTGACTTGAGTAGCTGTCATTGTGAAGTAGCACACATCCTGTGGGAAAACCTGGAGAAAGCCAAGCTGAGAATGAGCACTGTCACTAAGGTACAGTAGATTTGGGGGAAAAAAACAAAGAAAAAAATCTCGATTGCAAGACCAGCAGACAATTTGCTTACTTGTGCGTCTTTTTCAGAAGATATATCCTTTAATTCTTTGGAAAACAAGTGCAGAAATGTGTTTTGAGGCATTACACGGCCATGTGATGTTACATGCAACTGGCGTGTCCATCGACAGAGAATGTTTTTTTGCGAGTGTGTTATATGTTTTACAATCACTAACTTGAATGGGGCTTGGAATATAAGACAAAGAGGACGAGGATGAGGAGGAGGAGGAGGAGGAGGAGGAGGAGGAGGAGGAGGAGGAGGAGGAGGAGGTGGGGTCGATGGAAACAGTAAAGTTAAGGACAAAAAATGAAAATTAAAGCTGCAGGGACAGAAAACACTGAGATGATGTGAGGACCAGGAGAGAAGACAGGTCAAGAAAAAGACATGGAAGGTTAAAAGCAATGGGAATGAAGACGTGAAGCAATGGGGAGATCAGGGCAGCGCGACACATGGAGAAGGTTAAAAGGGAAAAATGAATTGTCAGGTATCTGTCATGACTTCACCCGTCTATGCAGTGACAAGGTCATGAATGTAAATGACGGGTGCCTGTTTGATGTACAGGATGCAAGTCCTGGGCACATCTGAGTTGCTTTTAAGAGTATTTCCTCAAAATTCAAATGATTGAAATGGGAATATTTTACATTGATTTTCGTAAAGGTCCTCATGCTGCACCAGATTCCACCCTATATCACTTCAACAAACAACTTTTTGTGGGTCACACAAGTAAAGAACTCGCTCATCATCGTGTTCAGAGCTTTGTTGTACTGAACTGTTTAAAATTTATTGTAATTTAAATCTTATAATTTCCATTTTATGTTTTCTTCGTGTCCTTTCCAACATAGCAGGTGTCCATGATTTAGCTTGTGACTCCTCACTTCTTTACGAACATCACAATGAACCTACATGACTCGCAGCTTTAGGCAGGTTGATAACAAAAGTGAATCTAAATCTGTGTTTTAATCCCAAAGGTTTAACAGTGAACTCTGAGCCCTCCTCTCATTAGTAAACGGCTCCAGAATAAAACAGAATCTAAAATGGTGTGAAAACTGGCAGCACTGAAATTGGCATTCATCTTAAGCATTCCATGTAACTGTTTGACTTCTCTCTATGTTAAATTAATTCACATACTAGTCATTTTGCTAAGACTGGCTTCTTCTGAACTCTCAGCTGCCTCCATTCAACTCCTCAGATCTTCCCACACTTCTGTTCCCTGCAGAGACACAGAGAACTGGGTGATGCACACACAGCCAGACACGCACTTTAAATCACATCCTCTGTGTCATTATGTGGATCTAGTAGCGGATTAAGATCCAGTCTATGATCCACTATAACATAAACAGCGCACAGTGAGAGATCCGTGTGTATCAGAGGACCTGTAAATTTCCCACGTTGATAAGTGGGGAGGTGGTGTGGAGCACAGAAACACCAGAAAAGTTGTAGTTCCTGTTCTGATGCCTTTTCATGTAGAGTTTGTTGGATCCTTCTGTTTCTAAGTTGACTGGAAACTACCTACGAGCATGTTTCCTTTACCTAAACAGAGATCACGATACGTACAATGCCAGCAATGTTTTAATGGTCATTTACGCCACATCTAGAGCGATCATGTCAAACGGCTGTGTAGTTTCAGACTTTGGAGTAGTTACTGTTTATCATAGCTGGTGCTAGCTGAGAAGTCAGGAGTCATAACTTTGTTACATGACTGCAAAGCATTTACACGTGTTATTCATGTTACAACTGTGCCCACAACGCAATCAAATCTATTTTTTTTATGTTGTCTTCTTGTATAAACTCCTGAAACAAAACCTCTCGCTCCCCCTGTTTTATCAGGTATAGATTTGAGTTTCAAGACTCGCTCCACAGACGGCCTGCTGCTCGCCACATTCTCTCCAGGAAACCAAGAAGAGTTTGTGGCAATCCAGATCAAAGGTGGACGCCCTTACTTTTTGTTTGACCCACAGGTACGTCGTTTATTGACACTGTTGTAGAATGTGAGCACGAAGAGCTTTGAGATTTCACACACACACACACACACACACACACACACACACACACACACACACACACACACACA
>BJFM01000815.1:82068-93725 GCA_016586285.1 Arothron firmamentum
ACACACACACACACACACACACATACACACACACACACACACACACACACACACACGTTCCATATTTGACACAAGGATGTAGCCAAATGTCTTATAATTTAAGCAGTGTTTATTTAATCATTTCAACCACTTGGCTAACTGGTTCACCTTCACCTGTCTTTTTATTTTTTCATATGGTGTGCTTCCATCTCTGCCTTTCTCCTTTCTTTTCTCCTTCCTCCTTCCCCATGCATCTCCCATTTTCTCTCTCAATTGCTCCCATCTAACAAATGTGATCTGTAGCCCCTCATTGGTTTCTGTCAGGGAGACAGGGAGAGGGGAAAACTTTGAAAGTGTGTCAACGTTTGAATTGGACTGCAATTAACTCATTCCCTGCAGTCAACGCGCATGAATACCAATTGCAGGCTAATTAAGCTTCGCACACATACACACACACTCCTTATCCAGCCATACAGACACATGTAGAGGGGTTAAAGAGTCAACGACTTGGATGATGAAAGCGATGATGAGAGATGATTATATATACTTCCACGAGGCCACCAACTAATTACGCACCCAGACAAACACACACACACACACTTACACTTTCCTTCATAGCAATCGCTATCAAATTCTGGATCAGAATGTAACCAATGAGTTCTATTTACGTGTGGAGTGTATGTCTCAATTGATCCTCATTGGCTTGTGTGTCTGGCTATGAATACTGTGACATTGTGTGTGTGTGTGTGTGTGTGTGTGTGTGTGTGTGCGTGCGTGCGTGCGTGCGTGCGTGCGTGTGTGCGTGTGTGTGTCTTCTACAACTGGGTTGATTCCCTTGTTTAGGCTACTTTGCGGTAATTAACAGTGGGAGTGGTGTCATGGCTTATTAGCGTTCCCCTAGATACATATAGTTGGGCCCATTACTTCCCCTATTAGCCTGTTGAGTTAGCCTAATGGGATTACTAGTGCAGGGGGGTAATATAGCATGACACAGGAAAGTGATACGCTCATAAATATGTGCACATGTGGACTGCCACACACGCAGTCATGCAGTAATGTTTTGAAGAGTTTACATTTACTTGCATTGACGTGCAGATATATACCTGTGCATCATGTAGCCACCACCTTTCTAAGCAGATGAGAATAATAACTTTTTGACATTTTGTGTGTATATTTTAATTTCTAAAATCTTCACAGGACCAATGCTTTGGGCCCCGCAAGTGTATGATTAAATGTAAACATATGTATTCATGCATCCTTTTCTTTATATGAGTGCATAGTGATGGAATCCAAACATGAAGAGAAGAAAATCTTTATATAATCTGTTGTGACAGTATATACTAAACTGTGAATGCCGTAGCAAATTGTTCATTGTTATATGGAGACTGAAGTGTTCTCTGAGTCCACTGTCAAGATCCCTCCATTGAGGAATTTGGTTGGGTGTGTTTGTGTGTCCACAGACAGAACTCCTCCCATATCGTCTTGTTAAGTAGAGCTGTCTAGTGAAGGCAGTAAAGATGTCAGAGGCTGATGTACTCTGGCATTCATACATTTATCGATCTCATCATTAAATCTTCATCACCATGTGTGTGTCTCAGTAGATATATGCTGTCTGCATGCACATCCTTGCTCCACCTCTTTTAATACATTACTTGTTGCCGACTTGCTAAAAGCTGATCACAACAATGATGTCATACTTAATAGGTAGCAAAAAGGCCCGTAACCACACTTTGATGATAATATCCATGTTTGTGTCCTTCTGTGGATGCAGTGTGTATGATGAGCATCACTGACCTTAATGTCAGACATTGTTTGTCCAACATATGGATACAGAATCAATCATTTTCAATGTTGGAAAGCAAACTGTTTGATGGCACAGATGTGAAAAGGGTGTCTTTTCATCCAGAGGTCGCAGATTTATTTAAGTAATTAAAATGCAGTAGTTGTAAGACCTGCGGTGGTCAGAGTAGAGAAACAAGCATAATTCAACCAGACACGTCACAATTAATGTATAAGTGTTGGCACCGTCTATATACAGAGGGTGTAGGAAGTATTCATACCCTCTTTCATTTTTTTCACTATTTCTTATGGTGAAGCCTCAGGTCAAAATAATAATAAAAAAAAACAACATTTTTTTTCCCTCATTAGTCTATACTGAGTAGCCAAAACCCAGAATTCTAGAAATTTTCACAATTAATAAAAAAGTAAAAACTGAACTATCAGAAGAGTGTTTAAACCCTTTCCTGTGATAGTCTTGTAGGCCATTCAGGTGCTGTCCATTTCTTTTGTTTAGCCTTGAAATGGTTCTACATCTTCATCTGACTTCATCTGTGTTGTAGCAAGACACAGACTCAAGGCAAGAATAAAACGAAA
This sequence comes from Arothron firmamentum, assembly GCA_016586285.1. Taxonomy (NCBI): domain Eukaryota; kingdom Metazoa; phylum Chordata; class Actinopteri; order Tetraodontiformes; family Tetraodontidae; genus Arothron; species Arothron firmamentum. The sequence continues at coordinate 84,421 of BJFM01000815.1, forward strand.
CCTGGATCATTTATTGCTCCAGAGCTCAGCAGTCTCCAACTATCTCAAATATAAGAAGAGCGTGTCAACCAGGACTCTTCCTGAACAGCTGCTGGGAGAAGATCGCTCTGACTGAGCTCCACAGATCCTGTGTGGAGATGGAGAAAGTTTCAGCTGCACCAAAACCCTATTGTTTACGGCTGAATGGACAATTGGACAATTCCTTGTGGGACAAAGACACATGAAAGGCAGGTGCATGCTTTACCCACTGTCGTCCATGTGTTCATGCGTAGGGATCAGCAGTGGCGGTGACGGTGCAGGGCGATGAAGGACGCCGCTACAATGATGGGCAATGGCACAGCATCACGGCAACAAGGCGAGGGGCCGTGGGAACAATCGTTGTCGACAATCAATACAGAGGTAAGTGCTCTCATATTCATACCAAACATTGTGTGTATGTGGTGCGTGTGTGTAAGTGTTTTATGCTTCTCTCTACATGAGAGTGTGATGTTACAGTGAGAGAAATGTGTCTGCATTTATTTATGGTTCTCTGTATGTGTGTAAATCCCTCAGCTCTGCATGGAGGTATTAGTCAGGTTAATCCCAGCCACTCTTTATCTGATGAGAAAAATACTTCTTCACACCCAGAGAATCTCGTGTGCTCACCTGTTCTCCATCAAATGCTTCTCCTTTGCTTCTGAGCTAGCTCTCCAGCCCATACACACACACACACACACACACACACACACACACACACACACACACACACACACACACACACACATACACACACATTTCCTCTGATGTCTACAATTGTTTGCCTTCGTTTTTTTCCTTCAGTGTTCACGTTTGCTTTAACGTAAAGACACAGCTTCAGTCTTGAGAAGCAAAAGCTGTAAACATCAACTGAAACCTTTTATTATGCTTACGAGATAGCATTTCTTACCTATCTGTTGTTTATGTCACATATTGATCCTGCCTCTGCAGGTAGTAAATCAGCTTCCAGCGGCAGCACCGTTATTGGTGAAAACACAGGAGTGTTTATTGGGGGACTTCCTGAAAATTTTACCTTGCTAAGAAAAGATTCAGGTAAGACCAATATCCACCAGGTCTTCCATGTTCTCATTCCCCAATTAAAATTAATGATATATGTATTTTTTTTACATTATAAACACACAAAGCCATCCACTGAAGAAACACGTGTAAGATAATTGTACCTGTTGATATGTTGATGTCCAATCTTGCTAAATGAATATCTGACTAAGCTAGAAACATGGGAGCGAAAGCAGTTCTGTTCATGATAAGTGTTCTTGTCTGGCAGGTGATGCTCAGCTAGTGCGACGTGGTTTCTCTGGTTGCCTCAGAGATGTGAGGTTTCTGACTGACAGCCACTCGGATGAATGGAAAGATCTGGACTGGGCAGCCGCCACAAAGAACATGGCTTCATATGCCAGCTGGGAGGGCTGTCCCCTTCAGTCTGTGGATGGAGCCCATTTTCTGGGTCATGGTAGTGTCTTATCATAACCCTGATAACTGCCTGTGATTTACAGTATTTTCTGATTTTTTTCTCGCCCATTTTATCATTATAAGGATACAAGGATGTTTCATACAAATAGAATCTAATATTAAATGCAAATTCGAGTGACTTGGACTCGGATTGTGTCCAGTGTTCACTGGCAACAATGTAAGACGCTTGTTGCTGCTGTTGACAATAATGAGACTATTGTTTCATCTTGATAAATGTGATGATGAGTTAATTGGCTGGTGTGAAAGATCACGTCATTACTTTGTAACCACCTATTCATCTTCCTTCTCTACTGTCACATTTAAATATTTGACAAAACATTTCATCCCTAAATCATCTTTACAAGGTTCCAATACAATAGTTGTGTTCAGCTCTCCCCCATTGAAAGAGTGAAAATACCACTGCACATTAATGATTATTCTCTGTCTTTTTCAGGTTATTTGGAGATTGATGGAAATGTTTTCAGAGGAGGACAGGACTTTGAGATTTCTATGGAGTTTAGAACAGACCAACTGAATTCACTTCTAATCTTCACATACAACAAATATACTGAAGATTTTATGCTGGTAAGATCATCAGCATGTTGACGTTTATTCTTTAAAGTGTGCGAAAGGAATGATTAAATTGTGATATTTTGTGTACTAATGTGCATTTTTAGGTGCTAATGGAAGGAGGCCTCCTGTCATTCATTCTCGCTGCTGATGGTCACAAGGCTGAACTCAACATGTGGATGGGGCTCAGCTACTGCGATGGAGATTGGAAAAAGCTTTCAGTCGCCAAGCGCGGCGTGCTTATCTTTGCTGCAGTTGATGATTGGGCAGAAGAGGTGAGAGGAGTGGGAGAAGCGATGAGACTGAGCGTAGACTCTGCGTTATACTTGGGAGGAGTACCTATGGAGCTCCACCATCCCGCATTACACAGCCAAAGTCACAGACATGGTGAGATATATGGTAAAGTAAGCACACACTGGGTAATTATTTTCTTTTGATAATATAGTCAATAAAATGGAAGCCGTTGACCCAGAAAGTCCATTTCAAGATGAGTTGTTTTATTATATTAAGCTGGTTTTGCTGCTTTAAACCTGGTTTTGGTGGTTCCTTCTTTTTTTCTGAAAGTATATTCGGTGTTGTGTGTTGTTATTTATTAACCTTTGACCTTGCATGGTTCTATGGTGCCAAGACAGCATTTAATTTATGTAATAATTAGTGTTAGTTCAGACAGTTTTGTCTTATTCCATTTAGGTTTAGCTGTTGAATAATTAGATTTTATTAATTTAATTGAATAAATTAGTTGAAATTTATTGCAATTACTAACAGATATATTTTTTCTGAGTGTATTTAATAAATATTTAAAATTCAACATCTCAACATAAATCCATTAAATAACCAACATGTTAGATATGTACATGACATTGCAGTAACACCAATTTAATTAAATTCTTCATTACGTTCTTTGGGTTTTTTACCAAACTCGACAGAAAATATGATTAGAAACAAAATACTGGCACATGTGATTTAGAATCTGTCGAACTTATCTGCAAGAAGCAGGAAGTGTATCTAAGATGATGCAAAGTAAAGAAATTGCCCAATCACAGATGTTTAGTAGCCTTTCTGGTGAAGTTCACAGAAGGTTGTGGTGAACAGCTTAGTACACCACTCCTAAGATGTAGGTCTAATTCAAACAGAAGCTCTTGTAAAAGAATTTACTTCCCTGTTTTAAACAAGGCAAGTGTTCAATGTGAGACGACTGTTATTGATGTTGGGTTGTGATGGCCTTGGTATCTGTTTTACTTTGATATTCCGTCATTTTAAGAAATGAAAAATTAAACCAAAAACAAAACACACTTCTGACATGTTTTTCCTTTTCATTTCTTCATTCCAGGCCTAGGAGGTTGCATAAGGGCTCTGACCATACAAAGTGATGAAACAAACCGTCCCATCAGTCAGACTATCGATCTTAGTCTCGCCTCTCGGCATTCTCTCGGAGTCTACCTGGACGGATGTCCCACCAGTGAAAGCCGTTTCAACTGCAGAGGAAACGATTCGGTGTTGGTGTACAGTGGGAGAATGACACAAGCCACCGATTCTAATTTACAGCCTTTCAGTGGTAATGATGTCTACTCATTTGTACAAATATTTGGACACGTATTTATACACACACCACTGAAAAACCACTGAGGAGCTGTCATCACCATGAATGGTGAAAAATGATAGTGGTAGACACTTCTTTCACATGTCACATGAAATATTAAATGACGTTTCTCTTTCTCGTCTCTCCTTCTGTGTGTAAACACACAAGAATACCTGTACAGGTTTGTGGCCTTGGCTACAGGAGGGTGGACAGCAGGGCCTTGGCAGAGAGGTCGCAGCCGAGGTACAGGTAAGTTGTGTGTTTGCGTGTGACATAACTCCTGACTGTCTGTGAATGTGAAATTTGTGTGTCTATACACTACAACTGAGGGATTTTCCTCATGGGTGTTAGAACATTTTTGTCGTGGAACATTTCACGTTTATTTTATCTAAAACCACCTCCGTGTCGAATATGAGACTTATTCAAGCCAGGTGATATTACATGTGCCTGACTGCATGAGAGATTGATAAGGCCTCTATAAAGGGCATCCCAGTAAAAGGCTGTTAACCCAAAATGGCCTGTGTGGTCCCCCGCGTAATATAAAGCTGCTCGTTAGTGGTGAACGATACACTGGCAGGTCTTGGTGTACCATATATGAACAGAGGGAGCAATGAAGGAGAAGGAAGGGTGAAAGTAAAACATTAAAAACTGAAGGGAAGCAGAGGGAATGAAGAACCAGGACTGAGAGCAGAACCAGAACATTTGTGCCTGTAATTTCTCCTTTGTTTCCTACATTACATTTTGATGTTTACAATGACAGCTAGTCTACAGGGAAGAAACAAAGTCATGGATGGTGTGGAAGCATGAATGGAGACGGAAAATCAGGGTGGGTTTTGAGGCAGGCAGATAAACAGAGAGGCTGTCAGGAAGAAGAGGATTGCAATAGAGAAGGACAGAGGCTGACTGCCTTGAAATATAGCCCAGAATGAATGGCTGGCTGTATTAATTCAGTGCTGAAAAACTTACCGCTCTCATAAATAGTATGTATGCTAATGGAGAGGTTTGATTTACTGGGCCTATTAAAACAGAGGGGATCCATTTTTTTTACCAAATGTACTCGACCTATTGTTTTGCTTTCTTTTCTTTTTTATTGTTCTTCTTTTCTTTCTTTTGACTCTTATTTCCCCTAACTTTATGTATTTTTCATGTTTTTTCATGCAGTTGTGTAGTGCATAGTGTTATTTATTTGCCTAATATTTAACCCTCTAGCACCAAGATCTGTACCTCGCCCGACGACGGTGCGAAGCTTGGATGGATTCAGCGCCATGGTGAGCTGGTCCCCGCCCACTGGTGACATCAGAGGACTGATTGACAGATACGAGTTGAAGGCCTATAAGAGAGAGCATCCAGGCTTACCGCCTGTCAAAGCCACGTACTCTCATGAAGAGTTCACAGGTACATATGTGAATGATCACTGAAAATAGCTTTTAAACAGGTAAAGGGGAAAGACATTAAAGAAAAAAATGTATTTGCATTTTTCTGCTGGTTTTTAGATTGCATTTGTAGACCCACCTCGCACACACACACACACACACACACACACACACACACACACACAGAGCCATTAACAAAGTAGTCATTTCATAATTTATACGATAACTTAATCTTAACTTTTAGTTGTCCCCAATTCAACTTTTTGCAGTTTCCTGACACCATCTTGTGAGATATCTAAGTATGGCACATTCTTTTTCAGCCATTTCTCTCTTCATACAAACACATACACACTGCCTCCTTGGCAATTCCCCAAGTTTCAGAGAGTGTGTCCACTGGAACAAGACACTTAGGACTACCCCAGTGATGTCATACCCTGGCAGCACGCCTTTTCCCGCCCTCTCTTTTTGTTGCTCACTTTTCGATCTTCCCTCTCTTCGTCTTTTATGATGATGATGATAATGTCTGCTTTTGCTGCTGCTATTCGTCCCTCCTCCCCTCCACCCTTCCATGTCTCCAGGCAAATATGAAGATGAGCTCTCTGTCTCCGTCTTTTGCAGCGTCTCCCTCGTGCTTTCGTTCCCGCCCTCTTTCTTTGCCAGACGTTAAGTCCACCGTGATAAGGCTTCTTGTTAATTTATGATGGCCTCGACACCTGACTGTAGAATTACACCAACAGCTAAAAAACACAGAGAGCAAATGAGGATGTGATGGCAGTGAAGTGGGGCCCTGGCCCCTAATTGAATTAAAAGACATGGAGAGAGAAAGAGAAAAAGAGGGTGCAGGGTGACTGGAAGCAGAGGGTGAGGAGAGTTTGGAGGGTGTAGGAGGGGGGATGGAAAAAAATGACTTGGGAAGTACGGGAGAGTAGAGAGGGCAGAGTCGACTAGGACAAAAAACATCAGAGAGACGACTCAGGCTTTACAATTAGAGTAGACTCTTGGTGTTTGCCAAATGCGCTGAGTTTGCGTAGCAACAGTAGCACAGACACAAGTGGTGCATTTAAATTGCATTATTGAAGAATGCTAAATACATACCTGGTCTGACAGTTAAAGGACACTGAAAGGGTTGGGACAAGGAGGCTGTAAAGGACATCATGAATATATCTTAAAACACATTTAAAAATGCACTTACTTGCATGTTTGAATAAATATAAAGCTTTAAATGTCTTAGTTAATAAAAAATAAAAAGTAAATATTTTCTAAAGTTAGCCTTTGTAACGCTTTTGCATCTGACTTTTATTCTATCTCTGTCCCCTCCCTTGAATACTTTCCTAACCTTCTACAGGTGTGCTGTCAGGTCTGACCCCGTCCACTAGATACGTGGTCACTGTAAGTGCCTGTGGCCCTTCTGGCTGCACGGAGAGTGTTCGTGACGACAGTGATTTAAGATCACACTTCACAACCCCAGAAGAAGGTAAGCACAATATAGCAGACTATCATACACATATGTATTCGTATACATATATATACAGTATATACTGTATATATCCTGGACAAAAGTAACAGCGCAGATGGCAATTAAATTAAATTCTCATTTGAGAGCTGGACAAACAGGACAAAAAGGACAAACAAACAGAGGAAGACTGGAAGACATTGACTGTATGAACCACTGTGAGGTCACTGAAAGATTATTTGTATAAGGAAAGAGGAAGCAGAAAAGGAAAAGAGACTCTTCTTCATATCCTTGTGGAGACATTAATCTGTATTGGACTAACTGGCCTTGTTGTGAAGATAATGTGACGGCAGGGGTCAGTGCAGAGACAGACAAAAATCAATCCAAAGTACAAGGAAAAAAGCACATTACTGTACTGATTCTCACTGAGTGCAGAGTTACGATACTGAACCTTGTGGCGAAGACTGAAGATAGAATTTATAGTCCTTTTTTTTTAAACTATTCATTAAGACACAATATACACTCCTCTGTGTGAGAGAGGATAATTTATACTGAGCCAATCAAACATATTTGTTTTTTCTTCAAGCACTGCATTATAAATACATTAGATGGAGCTGTTTTAAAATCTAGAATTGGCTTCATTGCTGTGGGTTCTAATACAAAACTAGATTAACAAAATGAATAAATAGTTGTTTTTCCTAACAGCTCCAGATGCCGTCTCTTCTCCAGTTTCAGTCTCCTACCCCTCAGCTCTTTGTCTTACCTGGGATCCTCCAGCAAGGTAAATTAAAGACAGAGGTGAAAATGTATAAATCAACACATTAAATCATGCACACATTTTCTCACCTGTATGAGGATGCCTTGATCAAAGTATGAAGTTTAGGAAATTATGTATTATGTAACAATCATATCACCAGAGTTTAACGTTTTTGTTTTAATAATAGACCCAATGGAAGAATTACGGAGTACCTCCTCTATCACAACAACCAAATGGTCTACAGGGGAAAAGACAGACAACACAACATTACTGGTAATGAGTGTGTGTGTGTGTGTAGTAGCTGTGACTGTTGAGGGATGGGGCCACGCTGTAAGGAGAAGAGTGAAGAAAAGCAAAATGGAGTGGAGGATTAGCATTTGAAAGAAAAAAAAGAGCATCTCAGTCTGTACCAAGGGAATAGCACTTTGAAAACGAACGCTTAACACGCACACACACATACACACACACACACACACACTCACACGCACATACATGAAAATGAAGCAGCATGGAAACAAAGGACAGCAAATATTAGTGCACGGGGATACACATTTTTCTTTGAAAGCTTTCAGCAAAGAGACTTAAAGAAGGTGCCAAACACATGTCACACCACTGAGACCGCAGCGCTGCACCAGGAGTTATACAGAACCCATGTGCACGTGCAGAATACACAGATTTTATATGCACAAAACAGATTAGGACGGATTTCAATGTTACACACTTACATTGCAAAACTTCCCACTGTCCAAGACTGTGCGCATGTCTTTGTAAGTTAATGAATGCATGAGAGCACATATCATCCATGCTGGGCTAATAACACAGTGTCTGATATTCACAGTGATTGGAAGGATTATGGATGCAGTAATTATACAGTATATGCAAGGATAGATCATGTTTCCAAGGATGAGAATGCAGCAGTGAGACAGATGGAGAGCACTTTGGAGGCAGAGATAGAAATGGAAAGAAATAAACAGAAACTGAGCTAAAAGGACAGAGCGCAGAGGAATATTTCAGTAAACACACAGAGAGATTTAAGGGTCTGACTTGCTGTAAATGACTGCTTCGTAATGTAATTCAAGGTTTCTTTTGTGTTGAGCTGCCATTGTGTGTGCATGCTTTCCTGCTCCTCCACTGCCTGTGTGTGTTTGTTTCAGGACTTGGTGTGTATTCCACTCATGTTCTTGTACTGAGTGCGTGCACTTCGATGGGCTGCTCCAACAGTTCACAAGTCACCATGCTGACCTCTCAGCTTCCTCCTGGGCCTCTGCAAGCACCAACTCTTACCCTGCTGGACTCACGGACTATTCTTGTAGAGTAAGTACAGACACGCACACAGTTAAAAAGAGGCGACACACCTGAAAGGAAATTAGCATTTATTATTTCATTGTTAATGTTCTATAAATCAGAATGAGGGACAGAAGCTTTAAAGTACCAGTATACTATTCACCTTTTTTACTTTATTTTATATGTTGTGTCTGTAAAGTACTGAGTACCAGGTAGGGTGAGGCAGAGCCAGTGACCTTCTGCAGTTGTGTTTACTATGCAGAATATTTTTCTGCACTTGACCTTTCACCTATAGAGGGAAGTGTCAGAGGAAGATAGATCTCTTCACATTTTCCATCATGTTTGTGTGTGTGTGTGTGTGTGTGTGTGTGTGTGTGTGTGTGTGTGTGTGTGTGTGTGTGTGTGTGTGTGTGTGTGTGTGTGTGTGTGTGTGTGTGTGTGTGTAAGAGACTTTGTGTGCGTGAATCAATCTATGCGAAAGCCATCAGTGTCCAGACTGTCACTTACAGTGGGACTCACTGCAGGAGGGCATGGTGCCACCCTCTAGCGCATGCACATAAGCTCATGCATAGACACTCTGTGCAACAGACAGGGGGGATGATGGAGAATAACTAATGTAAGGCTGTATAAAGTAGATGTGATCATCTTGCCAACGCTTCTACACATACATATGAAAGTGTCTGTTCAGTAAGGGGACTATATTATGTGTATTAAGCCTTCATTTGCTCCTTTTCTGATGTATAAAATCTGGATAGTACACTGATTTCTTATTAGACTGAAATTTCCAAAGGAATCTAAATTTTC
>BJFM01000816.1:5169-22740 GCA_016586285.1 Arothron firmamentum
TGTGTGGGTGTGTGTGTGTGTGTGTGTGTGTGTGTGTGTGTGTGTGTGTGTCTGACCTGTAACTACTAAGGGGCAGCCGGGTAGTTCCAGAGCTGAGCAGCAGGGGATTACTGATGGGGTCTTTTTTTCCCTCTGCATGCTGATGCTTGAAGTCAGGAGGAAAAAAAAAAAAAAACATAGCAGAGGGAGAAATACAGAGTGAAGCCAGCGTGCGCCTGTGTGCATGTGGGGGAGCTGGAGGAGACAGATTGAGGAATCGCTGCTCGCGGTGCCGTTTAAGAGTGACTTAGTGGCTGTTTCACTTGTAACATACTGCAGGAGTGGAGTGCAAAGCCTCTGTTAGTCATCAGACCTCCATACACGGTGACACTTTATGTTACTCCAGAAAACAGAATGAACTCCCCCTTGCCATAAATAAAAGGCTTTATTCATCCCATGGATGCAGCACAGAAGTTGCTACTCTAAACTTTTATTTTTTTTTTTAAATTTCCACAGTTGGGTTGTTTGTTTTTAAAAGGAAGTCTTTCACCCAAAATTCATTGCACGGGCAGATTAAGTAGGTTATTACAAATGATGAACAGGAGTTTTTTCCACAAATATTTTTCTCTTATCCTTTTTACTTCTTGTCTGACATTAGAGTAGGGCTGAAGAAGTCGATTATTTCAGTAATCGAGTATTCTAATCTTAATCAAGTAATCGGATAAGAACTATACTGCAAACACTGCGACTTTTTTTTTTTTTAACATCACTCTAACTTTATTATAAAGCCTCTGTAACGTTGTTGTTCTGTTGAACATGCTAAAAAAAATATCAAACAGATACGGCGTTCATTAAACTGAATTAAACTAAATTTTTACAATTTAACTAAACTCACTATAGCACTTTATTTTCTGTGGATTATTATTATAATTATCTTAAGCAAAAACTTTGCAGAGTTGGGGAAATGTGATAGCTAGCAGAGTAGCCGCCGCATTGATATAAGTTCTGAATCAGCCTTTACACAGAGCTCTAAACAAGAGTGTGATTTAGCAGACTTCTCTCAATCATGGATCACACTGATTTCTGTTAATTGCTACTAATTATCATTATTATATTAGCCGCAGCAGCAGCGTTGCGCTATGCTATCTGTATCTTACAGTAGACACAGTGCACTACATTTTTTTTTCTTTTCTTTTTAATGTTAAATTCTTTGCAATCCGCGTCCCACATCCATCTTCAGTGACGTATAAGCAGCCGAACAGCGAGCGTAACAGAAATGACAATCCATGCCAAACAGTGAGAAGTATAGTGGACCGCATTAAGCCAAACTTCAACACAAATAATTTTTATCGGAGCTTTTTAGTTAGCGAATTGCTCGATTTATTCAAATAATCGTTTCAGCCCTAGACGAGAACACGTTTGCTTTTCGCACAACCTTCCCTCCATTGTTCCTCTCATGGCTAGCATCCTACATTTGTCAGTGATTTCTTACCTTGCTAACTTGCTCAACTTGTTTTGACCCTCCCCCTTCCTACAAAAAGAAATAATACTGCTATTGGGGCTTGCAAAGTCAGGTCATACTGCAGACAAATGAAGTCGCTTCAGGGTAACATTGCTTGAATGAAATGCGTGCCATACATTTATTTGCAATTCTTTTTTAAGAAACACCACCCCCACCTTGAAGTCCCTCCAGTTTTGGGTGACCCTTCTGGGGTTTCTGGAAATGATTACCATCTGTCAGATGGAACAATCAGATAAAACACCTACAGTGGTTGCAGAGGGACCGGTATTGGGGTAAAGGTTGCGTTCTCTCCTCTCTGATTGAATCTACTCTTTTCACACTTTTACGCTATCAACCACTGCAGCTGTGAGAGTTGACGTAGGCCAAAATAAAGGTTTTACCGTGTCACTTTGCTGTAATTGTTTCAAGAAGCTGCGTGGGTGATGTCATACTGAATCACCATGCATTTAAATGTACATAATTGTTTGACTACAGCCAGAGGCACGCTGTAGTCCTCACGTCTTTATGATTGAGCCTCAACAACGAGCACAACTAGTGACGACTGCAGAGAGAATCTGGAATTTTGCGTTGAGTGCAGCTGTTGTATTAAAAACCTGCCAATGTGAATCAAGCTGGGCTGTGCCAGGCTAAGCTTTAACACGACTGTTGGAGTCTGATTTTTTTTTTTTTCAGTGCGTTTCTGGCACTTAGCTTCGCGCTCAGAATCACAGTACTTTTTTTTTTTTCCCACATTCTGCAGGCTGGAAAGTGGCGACATGGCCAAAGCGAGGGTTTAATGCCCCGGCATGCACAAACCCTTGTTGTGCACATGCATCCTCAGACATTTCCTCAAAGCACTGCCTGAAAGGGTGATCTTTTTATCGAAGCTTTTTTTTTTTCATGCTTTAAAATATCTGCGTCATCTGCCGTGTTTCTATTCCCAAAAACTAGCTCGTCCCATTTCAGTCGAATTTTCGTGTTTATCCGTTGATTAATTTTTCACCACTTCTGGTTGCTGCTTTCTTGTTTAGTTTCTCTTGAAAGTTTCTCTCGCACAGCGAATGGGATTAACGCTTAAAATGCACTGAGCATATCAAGTCTCTCCCAACATCTGGTTGTCTGGGCAAATCAGAGGTCCTGCAGGAAAATGGATGGGGGCCCCTGCACAGCCAGATTAGCAGATCTTATCAGAGCAACTTCAACTTGGCATCTCTCTCCAGAAAATGCAAGAACCAAACACGTGTAATTAGCGTGTGCCGCACGAGCATTGTTTCACTCTTTTCACAGACGTACACCCTTTTTTAAAAAGAGCCAATTTCACCTTTGAAAACTGAAAAAGATTGTTTCTATTCATGTTTTTGTCACTGCTCATACACGCACTGGTTATTCTCCAAGTTGCAGGCTTTTTCTGTGTCGCTTTTTGTACATTACTCGGCATAATTTGCTCGATTTTCTACATGCAGTGCTTCGGCTTCAAGCTTCTACTGCTTAAATGTTGTCACTTAAAATTTTGTGGGCCAAAGGGCCGGAAAAGCACGGTGGTTCACGGTCACACATCCTGGCATATTTGACACGCAGCGTGTGTGAGGGAATATACTATTTACAGAGCTTTTTCTTAAGATAAGATTGGTGATATGTAGCCAGACTGTAGCTGCTAATTGCTATCGTGCATTTCTCTGGCATATTTGACACGCAGCGTGTGTGATGGAATATACTATTTACAGAGCTTTTTCTTAAGGTAAGATCGGTGATATGTAGCCAGACTGTAGCTGCTAATTGCTATCGTGCATTTCTCTAAGGTGATCATTTTACAGCATTCAAAGATTTAAATATTTGAAGGAGCTTACATAGCGCAACACACGGAGCCTGCGAGAAATGGCCACTTCCACCAGCCGCATGATAACACAAACTGATTGTCATGGTTCCAAATAAGGCTTCTGATGTTCTTCTGATCTGATGTTTTTTGTTTGTTTGTTTGTTTTTTTACTTCTCAACACTGGTATCAACAGTAAGTATATGCTGGCAAAAATGGAATATGGCTCCGGGCCTCAGTGTGCTGCATTCACAAACAGCTAATCATAGTCATGTCCCTTCAATGAGCTTAAGTTAATAATCATGTATGATATTTGGAGGCTGGAAAACATCTTCTCATCATGTGACCTTCATTTTATGGCTGTAATTTGAAATTTGAAAAATGACCCATCCCTCACTGGAAAATTGGCTTTGCTGAGCTGCTTTCTGACATTAGCGCATCTTAATCATAATAATAATGCTTATTGCATAGTTTTAAAGACCATAAATATGCCTTTGTCAAATGCTTCAAAGCAATCAGATCAAACACGGGGACGTTGTGTTGTGGATTCATTTAGATTAATTCAAGTTTAAATACCATTTGCAAAAAGATTCAAGACAGAATGTGACGTATTTACACTTAACATGCGTTTTATTTGAACTAAAATAAATAAATAATCTTTCATATTAGAATCCAACTTTGTAAAGCCTGCGTCTGGACAATAGGAATCGATCTGCTGTTTTTTGCAATCATTTGGCAGTTGTTTTAGTCAATATATCAGAGGAAGACCTACTTACTGTGTGCGCGTGAGTGTGTGTATGTGTGTGTGTGTGGGTGTGTGTGTNGGGGGGGGGGGGGGGGGGCAGGTGTGTCTGTTTGTTTCTGTAAATGGGGAAGGCTTTCTTTTCGCTTCCACTCTCCAGTGGCCACATATTTTGGATATTGATGCATCTCTGCTCTCACATCTGATGCGCTTCCTGTTTAAACATTCTGACTGCATCTTCATTTGAGTGAAGTGCATCAGGAATTACTGTTAAGAAAAATGTGACTAAGACAGGACTGACTAAACATTTAGGTTTAGGAAACTTTATTTCCTCTAGGATCGAATGGAATAGCAGGCTGGCTGTCTGATGAGCGTTGAGAAATCTGTTATGATCTCATAGATTGGAGTCATGCCGCATGAGGTCACCAGTGAAGATACACAATGGTTTCCCCTAAGTAGCAGCGTGTGACTTTATGCGCATCACAAAAATAAGATCTGAAAAAATAAGCAGTTTACTCGACATTTTTCTTGCATAATAACTTTCCGAACTCCCGTAGTTGTCCTGTTTCTCTGGGGTTTGTGTCTCCCGGGGTTACAGGCGAACAACATGTTTACAGCCTTGCAGAGCATCCGCAGAGAGCTGCTTCCTCCAATCTCTGTCCTCCTCTTTCCAACCAGACCTGTCAGTGCTCCCACGCCCTCTCTGACCCAGCCCAGAGCTGGGGGGGTTATGCCCCCCCACCCCCCACGTCTAAAGGAAAAACACAGTTTGACAGCAACATCAGGAGAGCTTCAACTGTAACATAGTCTGAATGAGATATTAATCCAACAGCAGCAGCAGTGAGTCATTAGCTTTGGATGGATGATGATATCAGTGACGCTGATATTTCTCTCTGGGATTGTATTTTCGTTTTTATTATGTTAGCATAGGAGGGGGAGGGGGGGTTCCTGTTGTCTCTTTCCCTTCTTTTCTTCTTCCGCATTAAATTAAAGATAAAATTATCAAGCTGTTGATACTGAAGCTCTGTTTACCCTTTTTGTGGTTTGTGTGTATGAACTTCTGATTTTTTTAAATAAAGAAAAGCCAAGCAGACGCTAGTTCCTCAGCACCGTCGCTCTCACCCAGGCCAGAAAGCACATGGGGCTTATTATTTAGGAGCTGCTTTGAGTGCACGAGTGCCAAAACCAACACAGGCAGCTGCAATATTGCTGTAGGGTTAACAAGAGCGAGTCATCAATGTCTAAGACGGCGTTAGCTGTCAGCCATTTCAGTCCATACATAAACACACACTGTGCTCGGTCAGTCTGGGTTACCATGAGCTATGACACCAAAAGTAGACACGGGAAATGAGAAATAGTGGCTGCATGAAAGGTGGAGTCATTTCTGCTGGTTGAAGTTAACCGACTAAGCACTAGACTGTTTAGCTTTGTGTCATTTCATTCGATTGATATCTAATCTAAGCTAACTTTTTTTTCTTTTTTTAACCAGAACATGTGTGCTGTGCTTAATGATATTGCCCATGAGACAGTGGCTCCACTGGAATGCTGTCAGCTCTTAGAGCTGATAATCAGAACCAGATTCTGCATCCCGGGATCCTGTGCAATCACAGTACAGCCAGTGCGATGTCTGGAAATTTCACTTCCTTTTTTTCCCCCCCTGTGTGGGTGTGCGTGCACGTGCGTGTGCGTGTGAGTGTGTGTGTGTGTGTAACCTCATGTCAGAAATGCAGATCTAAATTTGATTAGCCATGGAATCAGAACAGCTTTTCCTCTGCGTTTGTATGGCACAGCGCTCCAAGCGCAGACAAATTAGACTCCAGACCCCCAGTATGATAGGATTTGGTTGCAGGAATATCTGAGGGAAGAAAGGTCTGTTGTTGATTTAATGTCAAATTGGGCTGATGTGAACTGTCTGTGGAAAAGGGAATAATGTGAAAGGCGTTGCTAATAGTGACACGAAACAGAAACATTTTTAAAGGAACACAATTACAGATGCGTCAATGTAGAAACCCTGAACTGTGGGGCCCCCCAGTACCAGTTCTTGTTGTAGGAGGTAAATTTAACATACTCACTGATCATAAAGAGACAAAGCAATGCATGTTTTAAGTTTTATTTAAAGAAGATATTGTCATCCATTCAATCAAAACCTGCTTGAAAACTATGCTTACGATTTTTTTTTCAGCTTTGCTCACCTACAGAGCAGTTCCCTGATTGGTCTGAACATTTTCTTGGATCTACAGTTTAAACGACTGTAACACCATACAGATATGAGAATAATGAGAGAAATACTGAGGGTTTTAACAACGCTAAATCCTGGGAAGGAGAAAAAAAAATGCTGAAATTTCAGCTTTTTTAGGGGTCATGTCGCGTTGTGTAAAAAAAGCTAAAACTCTAATCCATCGACTTAACAATTTTTCATTACGGCAGCCAGTTTGGACACAGTTTTTTTTTTCCTTTTGTTATTGTGCAAACTGTGAAAGACCATGGTATTAAATGAGATTACTCACCCTGATTTATTTTTCCTCCTGCATTAATAAGCCTGACCGCCTCCCTTGAGGAGTTGTCATCTTTGATTATAGCGGAATGTCCAGTGAGAGCTTTTTCTAAATAAGTGCTTGTGCTAATGGAACAAAATGTATTCAGGTTGGCGAAAAGTCTAATCAAAATGACACACGGGGAACAGTACAGATCAAGAGCTACTTGGTCTCATTAAGAAACTCAGTGAAAGAGATTTGGCTTTTCCCAGTAGCGCTAGAAGTGCTTTTTTTCCCAACCTGGAGACAGCATGTTGTAGGTATAGTACTGATAATCATCTGACTTGGAAGATAGCGCTCATGCTGTATTCTTTCCTAATTGTTTTCAGTGATGGTATGATAATAACGCAATCCGTTATTGCTAAACAATTGCAACTCTTAAAAATATTTTTCTCTGTTTCCCTTGAATACAAATGGGGCATTTTACACAGGACAAAACAAGCAATTTTCAGACGCCACCCCTGGGTTCAGTCTGGACAATAGCACTGCATAAATGAGCTGATTTACTGGTGTGACCCTGGTGGACAGAGTGAGAGAAGGTTGGATTTAACAGCAACAAGGAAGAGAGAGAGAGACGGAGGTTAAAACCTGTGGATTTAGATGAGCTCTTTCTCCATCTGATCTCAACCACTGTGTGCACTTTAATAAGCACTTTCATTTATATTAAAGATGCAAATGTAGCCTTTACAAAGAGATTGATATGCATGGAGAAAACTGCGTGTGTGTATGTGTGTGTGTGTGTGTGTGTGTGTGAGAGAGAGAGAGAGAGAGAGAGTGTGTGTGTGTGTGTGTGTGTGTGTGTGTGTGTGTGTGTGTGTGTGTGTGTGTGTGTGTGTGTGTGACTTTATCAGGGTTCTCTGTTCATTAGCCGAGTGTAATTGTGTTAGCAGTGTTGTAGGCAGGATAGGAAGAAAATATCAGTGTGTAAAGGTCACATCAGAGGAGAGATGACATACAGATAGTGTGCGCATATGTGGGAACCACACACACGCACGCACACACACACACACACACACACAGACACACACACACACACACACACACACACACACACAAATATATATATTCTTGTACTTCTATCTTTGTGAGGACTTTCATTGGCTTAATAATGTATTACCCAGCTCCTTACCTGCTACCGCTAACGTAAACCCAATTTTAACCCAAACCTTAAAAGCATGTCTTAACCCACAACCATTTGAAGTCATCACTCTCAGATGCCCATAAACAATGTTTTGGTTGTGCACTTGGATGCTTTCTCCTACAGCGAGCTATGTGTGTGTCCTTATGTGAGTGTGTGAAGGTCTGTGTAGGCATGTGAGTGTCTGATTCACATGGCAGTGCATAATCACTCCTCTGTAAGCTTGGCATCTGAACTGTAGAAAAACGGAAAGAGCAGTTACATTATCTGCTTAAGGGTTTTCTGTGTCTGGTCTGCATGTGTGCTGAATTCAAACTGAATCACGAGTGGATGTTTGTTCTTGTAAACAGAGTTCTTGCAGATGCATCAATACGTCACTCTTCTCAGGAAGTGTTACAAATTGGTACATGGGTAGTACTACATTGGTACTACATGGGTAGTACTTGTGACTCAATAAATGTTACAATATCTCTGGAGATACAGTTGAAACCAGAATAATGACAGATGCCAGAATAATGACAGGGAGAATAATGACCTTGAGATTGCTATGAGTTTAAACAATTTGGGAAAGCCCGGGTGACGATGTCATCACCTTGGAATATCCTTGGAAGCCTATCAGAGGCTTCCAAGGATATTCAAATGACAACATTTGGTCATCTGGGGCCCATTTCAGAAGCAGGTTTAGTGAGTTAATTCGCTGTGATTTAAGGGAAACTCAGGGTTTTTGCTTTCAGAAAGCCGGTTCAGCGTAACTCTGAGTCAGTTACCCGGGTAATGTACTCCGTAAAACTAACCTGCTCGCTAGCAGGTTAGTTCCAAATAACCCCCAATTTTGCCTGCTCTCGAAGCCTGCAGACTGCCGGGAGATGATGATCCGATTAGACGTTTAAGCCCTGATGAAAACTTCTTATAGCGTAACCGATTTATTTGCACCCTCAATAGTTTATTTAACAGCATTTTCAGCCTTCACATCATTCATATCCCAGAAATGCTCTCAGTGTGGAGCTAATTCTTTGTTTTGTGTTTTGTTTTGTGTTTTTTTTAATCTTTTTTTTGCCAACTTTTTTTTTTTTTTTAATATATTATCGGTGAGCATGTGTCCAGGGTAACGGGCTGCCATAAACATTACTGTTGCACTCAAATGATTTTGAAACACTTAATCTGCGTTCCATTGATTGTGTTTTTTATATCCCCTTGCACGAGCCTAAGTTTTGGTAACTCTGATTCAGAGTTCATTAAGCCAACTCCTACCTACTCCTGTTCTGAAAACTGAAAACTCTGAGTTGCCAAACTCTGACATTTTAGAGTTTGGCAATGCTGAGTTTAGGTTCGACCTCCGAGTTTCGAAAACACGCTTTCTGAAACGGGCCCCAGTTCAAACAATTATCCACAAATATAATCACCATGAGAATATCCAGCCCTCAAACTGCTCATGAAGCAGACGGGTTCTGTGTCCCAAAATTCAACCTGCTTTGGTCTGAAATGTGCATATCAGCCCAAGAACCAAAAGCAAAAGACCTTGTGACGATGCCGGCTGAAGCTGGTGAGAGTGTGTCTTTATCTACAGTGAAACAAGTTCTGTACCGACATGGGCTGAAAGGCCACTTTCCCAGGAAGAACATTACTCCAAATGAGGCATGAAAAACACCAGATTAAAATTAGCAGATGCAAATTTTAATCTGGTGTTTTTCAAAAAAGACCCTATTTTTTTACTTGTCCTGCGGTCTGATGACACTAAATTTGAACTTTTTGGCGATAATGACAATTGTTACATTTGAACTATAAAGGAAGAAACTTGCAAGCCAAATGAAAAATATGGGAGTGGTAGCATCATGTTGTGGGGTTGTTTTGCTGCAGGAGGAACTGGTGCACTTCACAAAATAGATGGCATCATGAGGAAAGGATTATGTGGAAATACTGAAGTAACATCTCAAGACATCAGCCAGGAAATAAAAGCTTGGGTGCAAAAGGGTTTTCCAAATGGACAATGACCCTAAGCAACGTGGTTACAAAGTGGCTTCAGGATAACAAAGTCAATGTTTTGGAGTGGCCATTACAAAGACCTGACCTCAATCCAATGGGCAGAGCTGAAAAGGCTTGTGTGAACAAGGCGGCCTACAAACTTGGCTCAGTTTCACCAGTCCTGTCAGGAGGAATGGGCCCAAATTCCTGCAAACTATTGTGAGAAGCTTGTTGAATCACATCCAAAACGTTTGACCCAAGTCATACAGTTTAAAGGCAATGCTCCCGAATACTACAGAAATGTACTCCTGACTCTCAGGAAAGTAATGAACAATTCTTCCTCCCTTTCAATTTTTCTGGCATTTAGCCGATAGAAATAATTTTGGTAATCCTAAATGACCCCAAACATTAAAAATTTAATCTGATTCAATCTTAGACATTAAGAAAAAAAAAAGGTTATGTACCTTTTAATATCATGTATGTAAACTTCTGGTTTCAAATGTACTACCTTGTAAATGTTTGGGCTGCAAATGTTAACATTTTTACATTAAAAACATTGTCTTGCCATCATCATTCACCATAAAACATATTTAACTGACACAGATGTACATCACATTTTTTTAATTCATACTTTAAAACCTCTGTCTGAAGTCAGCTAAATATATTAAATAAATTTATGGTAATCAAGATCGAGCTTTATCACCAACCCAGCTCCACGTGGTCTCATGCAGAGCAGATGCAGGCAAATAAGCGTTTATATCTTCACCTTCCTAATGGCAGTCTCAGTTTATAGCCAGCATTACATCACTGCTGTGGCTATAAAACCAGTTTTATTGCAGGTCGAGTATAAAGTCTGGCAGCAGAAAAAACGCAGTAGTATTCCTCTTGCCTCTAGATATAAAACGGCAATATGCACTTAGTTTCCCATCTGTCTCCCCGCAGAAAGGTCTGCAGCAGAGCAGTAGCAAAGAAGTCTCTCTTCTGATTTGTCCTTGTCAGTACTGTCCTCCAAATTGTTTTCTTCCCCTTCTCCTATGCATGTACAGACAAACTGGTTTCAGTGTAGTAATTTTCCTCTTCTGCACGTGGAAAATACAATCTGTGGAGGCTCTTTTTTTTGTTTTCTTTCCCTCCGTCACCCCATCCTGAATATCCATAATCGCTCCCTCCCCCCGCAAAAAATTGCCTGCTTCGTTCACACACGCCAAATTCTTTGATAAAGAACAGTGTTTCGAGACCCATTCAAGTGCTTACACCCCTTCTAAATGATTTTAGCTGCAGGGAAACCACTTTGGAGACTATGGTACATTGCATGGAAATGATTCGACTGTAGAGTGTAAATTCAAAAACATTTCAAAACATTTGTCCTTTCAAAGACCTCTCCCTCTATACCATCTCATTGCTTTTTGCCATAAAAAATACTTTCTTGTCAAGGTCTTGAACGTTAGGTCCCTAAGGTGCTATAGAAAAGACTCACTCCAAGAAAACACAATAGGAAAACTGTGATTGCTATTGTGTCTCTGGTGTTAAAATG
Organism: Arothron firmamentum; assembly: GCA_016586285.1. Taxonomy (NCBI): domain Eukaryota; kingdom Metazoa; phylum Chordata; class Actinopteri; order Tetraodontiformes; family Tetraodontidae; genus Arothron; species Arothron firmamentum. The sequence goes on from BJFM01000816.1 coordinate 16,373, forward strand.
TTCTCTCTGATTTCAAAGTGTGTTTGTGACCTTGTTAACGTGACCAATCGGTCTTTCTTAGGTGCTATTACATGCATTGGCCAAAATAGGCATCCAGCTCAGGAGCTCAGGTTTTTTTCATCTCCTTCCTGCAGTTAAAGGGCTACAGTCTCTGAATGTGAAGTTAAAAAAAAAAGAAAAAAAAAGAACCATGCATCCTTTCCATCTAAAATTATATGTCTGAATTATTCCACGGTCAATATCTGACTTTGTGCTGTTTAATCGGCTAAGTCAATGCTAAAATCCAACCACAGAGGACGAGCGATGCACTATAATATCAGCACAACATAGGCACCACACCGGTAATAATAGTTCCCAAGGAGCTTTGTCATCTGTCAATGTCAATGTCAAGTGTTTTTAGATTAAAATTGAATCGTCAAAACAAATTGAAATAAAAATGTTGTATCTTTAATGAAAGTGAGATGCTAATCTCTTTCCTCTTCAAAAAAAATAGAACCAATCCTTTGACAATAGACCTCTTGTGTGCTGTGAGTCATTTTTAAAGCATTCACAGAAATAAGTGTTGTTGGGTTAGTTGTCTTTTTTTTTTTTTTTAAATTAGCAAGTGTACTTTATGTATTATTATTCATGCTGTTGTTTTGCACGCGTTTGTGTGAGATTTTCACACTTTTACTTTTTAAAACAATGAAATAGAATCATACAATGTGCACACTGCCGTTACTGTTGATATTTCTGCACATAAAAGGGGAAAGAATTATAAAAATGCCATATGATGGACATTTTTGAGTGGGATCCATATCTCACTTATTTACTCTTTGTACACAGTTTGCTGTACAGATTTAAAAACAAGGCCAATTTTGCTTATTGATTTGTTGTAGTTATGAATTAAGTTCAAGTGGCTGATCGACTGTATTTTAGAGTGCAAACACAAGCATGCTTCAGCAGTCAGTTTTATTTCACTTTTTTAATAAATCTCTAAATTCCTCCACTCTGGAGAGTTTGGAAGACTGAGAGGAGAGTTGAGATGTTCTCTGTCAGATTAAGAATGATTAAGGCAGAAAAGTGAGTATTTCCGAGGGCAGATCTTAGTAGCAGCGTTTTTCAAAACAAAATTGTTTGATTGTGCGGCAATGCTTCCAACACAGTCCAACAGATTACAATGCTAAGAAAACTTCATAAAAGCACAATTACACACTTTTTCTGGCAAAGAAATGATGCCTTAGAAAACAATAAGATGAGTCACACCTTAGTTTAATACACAAACTTCCTGACTATCCATTTGACCATCCATCCATCCATCCATCCATCCATCCATCCATCCACCTTTTACCAATTATATACAGCCATTGCCATTTAAAAAACTAGTGTGGAGACTTAAAATGCAATTACAACCAATTCAATATTTTGTAAGTGTTTTTCTCAACAGAATCCATCTAAAAAAGTCCTAAATCTAAAATAAAATCTGAACAAAAAACTGTCATAGACTAGATAGTATCTTTAAATAAAGCAGACAATATCCCTCAGAGTGTAAAAAACACACATCAGAAAATGTATTTGTAAATAATGTATTACTTATAAACCAGCAGGTGGCCTGTTTGAGCATTGGCAGATGTGCTGTATGTACTGTATATACACAGGCATACAGTATATAGTATATCAGATTTAAATACTGTCTGTTTATTGGTTGTTTTATTTGCTCCAGTTCCACTTCTCATCCTACATTTATTTATCTCATCTTTGGCAAGCTGGACATCGCTGATGTACTTGCAGAGGAATTTCTGACTTCCTGTTTAACACTGATTGCGGTAGACTAGTTTAAGCTGTGCCTCAATAAAACAAAAATCTCCTTTCAGATTGTGCAAACTACCTTATGTTGTTTTTTATTTTATCTTTTTTTTTTTTTACATTAAGTTAATCATGCATATTATTGCATCAATTTTGACTGTCATTGTTGTCAATAACACCCCCAAAGTATACCGGGTGCGGAGCGGCTCCGACATGATCGCGCAGCTGATTTGTTTCCATTCAAGTCAATGCGTGAAAATACACAGGCTTTGTCGGAGGGCGAGCGGAGCACGCTGCCCTCTGACAAAATACACATTACTTCTATTTTGGTTGGATGCCAGGGCACGTCACAACAATGTAGCATAGTGCATTCTGTGCGGGAAAGGAAATTGAGTGCGAAGAGAAAATAAAACATCTGGAAAATGTTTAAAATAAAAGGTCCTGTATTTAGAGCAATAGTTTTCACAGGTCCTAGGTCTTGTGAGGGTCATCTCGCAATCATTTTAGACAAGGGTGAAGAAAGACTCGAAGTACAAAGCCATACCATTATTTATGATGTGTCACATCCTTTTGAGAAGTATAATATAAAAAAGACATGGCAAGGAAGGTGATTTCAGAAGTCAAGGAGTGAATGGTTATTCACTGAAATGACTCAAATTAATGCTTACAGTGATTAATGTGTTTTTCATCTACATAACTCCAAAGTGGTAATATTGCGTGGTTGTGCGTGATTTCGAGCTGCAACGTGAACGCATGTATTGTATTATCGGGGGGTCATACCTTTCAGATGCTTAATTCCCAGTAGTAATCCCCTTGTGCTCAACTGTTTGTCCGCCTTCACTCCCCATCTCGCCTGTGCTGTAAATTCAACTCCGACTTACAAGAGGCATAAGAAAATAATCGAATCAGCTGGTCTGTGATATATAGGAGATATTTATTATTTGCATTAGAGGAAAACTAAGTGATCTCCAAGAACAGCCCTACCAAATTATTACAACCAACATAATTAACTTGAGTTTAATTGATACTGTTGGATTGAATCTACATTGCTGAGATTGCACCAAACCGGAAACACACAACATACGGTAAAATTTAAAACTTGACGCAATCTAGTTGAATGTTAAGTTCAACATTTAGTTAATTAACATTTCAGCTACTCTGTAACGTCTGAATTGCATAATCTTGCAGGAGTTGTAGTTGTTCTCATGGAGCCTGTTTGTCGATGTGAGCATGGATGTTTATGTGCGTGTTTTAAATAAAGATGTAAGGGATGTAAATTCAACTGAATGGATGCAGGAGAGCCAGACAGAATCTCAGAGTCTGAAGTCAGCATTTATATGTGTGGGTTGCTGCGTAAGCGGTGTACAGTGAGTATGTGGTGCTTGGCCACTCTCTGTAAATATGTGTGTAATCAATGTGCCAAACAACATTCAATCAGGGATGGACTACATTTGAAAGTTTACACATAGGATATACACCTGTAAACCTGGCTAAGTTGACAGTTTCATATGTTACGAAGTGTTTAAGGAGAAAATATAAATATTTTTACCATTTAGTTTAATCTTTACAAAGTAAGTAAAAGTACATGCCAATAGACTTATCCTTTAAACTTGTCTTTGCTTTTTTCCCCTCCCTCCTCCCTTGTCATGACTACTTAGTAGAGAACAAGTCATGTGAATTGGAGACAGAATCAAATGTTTGTGAAGATTAAAGTACAAATTCTTTAAAGGGCTCTGACGATATAAGCCATCTTGCCCCGAAACCTCCATGGTTGGATGTCAGGTAATGAATAATTTTTGACTAGATAAACAGACACTGGTTAATTTACAGTGTTTTCAGTCCATTATCCTTTTTTATTAGTTTTATAGTTCAGCAACATCGTACAAAACCTTTGAAATAAGCAGTTCAGCATAAATGTCATCACAAAAAAAACTAGCAACATGATTTTTATCCTGGACAACATTGATGTTCCTGGTTGTACATGTCAGTATCAGTCTTGGTATCTCCAATTTTACTTCACAGACATCAGAGATGGTGAAGCAACAATGGCTCAGAAATAGTCACTTTAAAATGTCGCTCAGAATAATATGTGTCTGTTTTAGCATATATGGCCTATTTTCTTCTGTCAATCAGTCGGACAAGTACATAGGCCACGCAGCTGTTTAATGTTGGCTATTTCTGTGTGTGTTGATGCCGTGAAGTCACTGTGATACTATGTAAAATGGTGTGTGTCTTAGATGGTGACAAAAGATGTTTTGTCCTGACGAGACAGACAACAGCATCGTCATCCGGGCCACTGTAATCACGGCCTGGCTACAGATGAAAGAAGCTATTGACAAGAAACTGAGGGAGAGGAATGCAATGAAAGCAAAAAATGAGAATCAGGGGCAGGAAGAGAGACAAGAAAGGTTCACTGTTAAGTTTGTGCCTTGTGCACTACATCGAGACTGTCAAGCATTCAAATTTATGAAAATAAAGTTTAACTGTGTAAAGGTATTTACTGATTACAAGGAAGTACTGTGGGATGAAGATGCTACAAATTCACTTTATTTAAGCTACATATCGAGTTTTTTTCATCTCTTTTCATTTGACTGTATTCAAAAAACCCAAATTTGATAAAATGTTTAAAATGCAAAATATGTGTTTGAGTTTACATCTGCTTTTTCCTTTTTTTTTTTTTAGGGATTGTGGTGACGAGACAGACGACCAGGGAATGATGTTCTAAAATAACAGTGGAGAAAGAAAGGAAAGAGTGCAGAGAAAACCAACCGCTCTGAGACACTCCACTTATATCATCAAACCTCGTGGGTCCTATAAGGCGCTGCCTGATCTCTGAGAGGATTACGTACCGAGAAAACACTCTGTCACGCTTCCTCCTCCTTCGCTAAGATGGCTTCATACCATAACCCAGCCTTCATCATTGCCATTCTCTTCTTTCTTCTCCTTTCCATCTCCATGCTCTCTGCTTCTATGCCCCCCACCTCCCCCCTTCTTTCCTTTTCTCCACCAGAAGGTGGCCTCACGCATTTGGTGGTTAACAATAAAACGGGCGAAGTCTACCTTGGTGCTGTCAACTGGATCTATAAGCTCTCCAGCAATCTCACCAAGCTACGCAGCCATGTCACTGGTCCGGTCACGGACAATCCTCGTTGTTACCCTCCGCCTGGTGTTCAGTCCTGCCCACATGAGCTGGTGCAGACCTCCAACGTCAATAAACTTTTGCTGCTTGATGCCGCCCACAATCGCTTGATTGCCTGCGGAAGTACCTCCCAGGGAATATGCCAGTTCTTGCGTCTAGATGATTTGTTTAAGCTTGGCGAGCCCCATCACCGTAAGGAGCATTACCTATCCAGTGTCGCTGAAGCCGGGACCATGTCCGGTGTCGTGATCTCCCCAGATGTTTTCGGTGGCGGCGGGAAACTTTTTGTCGGCACACCTATTGACGGAAAATCTGAATACTTTCCAACACTGTCCAGCCGCAAGTTGATGTCGAATGAGGAAAATGCTGACATGTTCAACTTTGTCTATCAGGATGAGTTTGTCTCCTCGCAGCTTAAGATTCCCTCTGACACGCTTTCCAAGTTCCCGGCATTTGATATCTACTACATATATGGCTTCAACAGCGAGCAGTTTGTGTATTATCTTACCTTACAGCTTGATACCCAACTCACGTCACCAGATGCAAGCAGCGAGCAGTTCTTTACATCTAAAATTGTCCGCCTTTGTGTTGATGATCCCAAGTTTTACTCCTATGTTGAGTTCCCCATCGGCTGCACCAAAGACGGAGTGGAGTATCGTTTGGTCCAGGATGCTTATTTGGCTCGGCCAGGAACTCGTTTGGCACGTTCGCTCGGTATTCAAGAGCATGAAGAGGTTCTGTTCACTGTGTTTGCACAAGGTCAAAAGAACAGAGCCAAGCCACCCAAGGAGTCGGCATTGTGTCTGTTTACAATGAGACGGATAAAGGAGAAGATAAAAGAGAGGATACAGTCATGCTACAGAGGAGAGGGGAAGCTGTCCCTGCCCTGGCTACTCAACAAGGAGCTGGCCTGCATCAATTCAGTGAGTATTTCAGACAATACTGCACCAATTCTTATGTTTTCTATTGGTAAGTGGTCAGAGAATAGTGTGATATGTTCTTTCATTTTATGTTCTGACAGATGTGGTGTAAATACTATAAATAAGAACAAGGTTTTGAATTTATTTGTTGCTGTTTGAAATCTTGGACATCCTGATTGATGATCAACGATGTTTTTTGTGATCACGTAGCCTTGGTCTACCAGTCATGCTGCTTTGTTGTCTGGCAAAGCTGTTTGTCCAGCCATGGCAATCCAGACTATTTTCATACCTTGTTCCACAGAATGACGTCCTAAACTCTCTCAGAATAGGGGCAACCCTCTCTTCTTTTGAAAAGCTCATGAAGACACATGTCTTCTGAGATCATCTGCTCTTCTGAAAGCACTTATTTTTCTCTCCTCTTCCTTCTCACCTCCTCTCTACTTCTCTCCTCTTTTTCTATCCCTCCCTACTCAATCAATCAATCAATCTTTATTTATATAGCGTCTTATACAATCAAAATTGTT
>BJFM01000821.1:10757-35901 GCA_016586285.1 Arothron firmamentum
GTGTGTGTGTGTGTGTGTGTGTGTGTGTGTGTGTGTGTGTGTGTGCGAGAGAAAGAGACAGAGAGACCGAGAGACAGAAAAAGAGAGACGCTGTAAGTCTAAGTTGGAAATACACACATGTAGCACACACCCATAGTCTGGTGTTTGCTATATTAGCTGTGCACCTCACAAGATTAAATTCATAAACCCAGAATAAAAGCAGAAATATTTTGTCATTTTTTGGGAAGTCGTTCATTTCCTGCACCGGGATGATAGAGGAAGCTGTACACTCGGCACAAGCCATAAAAGAAATGTGGCTTTGAGCGCCTGAGATTTTTGTTAATTAGCGTGTACTAAACAGTGTTTTCAGATGTTCAAAAGCAGAATTTAATCCAATACTTGTTTTTGCTCTGGGCCAGTTGCCTGGCAACCTGGAGTGAGACCCGTAAGTAATAGAACTCCTCAGTAAAAAAAATGGTCTGATGTTTACAACAGCCACACCCAACACTGGAGTCAGAGTCAGGTTTTTAAAAAAGAGTCAGATTTTTAAAAAAGATTAAAAGATTACTTGTACATTGTTTATGTAATAGTTTCATGAGAAAGGAACGTTGGCAGCGCTGCAATAAGTCTGTAGCGTTTCCTAGAACATTTCAGTTCATGCTAGAGCTGTAACGGATGTAGTTAGGATCCACAACACTTAAGATTTGTTTTTTCGGTTATATAATACATCAAAATAAGACCTGATGACAGTGAACGATAATTCAACAGAAGCATTTTCTGAATAAACCAATATTACTCAAGTCGAAATCTGGTCTGAGCGTGTCTCAGAAGCTCTTAATTTTTATTGCACTTCATCTGAACAAAACATGAGTCACCTGGATCTACTTTCACACTCCTTTTGGTGTCATTTTTGCACAATAAAGGAGAAAAAAAATTCTATATTGATGAACCAAATATTTTTTGTTCATTTTTGCAACTGAAGAATTCATGACTTTACAGAAAAGGTGGGGAAAAAGGGAATCCACCTTTGCTCATTGATGCCATGATCCATTATTTTTCTTTTCTGTTGCAGATAGAGAACCACATATCAGACATTGACAACTGAGTCAAGGTCAGTTTTTCATTTATCCCTGGGAGAACACACTCCCTTTTTTTTATCTATAAAGAACCTTTTGCACAATATCCTGTCGAACCCTTAGTAATTAAAACAGCTACATGCAAACGCCTCCTTTTCAACCACAACTATAGTTCAAAGATCTAAATCTGCCCCCCCCACTTTTAATGAAAAAGATAGTCAGGAACACAGCGCGAACCACTCAGAGCTCCAATGAGTGTCTGTGTAATTGCAGGGACATGGCTGCATCTCATCTCCACTCCCCATCGAACCACATTTCTATGATTTTCTTTGTCTAAACAAGCAGCAGTATGATTTCATTTGGCTCAGGCTGACATTTCCTCCCTGCTGTCCTTAACTGATAAAAAGGAACTATTTTAGCCGCCGCGATGGTGACAGATCGTTAATGTGGCTCTGATGAACCGTTTGTCCTCTCGTGACTGTCTCAGCAGTGGCAGATAATGTCGGGAACATTTAGATCAGAAATATCCTGACTAAATGACTTCCCTATAGCATAGGTTTAAAAGTCTGCCATTTATCTCTTTTTTCCCCTCTCTGTTGATCAAGTTTCAGGGGAAAAAGGAGGTTAACCGAAGCCGGCACTGGAAGGACCACAGCTCATCTTCTTTTGATTGAGAAGTGGGATTGGATACGAAGCAATGGCAGCACTGACCAATGGGAGAATTCTATTTTAAACTTGTTTATTGCTTTGTTGCCTCATCTGAGCGTGATAGGTATGATGTAATTTATCAAAATTCTAAAATTTTCCTGCAGGACCTTCTGCCGTGAGCAAAGTGATGGCCTCTGAAACAAAAGGACACTCTGTTCTGTACTTTATTTATTTATGGTCTCAGTTGTGTAAAATAATTGTTATGTAATGAATCAAATGATCCATGAAACGTCTTCTTTTGTTGTGCTGCAAATCTATGTTTGTTCTGTTTTGGTGCACTGTGGAGCCATGACAGTGTTGGTCGGAGAGAAAACACTGAATGTAAGAGGAGCATATTTTCCTCTGTGATTTGGTTTATTTGTACATTTGGCTGATATACTGGATCTAACCTTCCCCATATTTCACTCCAGTATTACAAACATATTGGCATTTGTTCCACATGATAAGTTGCATATTGCCTTTTTCCGTTTTTTTACGGCATGTTGAATAAGTTGCTGATATGGATCATTTATATTTACTACATTGGTTGTATGGTTCTGGGTGCATATTTTTTGTTTGTTTTGGCTCTTTTTTTTAAATAAAGTTATTCCTCAAAATAGAAACAAATAACTAACAAGGTTGTCTGGCTGACTGTGTTCCCTTGCCATATGCAGTTAGTGTAGATCGATCTGTGAGCAGACAACAGTACACACACTTTTACTGAGATCCCTGACTATTCAGAGTACAAATTAGAACTTTATTATTGAGTACTAAATAATTTTTTTTACATTTTTTGATGTTATTTGTTTAATATTTTTAGGTATTTTGCTTTCATTTTGTTGTGTGTTTCAAGAAAGCTGCAAAAATAAAGGTGTAGCATGAGTGAGAAAACAGAAATTCTCTCTCGCACTTTAAATACATTCAGGTACTCGCTGGTACTTGCTGTCTAATTGGTTCTGTGGGTATTCATCATTTTTCTAAGCATCCTTGAAGACAACACTCTGTGAGATAAGCGGTGCTTACCATTTCTAATTCGTTCAATTCGTTAGCCCCAGATCATCATTTCTACAGGTTGGAGGGCCCTCGGCTCCAAGTAAAAGAATCTACATCACTGTTGGTGCGCAGCCTGTAAGTACAACGATCATTCATCTGTCCCCTCCAATATGGACAATGTTCAGGTTCAGGAGCGGATGAATCAATCACTCGTCAATACATTCTGGAGGAATTATGGATGTAATGGGGGGGGTCAGGATCTTTAGAATACATTTAGCCACTTCAATGGAGATGCACATAAGTAGCTCACATTGTAAATGTCAAACCTTTTATGAATAACATTTGAAGGGAAATTATGGTAAAAACAGTCATTCCTACTTAAGGTCATGTATCTATTAAATCTTATGCTACCCTGTGGTGTGTTCAAAGGGTTCTTATGACAATGTTTCAAAACTGACCTTAAAAAGATGCGTGCAAGACACAAATATTAAGACACTGAAAGCTATTTAAGTTGAGTTTATTTTTAAATGTTCCACTTCGCTACAATTTTACACTTCAAGTAGAATAAACAATAAAAGAAATGAGCAGTGAGCCAGATAGGAGATATTATAAAGGCAGACAGCGATGACATGTCAGCTGGGGAGATGAGCCAAAAAGAATGGTAAACACTGTAATCTGTGAAATCCGTGCAGTTTGCCCCTTTAATAATAGCATTGGCAGACTTGCATAAATGTAGTCTGCCTGCTGCATGATATTTAAATTATAAATCACCAGTAAACTTTCAATGCTGAACTTGAAAAACTGCCATAGAAAAATCCAAGCACCCCTGTTGAAGTTGTGCTGATAAGTGGGCCTTGAGTTTTTAGCTTTATTTGTTTGTGCACCCGCAGCTTGCTTGCCAACATTAAAAAAATAAAAAATAAATCTTTTTTTTCAATCTCATCACCTTCAGACTAAAGAATAGCTCTGTACAGACGATGAAAATTGGAACTTTAAAATAAAAAGAATTGAGATTCAATGCACCAAGTCTATATGGTTTTCATGGGTTCACATGCTGAACTGAAATGAAGAGGTGAGAGGCCATGAACAAAAAATAAAGGGTGGTTATCACTAAATTTCACTTCAATATATAAAGGAAGAATAAATTCTTCACCTTTTATAAAGTCGATGTCACCTGATTAGATGTTGGTAACTTCCACAGACGTATTACAGCTTCAAGGATGCTGTATAATTGCATCATTCTTTTCATCCACTATTATCTGGTCAAATTATTCTGTCTGACATGAATTACAGAAAACCTTTAAACACATTTAAAGAGTTCTTTTTCGGAGCTTTACAGATGTGTCAAGTTGAATAGCAATTTTCACCTCATCGTCTTTTATAAGATTTTCAAATTAGACACTGTGCCGAAGCCTTATTTCCAACCTTCCCCTTCTCCCTCCCACATCAATGATGAAATGAGTTTCTCTGTCTTGAGCCCCCTCCTCCAAATGTGTCTCATTTCGATAATTTATAACCCCTCAGCTCATCTACCTCTGTAATCAAGGCTGCCTGGGAGGGTGAACTAGGGTTGGCCTTCCATGACACCTGGTGGGATCCTGCTCTTACTGAAACTCAGCCAAGCTGATCTTGTACTCGTCTGACAGTTACACAGTTCAAGGTTGTGTACAGGATTCATTTCTCCACAGCCTGTCTGTCACAAATCCACCCCAGTAACGCTGACAGCTGGCAAATGCTGAACCTCTTCCTGCAATCTTACACAATCTAATTTCTATTTTAAACCTTTGCAATTTTCTTTTTGGCAGAAATAATTTAATACTATTTCATAAATACTCAACATTGCCTTTACAGTATGATTCAACAATTTAAATATTTTTAGTTATATTTTTATATTGGTGAAACCACACATCTCTACTGTTAATCATAGTCACTTATGATCTTCCGTAAACTGTAAAAGATTGATAAATAAATAATATGATAAGTTTTATGGGGAACGGTAGTCCCTCTTAACTTTTGTTAAATCTCTTGCTGCTGTCTGCCTTAATGTACCAAATCTTCCCCTCTTTCTTCCCTGCTCCCTTCCCTTCTTCTCTGTACTCAGCTCCTATTGTAAGCTTTCAGGGTCTGACTGTGGTCACGTGGAACAACGTCGAGGTTCATTTCTGGCTTAATTTTTCCCGGAAGTCGTCTTCAACTACGTCACTTAAACAGGAAGTTCAGTCCTTCGAGCGGTTAGTTCAACTATACCGAAGAAAAACAATAGTAAATGTTTAAACTTGCTTCGGCTGTTAGAAATGATGGTATGGGAAATGTTAATTGTTTCTATTTGTAACGGTAATTTGTTCTACCCCTTGAGTTGTTTCTGAGAGGATTGAGCTCGGTTGCTAGCATGTTTCGCAAACATTCAGCATTCGCAAGTAAACTTTCCCGGTGTGGCTAATTACCAGCTAACTCTCAGAACAATCAAAATGACGTTACCATGGTGTTAAAGAACTTAGTTGGCTTAGAATATCGGCTTCATTGCTGCCCAGGAAGCTCTGATAAATAACGTGACGTAGACTGCGCGTCGTTATGGGAGACAAGGAGCTGAGTCTTATTGACAAGAAAGTAACAAGGTAATGTTAATGTTGAGTGAACATACACGTTCTGTTTCGTGGATAAGGAAACAAGACTTCTAACTGATTAAAAGTCAAAACACGAAGATTCAGGCTCAGTGTTAATTTTATAATGTCATTTCGTTCCCTTGCTCTCTGTCCAGTTTGCTCGAGGTCGCCCTGAGTCCCACAGTAACATCACTCAATTTGCACTGCAATCGCATCCCAAGAATTGAGGGCCTGACCTCGGCTTGGCACCTGCGGCACTTAGACCTCTCCTCCAACAATATTTCCCAGATTGAGGGATTAAATACTCTGACTTCACTGAGGACTTTAAATTTATCTTGCAACCTAATAACTAAAGTTGAAGGTGAGTTTTAAGGTAGATTGAGTGGCAGGCGTTTTTAATTTGTTGGTGTCTCTCAAGCAATAACTCAATTTAGTAGTGATGCTGTTGAGTGTGCCTTTGCTGTCATTGTTTAATGATCTGTGATTTTTTTTGTTTTTCCTTCCTTTAAATCAGGTTTGAAAGGCCTTGTCAACCTGTCAAGGTTAAACTTGTCCTACAATCAGATAAACGACCTCACTGGTGAGCTAAATAATAGCTGAAAGAAAGTTTTTTTTCCCCAAAAAAGCACTAACAAGTGCCTGATATGTTGTTGCTGTTGATAAGGCTTATTGTATCTTCATGGACACAAGTACAAGCTGAAGCACATCAGTCTCCAAGGTAACCACCTGGATAGCGTTGATCACCTTCTTCAGTGCCTGCAGGGATTACAAAGGTTAAGAGAGGTCACGCTGAGCCAATATGACAGCAATAACCCTGTTTGCAGCTTATCAGGTATGAACTTGAACGTTCCCACATTAATTAGTCACAGTATAAAATACAGATTTTTCGACAGTAAAATTTACTCTGTAAATTTATTTCATTCAAAAGAAAACACTGGCGTACTTTGTGTATTTAAAGAAACATGTATATAGCTTTAAAAAGTAAATGTATTAAGCAATTAATGTAATGTGGTAAATCATTTTAAAAGTAAAGGATGACCTCAATCTATATGGTTATATTGTCCTAAATTATATGCTATAATTAACATTGTGATTTGTAAAGCAGCAAGATAATGTCTTATATATATATATTATAGGGTTATATCAAGTTTGTATTTTAAAGTGAAGTAACGTTGATCAGGTTTGTATATTTTTGTTGGAAATAATCAATACACTTCCTAATTATCATGAACCAAAGTCTTAATACTTTATGGTCATAGCATGTGAGCAAATCCTTGAGGGCATACAAAAGAGCACACTGAAAGTGTCCTGGCTTTGCTTTCAGTATGCATAATATGCAGTGCTTCCACCTCATTAGTTAAGTCACATCAGTAATTTCTCACAAACCGTAAGAGGCCTTCATATAAATTTGATTTCATGTACAGTCATACTTGGTGTGAGTGGAATCCAACTCATTTACTACTAATGTGACTGCAGTGACCAATACAGTTATTGGGCAGTTGTGTAGATCTCTGTGGCATGGTAATTTATTGTATGTTTCTTTTGCCAGGTTACCGAGAAATTGTTATGCAGTCCTTGCCACAGATCTCTGCTCTTGATGACCTGGACCGACTGGGAAATCCATCACATCAAGGTCTAATGAGTCCCTGTGATGTACCCGGTTTGGAAGACTATGTGGACCTCCTGCTGTCCTCGGATACTAGTCACACGGAAGCGGTAATTTTATACTTTTTATGCAATCTTTTTAAATGACTCAGACATTTGGATTCTTGGTATTTACATTTCAGAGATAACGTAGAACCAGTTTTTATGACTGTTTTATTTGAATACGTGCCACTCATGTCACATTAAAATGACTGTTCTTACAATGCACTGTCAGCAGGATTAGCATTTATTCTTAGTATACATCGGGTATGTTGCTTTATTTTTTAACCTGTAGTATTCACATAATTGGAAATGATGCATTTTTGTGCAGCAGTGGCAACAAACCCACTGTGGCCACCTCAGTTTGTCCCATGTATATATGAAAGGTATGTTTCAATTGCAGGTCAGAGGGGATGTACGCCCCAAAAATCACATCAACAACAACATGCTGACCCATTTTTGTCAGCCAAATGCCACTGAAGCAGTTACCAATGCAGTTAAACAACAAGAATACCAGAGCCTCCAGCCCATTTGCTCCACTATCACCAATCCAAGAGACCACGTTAATGAAGAACGCATCAAGAAACTGGAGCAACGGGTGTCACAGCTAATCAAGAAGGTGCATAATTAAGACTGCTCACAGGATTTAATTAATTTGTTACATTCTTAATATTATACCTGTCACATTATTTTGATCTTTCTAAACTGATAATACACACATTTTCGCTAAGTTGGGATAGGAGATTTTAAAACTTTGGATAAATATAAAATGCTCATAAACAACTGTTTGTAATATTCCACTAGAAAACAGGTTCTCTGTACAAAGTAACCATCTAAAACACCATATGGTTTATTCATTTCTTATTTACATTTTCATGTAATATTCATTTCACACACAAGAATTTATAGTGGGAATATTTCTAAATTGTTCACACAGGCCCCTGCAGATGACACATCTAGTAGCTGTACTCATGCTGTGGTGAGAGTTCGAAGAGCCAAGAGGGATACGGATCGCACGTCAGAGAGTGAGTGTGACAGCGGGAAGGAAAATCGAAGGCGCTCCAGGATCTATAAACACCCTCACAGCATCACATCTAAAGTAACCTTCAAGGAAGCCAAAGACCGGAGATCAGACAGGTATTTCTGTACCTGTATATGTTTGCTTGTAAAGCTTTTTTTTTTTTTTTTTGTTACAGTGAAATTCTAGCAAACTACTACGCTCTGACACATTACTCATCTATGTTAGAAATTACGCGTGCCATTTCTCCACCAGGGTTAATGACATTGTCTATGCCTTCAACTTACTTAATCAAACACAAATTATTTTGTAATGTATTAACCCCAAAATACAATTGACAGTTTGTAAAGCTTTGCCTACATTTAAAAATAGGAACTTCATCCAGTTTAACCTCTATTTGGCCATGCATTAGCTGGAGGGCTGTTTGTATACAATGTTAGATCTGATCTGATCTGTGTGTTTTTTTCCCTCTTCGTAGTGATTCAGAGAATCACAAACAGAAAAATTCAAAGACTGCTTATGGAGCTCAGGGAAAAGCCAGCAGTGGACGGTATGTGAAGGCAGCAGAACCCACGAAGAGGGCCCCTTTCAGATCTCCTAAAGCCCCTGTTGAGTTGAAAACCAAGTCCACTGAGAATGAGGAAACCTACAGGGTATTTCAGCATGTATATTTCACCTGATAGCTTATTGTTATCTGCATCGCTTTCAAAGAACTCAATTCTTCATCAAATGTTATTGTTCATTGTTCAGTTTTCATTACATGTGTATCTGATGCAGACTATTGTTGAAGAGCGCGACCAGGAAAAAGAGAGACGTTGGAAGGCTGAGCAGGCTGTTAGAACTTTAACAGAGGAGCTGAAATGTTTGCAGACAAGGTTCAGCGAAGAAAAAGATCTCCAGAATGTGGCCCTTCACGCCACTGAGAGGTAAGAGGAAAGGATTAAATGGATTGTCATCCATTTTTTCTCCTGAGAGCACATCTTGCTCATCTAGGCCCTGTAGCTTCTTGTGAAATTAGGAATATGCCCCACAATGTGCCTTCATTGGATTGAGAGCACCACAGCTTAATATCCTTAATATCCTTCTCATTTAAATCACAGTGACTTTATTTATCTGTGATAAAATATTCTTATCTGCTCTTACATACGCAAGACTGTTGGTATGTAAGCTATGAGACTTTGTGTGCATATGTGGACTGAGAAATTTGTTCTCTCAAATCCAACTGCATCGATAAATCTGCATAATGGGTGTAATTAGAAGGGCAGTGACAAGCACATGTCAGCAGTATAACATGAATTAGTTGTAGCTGTCAGTTTGTAATAGCGCTGAACATGGAGGCTGCTGTTGATGACCTCACTCAATTATTCATGGTAGCAAACATGAAGAGAATAACTGCAGGTGCTTATGTAGTGTTTGTGTATTCTTTGTTTCTACTCTTTTTCTTCTATGTCCTCATGTTCTCTCTATAGTTATATGATTTTAAAGCGCAATACTACTTTACACAACACATCATTGGTATTGTTGTTGAGAGACATTTTTTTTCAAATAATAGGAATATACAGTGCAGTTATTACTCCTGCTGCTCTTTCAAACTGTTGCCACGCTGTCGTCTTTTTCAGGCTGAAAGAACAATTGCTGAAGGAATGCTCAGAGAGCTCCAAGCTGCATGCTCGCATTGAAGTGCTGGAGGGGAGGTGTCAGTCCCTCACCCAGCAGCTGGAGCAGGCCTGCAGCAAAGAGGAACAACACAAGAGCACACTGCTCAGGCTGGAGGAAAGCGTCTCCCAAGGAGAGACAATCAGGTCTCGCCAGCAGGCTGAGGAGGTACTGGGGCCGATTTAGTATGCCTCAGATGACTGTGTAAATAAAAAAAGCAGAGGGGGGTTCTACGCGTACCAATATAAAACATTCACTGGAATATAATCTCCTGCAGTGAGTAACCATAGATACAAGATTCAGTATTCTGGTAAATACAGATAAAAGTTTTAGTGCTCTGGTTTATTCAGTTGTGGAAGTACATGTTTAAATCAGACATGAACCTTGTCCTGACCTTGTGCAGTTGAGGCGCCACCAGGAGCTTGAGAATAAGGCAGCAGCTCTGAAGAGAGAGTTGGACATCCAGAGATTCTCAGTCCAGCAATATAAAGACAAACTCCAACAGATGCATGAACTGCTAGTCACCAGAGAACAAGAGCACAGGTATACGTTCTTGAGAGTTTGGTGTTGGAGATGCAGCATTTTTTCCAATTTAGCTTTAAATGTCATTTGGTAGTAATTTTCATTTGTAATCTTTTTTTTTTTCCTTTTCGTGAATAGTTAGAATTTTCCTGTTTCACTGTGTGCAAAAATCCTCTTTTGTTTCTTTCCTACCACTGCAGCTCCAGTGTCCAAAGAAACAAGATGAAATATATCACCACTTATTCTGAAAGATAAATGCTTGATTTGGTACTCAAAGTCTTGTATTAGATTTATACACAGAATAAAAGAGCTCAGTCCTCACCATCTTATATTAAAATGCCTTAGAAAATCATGAAGTAGGCAGCATGAACAGATAAAATAAGTAGAGGAGAACCCATTTCTACTTCAATATTACCCAATATTGTTTCAACAAAGACATGAAAAATCCTATTAAATCATTGTTTTGAAGTTGTTTCCTTTTGAAACCTGCTGCCACTTAATGAAAGATGGACATAAAACATGTTATTAGTTCCTGTGTAGCTCAGTGACACACCAGCCCAGTGTCAACAACTAGGACTTGGACTTGATGCCTTCAGTTGGTAAATCAGTCGCTTTTTAAACATGATAAAGGAAAATCCCTGTTTATGGGTTCATTTTTCTTTTAACAGAAAACAGTTGGGGGTGCGGTTACAGCCTGGCGGGGCAGATTTCCTTGATGCAGTTGCGAAGGAGGTTGCATCTGTGGAACAGAGACATGCCCAGAGGGAGGCAGAGCTGCGGGAGAAAGTGGCTGAAGGCAGGAAACAGTACGCTGCTTTAGAGGACGAGTTTCGCATGGCACTAACCATCGAGGCTGCTCGCTTCTCTGAGGTCTGTTATAACGAGCACATGTGCCACACAGATGACCTTTAATCACTGCAGTTTTGTCCTGAATTATTCTCTTCATTCTTTGTGCATTCAGCACATAGATGATTACTTTGATTAGTAACAAGTAAAGTGATTAAACTGTAAATGAGCCCAACCTAGTCATACTTTTTCAGCTTGATGATCAAAGTTGAGATTGAATTAGCATCGTTACTGTGGAGGGGTGCAGGTGGTTACCATGGAAAAGGCACTGCACAAAAGACTATTTGATTGAGTCTTTCTGTTATTTAATATGATTCAGCCTCTGAACAAAATGGAATTTTCATCTTGATTGCTTTGACTTAGACAGTTTTCAACCACTGGGTGTGACTTTTTTAAACAAGTTAAACCCTTTCAACTATAAACCTTTTATAGAGGCTTTTTTGAATAAATAAACTCTCAAACCATTTCTGTCAGACCATAAATGTACTTTTATTTGATAAAGACTTCAAGCTCTGTCCTGCCCTCTTAATGCTGTTAAGGTGAAAGAGGCTTGTGATCGACTGACGGCTGAGCTGCAGGACCTCAAAGGAGCCCTCCTCCATTCCCAGCAGAAGGAGAGGAAATCTGGTTGTCTGGTGCAGGAACTCACCACTATGGTCAAAGAACAGAAGAAGCGCATTTCAGAACTGATTAGCTGCAAAAAAGAAGCCGTGACAACTCTGAAGGTACAGCAGAGGTGAAGTGTATAGGGGAAAATAATTTGTTAATTATATCCTTAAAAATAGAGATCATTTTCTCAAAAGAAGTATGAGAGGATTCATGCATTTTTCATTCACTGACCATTAGTGGAGGTCCTTGAGCATAATGCTGTTTGTTTATCTGGCAGAGACGTCTGCACTCCCTGGAGGTAGAAGCGGAGCAGGACCAGCGCCTCGGCCTGCAGCTGGAGTTTCTCAAGAAAGAAAAGGCACAACTTTTATCAAAGCTTACAGCTCAGGAGTCTGTGATGGATGGCCTGAAGGAAGAAAGGAAAATCTGGGGCCAGGAGCTCGCTCAGCAAGGTGGGAGACTGGATGAGGAGGAATGAACCAGGGTTACACGATTGAAACCATGAGACTTAGTTTATCAGTGTGAAATAAGTCTTGTCATTAGTCCAGTCACAGGTGTATCATTTTGGAACTTCTATTGTACAACATCCGTTGTTTTATTGACGGCATTCAGGAGACATGAAATCGTGTCAACGATGGGGATTCTGGTCATTTTAGGTGTGCCAGAGTAAACAGTGCCGCCTAGTGTCTATTTAGAAAACGAAGGTCGGGCAAAATTATTTTTTTATTATCTATTAATGTAAACACAGTAATTTAAAGAGACCAGAAATAACTAATGACTGTGTTTTGTTTAACAAAAAAAGTTAAAATATTCTTGTTACTTTAAGTACGTAATCATGGGTGTGACAACATTCAAATAATTTTTGAATGGTTGTGTATATTTTGGCCACTAAAACACTAGAATCCTGGTTCATACAGAAGTCCTGGAACAGCAAATAATTACATGCAAAATGTTTTTCTAAATAAATTTGTATTTTGATACATTGATGCGTATTAGGAATGTCCCTGGCGCAGGATCGTGGCCGTCTGGAGGCAAGGATAGAGGTGCTGGGCGCTGAGTTGGAGACTCAAAAGAAACAGAATGAGAGGAACACTGATGCCCTTAAAATCAAAACGAAAATTCTTGATGATCAGACAGAAACCATTCACAAACTCAAAGAGGTAGATGCTCAAACTGTAACCCCCCCTTTTTTTGCTGTCTTCTTTTTACCTCATCTCACAAAAAATGTCTCGTCTACAACATTTATTGTCCAAGGCCTTGCAAGAACGTGATGATCAAATTCGCAAGGTGCGTGAGGAAGTAGCTCAGGCCCAGAAGAAGCTCCAACAGCAGCTGGAGGACCAGACAGTTCAGCAGGCTGAGCTGAGAGAGCAGCTGGATCACCTGAGTCTGCGCAAAGAGGAGCTCAAACAGCAGCTGCAGGACAAGGATGCAGAGCTGGAGGGAGTGAAAATAGCTTACAGGTAAGTGCTGAGCCTCAAAACATGTGGTGCCTTAATTTGTGTTCAACAGATTTACTATTTCATGTTTAAAGGAACGACGTTGTGTCACTGTGTCGTTAGTCGAACTGGATCAGTAAAAAGCAATAATCCTGTTGATATTGACTTGACAGATTCAATGCCATAGCCTGTTGAAGACGACTAAATTGGTCTGATCTCCTGATACATCACTTAGCATTACATGCTAATCCAAATTACCCATGTTCATTTATTCATCAAAAAGTTTGCAATATATTCAGTTTGTGAAAGCCTGAATATGTCATTTAATAGGAATAATCAAAATTCTAAAATACACCCAAATCTTAGTTACAGGTGTATAAATGAGTCTAAGGCAGCATGGTACGTGTTGTGTCTTTGTGTTTATTTTGTTACCATGTGGTTGCTTTTTTAAAAAAAAATGCAAATACCTGTTTTTTCTTTTATTTTTTGTATCAGGGATTCCAGTAAGAAGTGGCAGGAGAAGGCAAACCTGCTCACCCAGCTGGAGAGTCAGGTGAAGCGCATGAAAGACAACTTTGATGCCAAGGAGCATTTGCTGCTGGAAGAAAGACAAAAAGCAACAGAAGCACATAAGTATGATGCAGACTCACGTGGAGTGGACTCCAAAATGATTAAGATACAAATACAGGGATCCTACCAGAATAGAATGATTATCATGGATAGTACATATGAAATACATGGATGTATTTGTGTTTGGGTTGCGGCGTTTGTTCCAACTTTCTGGAAGAATCTTTTAACGTCTTAAAACGCTAATTTTATTTATCTATGCAGTGTACTTTGTATCTTTTGCCTTTCTTGTAGAGCTGCAGTAGAAAAGTTGCATTCTGTGGATAATGCATTTCGTCACCAGCTGGAGTCTCTCCAGGCTGCACATCAGGCTGACCTGCTTCAACTGGAAAACCAAAAACAGGCACAGATTGATCAAGCTAATTCCAAGGTGAACTTGTTTACATTTTACAGTTCAGGTCTTTTTAAATCCTCTTAAATTAATTAAATTTGAATATTTAGTTTTGAATCATGATCATATGTGCTTTTTTTGTGTAGTCCATGCAAATTGTGTGTATTTTCTAGGTGATTGAAGCAGAGGAAGAGATGCGTCAACTACTTGAAGAGACGCAAAGCAGCAAGAAAATTATGGAAGAGAAAATTAAACGTCTCACAAATGTACTAAAAGACTTTTAACACAAGAAATATGCCTTTGTGTATGTCAATTTGTACATTTAAAGTCTACACCACACGTACTTGAAAAGAGCAAGTTTGCTGTAGCCAATACATTTTCACTTGTGCTAATTTTGTCTTTATTTAAAAAAAATTAACAAGCAACTGTTTGTGGAGACTGGAGATCAGAATGCAGCTTCAGTCCAATGGTAAGAAGAATGCTAGATAATAACATGATTTAATATTAAATTTACATTTAAAAAAAAACAGATATGACTTACATTTTTGTTGTTTTTTTAAAATTTCAAAATATGTTACGTCCACACAGTTTAAAATGTGTCACATTTGTCGGGGTTTAAAGGGGGTGTGGTCAGTGTTGGGTAGAGGAGGGGCGTCATTACCGGGGAGGGCACGAGCCGGACAAGGGTTGCCGTGGTAACTTAACTAAACGTAATGGTCTTTGATTCAACAAACTTAAAAAATAGAACCACGGACTGGTTGAAATAACTTACGCGTTATGTGAACGGGAAGAAATGTTTATTTGTAGCTAAACACAGACGTTCCGCGCAAATAAAGTAGGAGGGGAAGATGGAGTTCGGGACACCGGTGACTCTACGCGCAGCGCCGAGTCGGCACGAGAAAAGTTTGGGGGTTCTCACCATGAAGTTCGTCAGTCTGCTTCAACAAGCCGAGGATGGCGTCTTGGACTTGAAAGTGGTCAGTGAAACGGTCACTGGTGTGGGATTTGGTTGCTTTCTTGTTATTTAATGGTTATCTTGACTGCCACCCTCCAGAAAGCCGCTGTGAACAAAGGGCTGTCAGTCACAAATGCGCCCAGTCAGGTGCATTGATTTGTGGTACAGGTGGACTAGCTTAGCCGCCATTAGCCCGGCTATGGGGTCTGCGGGTTCAGTGCTAGAAACCCGCAGACACCATAACTTTAACTTAGTCGTCAGATGTAAATAGGTAAATATATATAACTTTACACCATCTTAATCATTAATTTGACTGTGTCACTGTAGACTTGATATTTTTGCGTCTTTAAATAATTAATGTCTATTTGATTAATTCTACCAAGTGTGTTTGGGTTTTGAAGTATAAAGAGTGACATGCAATAGGGAAACAAAATTAAAAGTGGTGAAAGAATAGTAATGGGATTAAAAATGCAGATTATTCTTTGTGGCTAAGGACAACAGAAAAATTTCATTCTACTAATATTCCGGTTGTGTAGAATAATGAATACCATTAGTTTTCTTTCAGAAATTGTCACTGCCAGATCTAGCTAGAGTGTCCACAGATGCTCCCATCTTCTCATTTCCCTCTCCTTTCAGGCGCCAAACCAGGGTAATGTTTACAAAGCAGGCTCCTCGGACCCTCTTCTCCCCCCTTCCTTCTTTGCCATTGTGTAACTGCGATTTTGTTCAATTAAATACACCCAAACTTGAATTGGATGTGCCTTTATTTCCATGTATTTATTAGAGGAATTCAGTCTATTCTTGGTCAATGTGTCTTGTCAATGTGATTGTCTCAAAGACCCTTTACAGAAATGTTTGACTTCACAGGCTGCAAACAGTTTGGCAGTGAAGCAGAAGAGGAGGATCTATGACATTACCAATGTGTTAGAAGGAGTGGGATTGATTGAGAAGAAAAACAAGAACATAATCCAGTGGAGGTATGGCATTTTTCATGAAGTTAAAGTAGCTTCAGTTTAAGCCTTTGGCTCAACTCCTTTTTGATAGCAGCATCACAATACCTGTAACCTGTAAATGTAACCTTGTACAGTCTGCAATTCCACGTAACCTGTTGTGTGATGTTTGTCATTTCTCATCATCCATCATCCTGCGCTCAGGGGTAAGAACTCAGGCAGCCAAACCCGGGAGGTGATGGAGCAGGTGAAGTATTTAAAGGCCCAAAACTCTGAACTGGAGGCCCAGGAGAAAGAGCTGGACAACCAGAAGGCATGGCTGGAGGAGAATATCCAACTCCTCAGCCATGATCCCATCAACAGAACATATCCTTTAATGTTACTGAAATTGGCTGTTATTATTTTTGTAGTATACTAATGGAAGCTTTACAGTGTTTTGAAATATTACGCATATTAAGTGTTTTGCGTCCCTTCGGTTTTTAGATTAAATTAATTTTACAGGGAAAAAAGCTCCCCACCTGTGCCTTGAAGTCACATTTTCTTTTTGTGCAGAGAATACAGCCGAAGGATTATGTATAATTGCTATTCTTAGAGGTGAAATCACGGCCAGGCTAATCTTGTAGACAGCAGAAATTCTTGTTCCACTGGTTTTCCCTCATTTTCTTCTCTAATGCGATCCCGTATTTTCCTTAGTTCTGCTTGTGCACTTACAGATTTGTGACACATGAAGACATTTGCAATGCTTTTTGTGATGAAACTCTCTTGGCTGTACTGGCTCCTGTTGGAACCCAACTGGAAGTACCTTTACCTGAAATGGTCAGTGACTTGAGATATCCATACATACATACATACACACATATGTATGTATGTATCTATACATACATACATATATACGCGCGCGCGCGCGCGCGCGTGTGTGTGTGTGTGTGTGTGTGTGCGCGTGCGTGCGTGTGTGTGTATGTGTGTGCGTGCGTGCGTGTGTGTGTGTGTGTATGTAGTGATTTAGATCATTCTGGCCAACCAAGTTATTAATTCTGTTTACAGATTCATATAGAGTTTTAAATTTGA
This sequence comes from Arothron firmamentum, assembly GCA_016586285.1. Taxonomy (NCBI): domain Eukaryota; kingdom Metazoa; phylum Chordata; class Actinopteri; order Tetraodontiformes; family Tetraodontidae; genus Arothron; species Arothron firmamentum. The sequence goes on from BJFM01000821.1 coordinate 27,761, forward strand.
GATGAAAATCAAGATGAGCTATTTAAGTAAATAAATAATGAATAATAATAAGTTAGTTTTAAGGCTTAAATCAATGGCTGAACGTGGACTCAAGTCATCTATACGTCAGGTATCCGCTCCATGAGCAGTCCATCCACATTTAGGCATATGATGCAATTCAGTTCTTGTGCAGGTGACAGTAAATGTATCCCTATATTGATGTTTTTAGGGTCAGAGTGGTCAGAAGTACCAGGTGAACCTGCGCAGCCACTCTGCTCCCATCCAGGTGCTGCTGATCAACAGGGATTCAGCCTCTTCAGTGCCAGTGGTCTTCTCTGTGCCACCTACTGAGATCATCTGCCCGACTCCACCCAGTACTCCTGCTAGCCTGCAGAGGTTTCCGCTCTCACTGTGTGGTCACTCCACCTCCACCTCCTTCTCCTCCTGTAACTGGAGCCAGGACTCTCTCTGCTCAGACCACCAGATGGCGCTGCCAGAGCACAATGAAATGCTGACTCCGTCTTGCACCCCTCCTGATGCACAGACAGGTAAAGATTAGGACTTTTTCTTGGTTCTGGTTATTCAGTATTACTGCCTTTTCTCTGGGGCAATTTCTGGTTATCTAGAAAATCTGGATCAGGTTTTAGCATACTTTAGCCGATTCAGGGTTTCCTCAAATGTGACCAGTCTCCCTGTGTGAGCTGCTGAAAAACACCCCCACAGCAGCACGCTGCCACCACTGTGCTTCAGTGTAGCTGATGGGAAGGGTCGGGTTTCCTCCATTAAGTCTGTGGGACAGTTGTCCATCTGGCCACTATATCCCATGTTGGTGGAGAGCTGCAGTGATGAACTTTCTGGAACTTTCCTTCACCACACACGGGATTTCTGGATCTCAGCCAGAAAACCATTGGGTTTTTTTCCTCCAGATTTGCCACTTGGGTCACACGGTCAGCGCTGAGAGAAGCCCTGGCTCCACCAAACTCCTTCCATTTCAGGATGATGAAACCTTCAGTGGGGCAGAATGTTTTTGTCGCCTTCCTCATATCTGTTCCTCGATACATTCCTGTCTCTGAGGTCTGGAGGCAGCTGGGTTGTTGTTTGGGTTTGGTTTTTACTCAGCCCAATGAGTCAAGCACATGATGCATGAAAAAGACAAACATTTAGGGGATGCACGTTGACCTTGAGCTCTCTTTCGTTGACACTCGCTGCAGAATACGAAAGTCAGGCCGCAGCCTCGTTAGAGCAGCTGCAGATGAACCTGGCGGGTCAAGAATTCCAGTCTGAGTTGGTCATGGAGAGCTTTCTGAAGCTCAACTCTGCAGGAGACCATTTGAAGGAGGCCAGAGAGGGTGAGTCACCCTTAAACCGGCTGCTAGGTACTTGTTTACACTGATGGTTCTGGTCCCAAGCTGCATCTGTTATTATAAATATTTCCCCCCCTCATTTGTATTCTTGATGGAGTTAGATTGTGTTAGTAGGGGATTCTGAACATTTTTTTCATTTCTAGGCCCCGTTGACCTGATTGAAGAACTGATTTCTGCAGATTGTGAGGACCTGAAAATCCATTCTAATCATTTAGTCTCTTCTTTTTCGCTACATCTTGATCCTATTTTTTCTTCCTTGCACAGGTATGGACTACAGCTTCAACTTAGATGACAACGAGGGAGTGTGTGACCTCTTTGATGTACAAATCCTCAACTACTGACACCTGAAGATGCTCCAAAGACCTCCCTGTTCCCTTCTTCTTTTTTTTAAATCGAAGTGCGCCGTTTACTCTTAAGCAACCTGGTACCATCTCAAAAACAAAACACACCAACATCTGCCAGTTTACTTTGACCTTTTGCCCTCAGCCGATGCAAAACTTAAAAAAAATGCTCGTTTATCTGCCTGCATTTTTGCATATTTACATTATATATGTATGCTGTGGATGATTGTGTCTGTTGAGCTTTTTGTTTATTTATTGGTATAATGGCTGCCACATTCCAGAGCAAAGAGGAGTGGAAATAATCCAGACAGTCTCTTTTCTCTGACTGCACTTTCACGCATAGACGCCTTTGTATTTTTCCCGACGCAGTGGAAATGTAAAACCGAAGCCAGCTGCTTTATTTCAGCAGGTATTTTGGTGTCAGCGGTTTTATTTTAGCTGGCACACAGTTCAGTATTGGCTTCTCTCGAACTTTTATACAGGGTTTTGGAATCTTGTTCAGGGTATGTTTCATTGCATTGAATGAATATTTTGCAAAAAGAAAAAATAAAGCGATTCCATTGTTGTATTTCAGAAAATGGAACATTGTATTTGAGAAGTGAATATTTTGGTTAAGTTTGGTGATGTTGCTCTCGTGCCATGATAAAGTTTCTTTTCTAAATTATTTGGATACTGCCATTTTAGGCCTCCGGAGTTTATTTATTTTTTTTTTTTTTAACATTGAGAATTTATTTTGATTTGGGAATCATTACTATTTTTACTTGATTTGAGAAACGGTCATTTAAGTTTGTTTAGAAAAAATGCAACATTTTGACTGCCCTAATTGTGTGTTTTTTAATTAGCCATATTTCTTTTTGAAATGTCAGATGTTAAGACCATATTCTACATTTTATAACTTCATTTGTCTACAAGACACGTTTTGTTGTTTATTTGCACATCACCTTTTTTTTCAATAAATTGATTTATTCTGGAGCTGCACACTTTTTTTTTTTTCTTTTTGCTGAAAATCAAGGACCAATTCATGGTGCTTGCTTTGATTATTATTGAAACACCTTCGGTTCTCTTTTTAACTCTGTGCTTTGCATTTATGTACATCTTTAGAGATAATTAATTGAATTATTTTAACCACTTTTGGGTAATTGACTAATATTCTCTTGGGCTTTAAACATCATCTGCAGGCCTGTAAAATAGTTGATTTTCAGTGTTCACACCAGGATAAGTGATGAGAAACATAAGATCAGGCTATAATCGTAATTAACTTCCTCATAAAAACCATATTTATAGTTGTTTTTTCCGTCTGTGCTGCAGCTTTGAGTGTCTCCTGACAGGGCGATTCCCTGACAGTCAGTGTGACTCAAACGATTTCAGTAATTCAGGAAACTCTGGTTCTCCTTCTAAAAACACTGACCAAAACCAGTCAAATGGAGTACACTACACTTTATTTACTTAGAATATCTTCACATTTACAACATATTGCAGATATGTAACCTCTACTAGTATTTAGGGTGTTTTCAGATATAGTCAAAAGAACCTTCTCCTGCGACAGATCTGTCTCTTTCTCTTTCTTTCTTTTATCTCCTTGTGTTTCCTGCTGGAATGTGTTGAATTTTCCAGTGAAATGTAATATAATACAATATTATCTCATAAATCATCTGGGAGTGCCGTTTAGATTTGCTGGAAGCGTGTTTGTCATCGGAGTAAGGACGCTCCAAACTGGGCCAAGCCGCAAAAAAAAAGAAAAGAAAACGAAAACGAAAGAAAAAAAGGAGAAACAAGCAGGAGGCAAAACCCGCCAGTCAGTCCCACATAAAAACAGGAATAAAACCCTGAATGATGGCAGCAAACAACATATTTATACATACAATATATATATTATATCTAAATCTGCACACAACTTTTCTGAGTTGTGTTGGACACATACTTTGGGGGACAAAATATTGCAAATAACAAGATGATCAGACTTAAAAGCAGCAGATTATAAACATCTGGCTGCTTCCTGTACCTGTGTCACATGGTCTTACAGCAAAGATAAACCTGGTCCATTTTAACACCATCCATCCATCATCCATCATCCATCCATCCATCCAACACTGTAAGTTGACGTGCACCTTTTCTGTGGAAACTCACACTGAGAATGTGTTGGTCTCCTGAGATGCATTGCGGCTGTTAAATGACATCTCCATCCCTTCCTCCTCGGCAGGGTTTGGCCGCCTCTTTCTCCTCTTCTGGCCAAACTGCTTGGCCAGTTTCACCATGTGCTGCTTGAAGGAGGTTCCGACGAAGGCGTAGAGGACGGGGTTGAGGCAGCAGTGACACAGGGCCAGGCTCTCGGTCACCTGAGCAGCCTGATCCAGGGCTTTACTGGTCGCACAGTGGGTCACGAAGGTGTAAACCGAGTCCATGGCTCTGTAGACTTTCACCACGTTATAAGGCAGCTGGGTGACCACAAACACCCCAACCACAGTCAGCAGCACCCGTAGAGCCCTCCACTTCTTGCTCCTGCTCTCCACGGGGAGGCCTTTCAGCGCCTGGCCCGCCCTCCAGTAAGAGATGACCATAACCAGGAGAGGGAGCAGGAATCCCAGCAGCACTTCCACCATCTCCAGGGCAGCTTTCCCCCCTCCGACCATCGATGGTGGGTAAATCGCCAGGCAGACGTTCCTGTCAGACACCCATCTGACCTCTGACAGGATTAAATCGGGAAGACCGAGGATGCCTGCCGACGCCCAGATGGTGAAACACACCTTCCAGCAGCGTCTCCTCGTGAAGACGCTCTGCAGCAGCCGCCCTTGGCCTTCGCCCCGCGCCCGGGCGAAAGCCAAGTGGCGATCCACGCTGATGCAGGCCAGCAGCATCATGCAGCAGCTGAAGTTGACCGTGTAGCAGAAGGAAACCATCTTACACGCGGCCGTGCCGAGCTCCCAGCCTCGAGCCGCGTCAGCGGCCCAGAAAGGCAGCGTGAAGAGCAGCAGCAGGTCGGCCACCGCCAGGTGGGTCAGGAAGGTGTCCGTCATGGTCTTGAGGCGTTTGAGGTAGGCGTAGACGGCCACCACTAAGGTGTTTCCCGCCAGCCCTACAACCAGACACACGGCGTACATGACGGGGAGGAAGAGGGCCGCGAAGGAGCGGACCTCCGCCTTCTCACAGAGGGTGGGGTAGTCCTCATAGGATAAGGTGAAGCTGATGTTATCGTGGTAATAGTAGCCCTGCTCCTCTGAGTCGTCCATGATTAGTAGGAACCACTGTGAAGGACATTTTGCAGAGACTTATCATCGGCGTTTAATATTCACACTTTGCCTTTACAACAATAAAAACTAACAAGAACTTAAGACTGTTAGTAGAACATCAACAACAACAACAACAGAAGATCTGGATCAGAAAGGAGGTGAATAGCTGACACCAGTAACGTTCAATCAAGCTCCACAATCATGTTAATCTATTTAAGTCTTTATAACGTGAACTCAGTGTCGACCTAAAATAAGAGAAACAACAAAGCATGAGCACAAAGAGGTAACAACACGGTCCACAAATTGCTTCCAGAGCGCAGGATGTAGCACACGGCGCTACAATCTGTTGCCGTCATGAGTCTGGTTCAGCCTCTCTGAGCACCAGGCGCTCCAGCCATCAACTGATTTGAAAGAGAAACAACCTTTTAAAAATGACCTGTAAATAAATGAGAGCTAACTGCTTGCAGGCTGAAGCTCTGACAGCTGAGCTGCAGATGTTCCTGATCTCAGCCGTTGAGTTCCTGGGACGCATCCTCTCATCCGACTGCAGGACGAGGCTGACGCAAACTTTCCAGCTTTGTTTATCCAACAGCCAGTAAAGCTGCGTAATTAAAGTTGCTAGGATGGGTCACCACCGCCAAATCAGATACATCTGGATAGAGTAAAACTCCAAATCCAGGTGAAGCAAAGGGGTTTTAAATTCTTGTAAATATAAACAGGATTGCGAAACAGTCCAGACTGCAAGTTCGGATGTCGTGTTCATGGAAGCACGAGGAAGAGTTCTTACCGTCTCCTCCCTCCAGCCCAGTCCGGAAATGCAAAGCTCCCAAAACCACTTCTGCAGTATGAAGGAGAGAGAGAGAGAGAGAGAGAGAGAGAGAGAGAGAGAGAGAGAGAGAGAGAGAGAGAGAGAGAGAGAACTAGAGGGAAGGAGACAGACTAAAACAGGGAGGGGCAGAAGAAAGGAGATAGAGGGAGGTAGGGAGCGAGGAGAGGGAGCTAGGGACCAAGAGAGGGAGTGAGAGGGAGGGAAGGAAGGAGAGAAGTAGTGAGAAGGAGAGAGAGGGAGAGAAGGAAGGAGAGAAGTAGTGAGAAGGAGAGAGAGGGAGGGAAGGAAGGAAGGGGAGAGGGAGGGAAGTAGTGAGTGTGAGGGACAGAGAGGGAAAGGAGAGAGAGAGAGAGGGGGAGGGAAGGAGAGATGGAGGGAAAGGGATTCAGGGAGAGAGAGAGAAGGAAAGAGATAGACAGAATTATGGAAGGGATGAGTGGAAAAGACAGAGAAAACATTTTAGAAACATTAGACTTAGTGGGACTAAAGTCCCCAGAAGCTGTTTTTACCATTTAGAGGTTGATGGTTCCAGGAGCGCCACATGTTTGAGGAAGCTGCACAACGCATCCATCCATGCATCCATCCATCCATCCATGCATCCATCCATCCATCCATCCATCCATCCATCCATGCATCCATCCATCCATCCATCCATCCATCTGTGGAACAGAGGAAAGTTTAAGCTGCTGCTGACAACGTGAACATGTTAGCTTCTTGTTTCTACTGTGGTGATGTGGTGGTCCAGTAAATCATTGAAGGCTTACATGTGCTGCAGTTTGGGCCTTGAACCTTCTACCCCATCCAGCTGAGGACCCTGAGCCAGCTGAGGACCCTGAGTCACCTGAGGACCCTGAGTCACCTGAGGACCCTGAGCCACCTGAGGACCCTCAGCCAGCTGAGGACCCTGAGCTTCCTACTTGATTCCAGACAGGCTCGAAGAGACGATTTAAGCGTTTATTGAAGCTGTGACAGCTCTCTCCCCCTTTCTCTCTCTCTCTCTGTCTTTTACGCACACAACCGCGCGCGAGCGCACGCATACAGTTCCAGGCTGTGATCCTTTTATTCCCACACTTCATCACCTCATCCACTAATCGCCTGCGCGCAACAGGGAAACAGTGGAAGTTGACCCGGATCAGGATTGATCCCGATTTACGATTTAGACCCGGACGAGGGGCTCGCTGCTCGGACAAGAGCAGCAGAGGAGAGAGGAAGAGAGAGAGAGAGAGAGAGAGAGAGAGAAACAAAAACCTTCCCTCCAGTCAGAAAGACGCTCGGATACTTTCAAAAAGATCGTTTTCAGGACTTTCGACAGCTTTCGGGAACATATATTTCAGCGACACGAACTTGTGGATCTGTCCCAGTCCGGCTGGGAAGGTGGTTTACTTTCACTTCGCGACACCAACGTCCTGAAATCTGTGAGTTCTTGTGAATTATTTATGTTTTAGTTTTGTACTTTTGGACATGACGCAAAAAAGCGGCGCAAAGCTGCGCAGTTGCTGCCGCGGGTGCGCTGTCCTTAAAGCCCTGACACAGGTCTGGACTTCAGGAATGCAAATGCAGAACAAACAAATCCATCTTAATGCGCCCAGAGTTACTTGTGTAAGAGTTCTGAGGGTTTTTAAGCTTCGCTAAGAACTGCAGGGTGGTTATGGAACAAGCGGCCTCCCCGTTCCTCTGATTTCATATTTACATGCATTTACATACATTTCAGAGCAGCCATCAATATTTATCTGCAGTCTACTGTTCTTTCTGTTTCCATAGGCCCACCACAGTTGTGTTTCACTAATTAATAGAACAAAATAAATAAATACATAATAAATGTGACCTTTGACCTCACATGCTGTATTCTCATTTCCTTTAGAGATTTGAAATAAAATTCATGATCTGGTCGAACAGAAAACTGCCCAAGTAATGATCAAAGCTTTTGTCCACACGTAAAATGTCAATGTAAAATTAGGAGTATCAGCTCAGATTTGTTAATCCCATTTGTGGGGAAGTGTCGCTGGAGAGACGATAAACCTGAGTTGTCCATCAAATCATTAAAACCTTTTAACGGAAAAGAGACACAGTTTTAACATTAACCTTAAATGACACAATTCTTTGTTTTAGTCTTCTAATTTTTTTGGACAATTAAAGATGAATAGAATAATAATGCCTCGCATAAATGTAACTGTTTTATGTTTTGTTAACGTCTGTTTTTTTGGTGTGTTTCAGATGAAACACCTGGCTGTTGGATCCGTCTGGGGGGGTTGAGTGACAGCCAGAGCCTCCAGGAATGGGCCGTAAACTAGACCTGTCGGGACTGTCCGAGCACGAGGCGGAGCACGTGCTGCAGGTGGTGCAGAGGGACATGAAGCTCCGCAAGAAAGAGGAGGAGCGTCTCAGGTCAGATCTGATCACC
>BJFM01000821.1:37353-76156 GCA_016586285.1 Arothron firmamentum
CACACACACACACACACACACACACACACACACACACACACACACACCCTCTAAACCCTCCCTCCCTCCCTCCCCACAGCGAACTGAGGCAGGAGCTGGACGAAGAGGGCAGTCGCTGCCTCCTGCTGTCACGGCAACGCTGCTTCAACCAGCGCTGCTGCATCCGCTGCTGCTCGCCATTCACGTTCCTGCTCAACCCCAAGCGCCAGTGCCGCGACTGCCGCTACAACGTCTGCAAGGCCTGCCGCGCCTACAGCAAGCCGGAGCGGGGCTGGCTGTGCTCGGCCTGCCAGAAGAGCAGGTAAGGGCGGTGGGGGGGGGTGAGTCACGCGTTCAAGTCCCGACTTCCATCAAGAGGCGATGGATTTAGGAAGTAGTCCCACTCGCTAGCTGTTAAACTGCTGAGGTTAAACTTTCTTTTTACTTCCAGTATGTGATGGGTTTGCAGCTTTTTTTTTACACCCACACCATTTTTGTTGGGTGTCAGTGTCAACCTCTGTCAGTCCCGTGAAAGCTGTAGTGAGCAGAGAACTAGTTCCCTCTGACGGAGTAAATCTAAATAACCAGTGGTAATGCAGTTGAGCCTCCCTCAGGTTGCTGAAGACGCAGTCGCTGGAGTGGTTCTACAACAACGTGAGGAAGCGCTTTAGGAGGTTTGGCAGCGCCAAAGTGCTGAAGACTCTGTATCGGAAGCACCTGGTGGAGCACAGCGCGCTTTCAGAGCTGACAGGTAAAGTTTTTAAACGTTAACAGGCCACTCGACTTTTGCTGAATCCCGCTCATTTGACTCGTGTGTGTGCGAAGGTGAAAATACGCAGGCAGTTTGGCTGGAGCAGACCCTGCTGACATAACACGCTGCTTTAAACACGGCTCTTCATCCAGGAGCACATGCTCCAGCGCTCATCTGCTCTCGGACAGAAGGGGAGTTAATGTCCGACCGTGAGGTCTGAGTCTCTGATCTGAGCGAGCAGACGAGGGATTACCAGCGTTTGTGGTTGGAGAGGTTGATGACGCGGAGCACTGACCCCCCGTGGGAGTTACGACTCCATCTGACCACCACTCATCATCTCTGCTTCACAAGCTTTCAATTCCTGCTTTGTTCTCTCTCTCTCTCTCTCTCTCGCTCTCTCTCTCTCTCTCTCTCTCCCTCTCTCTCTCTCTGTCTCCTAAACACACACACCCTTGTACTTCTATCTTTGTGAGGACTTTCATAGACATAATGTATAACATTACACTAATCTTAACCACCCCAACTAACCCTTTGACCCTGACCTTTACCCTAACCCAAAGCTAACCCCAAGTCTGACCTCATCCCTAAAACTGTCTTAACCCTCAAACGGGCCTTTGAAGTTGTGAGGACCAGCCAAAATGTCCTCAATTCCCAAAAATGTCCTCACTCTGTTAGTAGAATGCAGATTTCAGTGCTCAGTATTTAACAAGTACAAGAACGCACAGACAACACACACGCACACACAGGATGATGCATTTTAATTTGAATATGACAGACCTGCCCTGGAAGCACAGCAGTGTTTATTCAGCTGACAAATCTGATCTGCATCAGAGAAAAACCTGACAACTGTCGCTAAAGAATGATGTTGGCTGCATCAGCGGGATGAACAGCAACTGCAGGCATCCGTTTATGCCCGCACTCCATCAATGCTAGCGTCCCGCTGAGTAACACATGACCATCGGTTCTTTTACAATGTGTATCCCACACTCGTGCGTATCACCGTCGCTCTGCGATGCCTTCAGGGTTGCTGTGACTTTTATCTGCTGCATGAGAGGCCGCTGCACCGGCCCTGAGTCTGCATGTCCATGTGCCGCAGCCAAACGTGTCCTGACGCACAGATGTCTTCTCATAGAAACACAGCGGGAACAAAAGATTTTCTCTTACTTTACACCATCTCTCACATTAAACTAATGCTCGCCTATAGGATTTTCACTGTCTGACTTTGAAAAGTAATCCAGTTGATATAATGTAATCCAAGTCCTCCGGGGTCCGTTAAAATGATTGCCAGCGACCCTGCGCTCCACCTCTGAAACCAGTGCCTGCTGCGCACAGCTCAGGCACGGTAATGCCGCAGACTTGTGCTAATGCACTTATGTAAGCGCAAATGGTGACATAGTTGCATAAAATTCACAAGATGTGAGGAGAGCTCAGCCATCAGAGCTTGAAAAAAACCCCACAAAAAACAACGTAATTACTGAACTGTACTTCCTTTGTCTGTTATTCCATATCACAAACGTGTGTGTGTGTGTTTGTGTGTGTGTGTGTGTGTGTGTGTGTGTGTGTGTGCTCGCTCACAGAGGGCAGCGCCTACGAGGAGAGCGTCTGCAATGAGGGCAGCATCTGCGGGAGTGACTCAGCCTTCTACAGACAAACTGAAGGTTTGAAGACGGATTTGGCCTGGACCCGTGACGCTCGTCACAGCCTCTCGTCCTTACTGGATTGAAGAGTTACAGATCAAAAACTCAATCTGCACAATAACCAGCAGCTAGAAATATTTATTCAAATGTGAAGGCCTAAAACTCCACAACGAAGCAGAGGTTTTAAGGCATCCTCCGTTTGTGATGTGAAAGAGTGTGTTTCTGCTTCCTGGGTGTGTGTGTGTGTGTGTGTGTGTGTGTGTGTGTGTTCAGAGCACAGCATGGCAGAGACGCTCTCCGTGGCTCTGCGGGTGGCAGAGGAGGCCATAGACGAGGCCATTTCCAAGGCCGAGGTCGACGCCAGCACTCAGGTTACTGGTGCTCTTCATGACTCACAAAGGAGACTTTGTAGTTTTGTAATTTCAAAAAAAATCCATATATCATTTGTGGCGACAATGAAACTTCCACGCACATCAGAAAAGTCTGAAACCATCTGAAAAAAATGCCGTATGTGTTTTGTAGAATGTGTGTGTTGCTGTCTTACCGTCTGTGTGTGTTTGTTGAGCAGGAGAATAAGAACGAGGCGCTGTATCTGCGGGAGCACAGAGGACAGCTCGTGGAGGAGCTGGCTAAAACCATCGTGGAAAAGGTCAGAGGGGAACGCACGTCTGAACTGTGAACAGCCTGTCTGACTTGGCGGCAGATGTGCGGAATTACGCTGATGTTGACTGCGTGTCAAAATCAAGGGCAGCATCTGCTGCCGCATGTGACGTGTGGCGCGCACGGCTGATGCAGCTCTGGGTGAAAGACACAGCTCTGTTTCTCTCAGATTATCAACAGGAGGAAAACCTTGGCCGACATCAGGGCAGAATATGACCAGGAGCTGCTGAGTGAGCGCAGATCTGACCATCGCCGTCACCCTCAGCCGGCGTGTGATGAAGGGTCCCTCAAACAGAACCTCTGGGTAACAGACACAATGTCCCGGCCGGCTTTACAGCACTAATAACATCTGTAATGCCAGCAGTAATCCTGGTACAGTAGACACTGAGGGGCAGCAAAAAAAACCAAAAAAAAAAAAACCAAAGATGCTTTTATTTCAAAAGATTTAATTGGGTGTTTGCTGACCTCTGCTGGTGCAAAATGATTAATGCAGGTAATTTATACGTCTGCTCAGAGGTCACAGTCGGCCCTTTCTCTGTTGGACAATGAGCCCTTGAGTCTGATCCGAGACCAGCCGTTCGCTAAGGAAGGAACTGTTTCAGCTCTGTCCAGCTGGAAGAGTGTAGACTGGCTGGATGAAACTGGTGACATCAGCAATTTCTCAACTCTGCACATTATTTACTACTGTTTCTGTGCCTACTTCAGTTTTTACTAGTGTGTGTGTGTGTGTGTGTGTGTGTGTGTGTGTGTGTGTGTGTGTGTGTAGGTCCATCCTCGGTGTTAAAGAGCCCAGATGGCAACTGGATTGCCCTCCAGAGCACCAGGGCGTCTCATCCCAGCCTGCTGACCAGAAGGAGGAGTCTGATCTCCGGCTCCTTGGAGAGAGAGCCCACCACGCTCTCCACCCACCAAGGCCTGGGCTCAGACGGCGACACCAGAGCTGAGCCCGCCAGCTCCTGGACCGATGCTCTGCAGGAGATCCATCGAGCCATCGCGGACTCCACCAGCTCCGACTGGCCGGCGTCCACATTGACGAACCGCGGAGGCAGCAGAGGCGACGCCATCAGAGACTCTGAGGGGAACTGGACATCGCACGAACCTTTGCTGGCCCTCTTGACGAGGAAGGTGGAGGTCACGCAGTCTTCACCATCCTGCAGGAGCAGCATCGTAGATGTGAACCTAAATGTGGAGGAAGAGGAGCGCGAGGCGGCTGCAGAGCAGGAGGAAGAGGAAGAAAAGTCAGCAACTTCTTCTCTGCCTGTAAGAAATACTCATAATTCACAATGGCAGAGTACTCTCTACTACAAAATTTTATTTTATTTGAACTTATAAATCTGAATAATAATGAAAATCAAGATAAGGATGTATTGTCAAATCAAATGTGCAACTGAAATGTCAAATTAAAAAAAATGAAAGGATGATAACTGAAAAAGATTTCTCTGGTGCTAAAACAAAATCTGTTTATGTGTATTATAATCTCCTCTAATCTGTTACAGGACAACAGAGAAGAAACGAGTCCGATCCAGTTGGATTCGGACGCGTTGGCCCTTGACACCGGCGCTGATCCTTTTGACCTGTGCGGTGGCATCACAGGCCACAGAGCCAATCAGAGGAATGAGGAGCTCACCGTGGCGCTGCAGAGGCTAGCGGGTCACGTCTCCGAGTCCTCCACCAGTGAAGAAGAAGAAGAAGATGAGGAGGAAGAGGTGGAAGCAGAAGAGGAATTAGACGAAGTAGTAGAAGAAGAAGAGGCAGGGAGAGATTGTAGTGATGTGGGGATGGGGGGAGAGAGTCAGGACAGAGTTGAGGGAGATGAGCAGTCATGGGGGATGGAGACGGATGAAAGGAGAGCAGTAGATGAGGAGGAAGATGAAGAAGAGTTGAAAGACAGATTATGCCGGCTCGTTGCACACGCCAGACTCACGTACTTCACGTCAACGGACGACGAGCTGGACAAAGCTGGACTGAGTGAGGGGGAGTGTGAGGAGGGCAAGGACGAAGGGTGGAGGGAGGACAGGACGGTCCCCCTTTCTTATAAAATCTACCAGCTGGAAAAAGAAGTCGGAGTGAGTCAGTTCTCCTCCACGGAGGACGAGCTGGACAGAGTTGGCGGGGAGGAAGAGGACGGTGGCGGGGAGGAGGAGCTGGCTGTGAAGGTCTGCAAGCTAGCCCATCAGGTCAACGCCACGCACTTCTCCTCCACAGAGGAGGAGCTGGACGGGGCTGGCGGAGGTGAGGAGACGGAGGAGGGGGAGGAAGAGTCGCTGTGGACATTTCAAAAAGAGAATGCCGCCCGAGCAGCTCATCTGTCCAGTCTAGTCAGGACCTCCCGCTTTTCCTCCGCTGAGGACCAGCAGGGCGACGAGAATGACGACGGGCAAGCGCGAGGTCAGCCCGGAAGAAACTGGGAGAGGAGAGAATCGCTGGGAGACCTGGATGTGAAAATGTTTGATTTGAGGGATGAAGTCGAAAGCAGCGGTGAAAAAGAAACATGGGGGAACTCGTTAGACAGCCAGAGAAGAGATGAGAAGGAGGGAGAAGAAGAGAAGAGTGATCGCGCAGAACCTGAGGATGGAGAACAGATGGAAGCAGAACCCCTGACGGAGGAAAGCCGAGAAACAAGGGAAGGAGGGGGAGAGATGAGAGAGGAGAGCGATGCGGAAGATGAAGAGTTTGACAGGATGATCAACAGCATGTTGACGATGACTTTGGAGGACATGCAGGGAGGCGGAGTCGACGAAGAAGCTCCGGAAAATGAAAAAGCAAACAGAGAACCGGAGGAAAAGATGAAGGAAGGGAGAGAAAGTGCGTCTGAGGGTGCGAGAGCAGAGGCAGGTGTCACAGAAGCGTCAGAGATCACAGACGGAGCTGAGGAAAACGAGCCGGAGCGAGGAGAGGCGATGCGTCCAGGACGAGAGGACGCGGCAGTTGTGACAGTCAAAGAGGACGACCGAGACGGGACAGAGGGACGACTCGAAGAGAACGAGGGAACAGACAAAAGAGCTGAGGAATCCAAGGAGGAGAATGAAGCTGTGGTGGAGGACAGCGCCACCTCTGTCCCAGAGGGTCCACTCACAGCGCAGGAGGTTCAGACGGTGAGACATAAAACGAGCTTGTGTGAATGCATCGCAGATTGGAGGTCCAGGCTGTGAGCTCCACTCGTAGCTCAGTGAGGATTTTTGACTTTAGCTAGTTATGGTCCTCACTGATAAATATCAATCATGTTCAACAAACCTTGAGCCTGGACAGACCTCTGTTTCATTTTAAAAGTTGTCAGCGCTGTCTGTATTTGCACTTCTAACCCAGCTGGCCCAACTCTCTCACTAACGCTCTGCGATGCTTCCTCCCCATCTGTCCCGTTCTCCTGCGTGCATTTTTCTTGCTGTAGGTTAGTGAATTGGAGCTTTACTCGTCTTTACAGTTTCTCTCAACTCTTCTGGAGCAGGTGAGAGCTTGGCTGGCTGCTTCAGGATGGAGGGATGCTCTTGTTGGTAGTTATTTACTGGTCTTCTCCCTGTTGTGTGGGGCAGAGGTGTTCTGCAGCGTCTCTGCGCAGCGTCACCACCGAGGTCCTGAAGTTGCTGAACGCTACCGAGGAGCTGCTGCACGCAGCGGAGGGGGGAGACCCTGGAATCTCCAGCATCTCACTGCCCCCCAACACTGACCCCCAAAAACTGGATCAACAGTTCTCCAGGCTGGAGGAGAATGTAAGATGCTCCTTTTTCCCTCCCCCATCCTGAAGATGGAAGGGTTCTGATGTTGATCTTTGCGGTTCTAGGTGTACGTGGCAGCCGGGGCCGTGTACAGCCTGGAGGCGGAGCTGAGCGACCTGGAAGAGCACGCCAGGGCCGTCGGCAGCGCTACGCCCGACGTGGAGCTGTCCTTCCTCGAGGAGCAGGTGGCTTCAGCAGCCGCCAAAGTCCGTCAGTCAGATCTACAGGTGAGCTCAGGCGCTGGCCTTCAGCCGGCTGTTGAAACACCAGGGCTGCAGCACGAGGCTGGAACGTTGTTTGCGCTCCAGGTTTCCAACATCTCTGCCAGGATCGCTGCTCTGAAGAACGCAGGCCTGAACGTGGACACGCGCGTGGCTAAGACGAGGACCAGTCCGGTTCCGGTGCTGTACCCTTTCACTTATCGCAAGACTCTCACCTGTAGAGCCGTGTGTCGTACATTTTGAAGAGTAAAAAGTAAGAAACAAAACCCTCTTCTTGCAGCCTGTCACCCTGAGCTCCTCGAGGCAGCAGAGGAGGCGATTACCTGCACCGCCCGCAAGAGGTCGGGAACATCTTCAGACAGTAGAACTGTGTGCAACCCAATAAACCATCCTTTATTTGCATTTATGTTATTCTGCTGGTACTCTCATTCTCTAAAGATGTTTGTGCATTGGATTGTGGTGTAAACAAATGTTTAAACTGTTATTTCTTTTTCAGAGTTTAAGGAAACCTGAATCCATCACTCCAACACGTCAGTGCCTTCCCCCTCCACCACCCCCACCAGCCACCTACAGGCTGGTCTTCTTTCAAAAAACAGCTTGCCCTTCAATGAATTTAAAGCAAAATAAGCCTGAAATAATTAGGTAAATCTGAATTTTCTGCTGTAATCTGTATTCTTGACTTTGTGGAGCTGTTTTGTTCCAATAGAATTTAAACAGTTTAGGAAAAATCATTACATATAAGAAGACAATGTGATTTCCAAACACGTTTTTGTTAAAATGATCACATTATACAGAACAAATCTCTTGACATTTGATTCAACACTGCAAACTGTCAACAGATTTACTGGAAATTTTGGTTTCCTCCATTAGAAACTCATTTGTAGCGTGTTAGAAAACGTCGCTCAGTTGTATCATAAAATAAATAAAAATCTGTATTTTTCTGTCTGACCTATATCTGGTATGTAGCACACATTTATATATTTATTTCTTAACTTAAGAAAGTTTGTTATCAAAACTAACTGTACTAAATGTTTTCCACTTTGTGATAAACCATATTTACCCTCCACAAAACAGCTGAAATGTGAACACTTTAGTTGGTGTGCTTTAGATAAGGAAGCGACACCCAAACATGGCATTCCTCCTCCTGAGGGTGTCGTTACCCTGTGACACCAGCAGAAAAGGACGAAAGAACGGTACTGGCTCATCCAGATCAAACTATTGCAGAAATATTCTGTACTTCCCTTGAGGATGTCTGAGGTCTTCCTCACTGGAAGAAGTCTAAAGAAACAGGTTTTCAAGGAAGTTCTCACATCAGCTCTGCCCCAAAGCCTTGTGGGATATGGAGTTTTTGATCAGGTGGTGTCTGCAACCAGGAAGCGCTCTCTCTGATCAGGAACGATGAATCCTTCTTTCTGCTCACTCTCTCTGCGGTCTGACAGGACAAAACACTGTTTGGGGTCTATCACCTCCATCGTGTCTTTGTCCTGACCGGGAGACTCCACGTCAGTATAAGATGAACAGTCGCCGCGGCGTCTGAACTTCAGGACTGGCCAGCGGTTCGGCCGCCGCTGAGGGGAGAGAAAAAAAAAAATCCCAGAAGAAAACAGTGAAATATTACTCGTGTTTGGGAATCTTCGGTTAAATATGTTTTTAATTAAGACCATGTGGACGAATAAATGTAACAGTGTAAACATCTTGAACAACAAAGGAAAGCTCAGCTGACTGACCTCTAGAAAGAAAAGGCTGATACTGGAGGTCGGGTGGTGGTATATGTAGACCGACGTGAAGAGAGCTGCTATCATGAGCGCTGTCACCATGACGATGCCTGCCAGTAGGCCGACAGGATGATGCTTGTTGCTCTCTCCTGCCGGCTCTTCTTCTGCTGTACGAGAAAGGTGAAAAGACTCTGATCAGCCACGTTTTTGTAATATGAACTGAGATGACAGTGCTGAGATATGTTTGAAAAGCACACAGGGAGCATCGGACGGACAGAGGGAGGAATGGTTTCCGTATAATTCCAACAAATTGTGGCGGCAAACATTAAAACCAGGTTGAGGTTGGAAAAAGGATGCTTGTAGACTTTAATAATGCTCCCAAACACATCACAAAATCCATGATGGGTGACCTTGAGACAAAAAGCTGAAGGTTTCACCATGGCCCTCACAAGAATTTAAAGACTTGATTGGCTTCAAAAAAGTGTTTACAAGCTGTGATAGTGGCCACAGGGGGGCGCTACTGGCTACCAAATATGAAGGCTGGCCAAACTTTTACTGCAGTAAGTTTAAAATGCAAACAATAAAAACAACATATATATTGTTTAACATATAAAGGGAATGATGTGTCATCTTCAATTTTATGGAGATCATTTTATCTTTTACTTGCTTAACTCTTCATGGATGGATATTTTGATCGGGGTGCCAACCGTCAGCAGCCCACTGTAGATGCAGCGACTGCTCCATCGGCTGAGGACACTATGCAGTATTTACCATGGGACCATATACACTCAGCTGTGAGCTCACAGCGGGCTGGGAAATAGCTGCCCGCTTGACCCTCTCACTGTCAGTCTTCACACAACTCGCTGCATGTGCACGTTATTCAACAACAACTCCTAATTTCACGTGGTGGAAGTGGCGCACGTGCTGCTGCTGAACCGCGACCACCGACAAAATAAGATCACCTTTCACCGCGGCTGCGCCCGAGGCATCTGTGAGCGTACCATCTGCTGTTCCGCCGGCAGGAGGCTTCAGGGTGGCTGCGACGCTTCCGTCCGTGCCGCCGTGGGTCCAGAGTCTGGTCAGAGTGGGTGTCTTGCTGAAAGGGGTGGAGGCCAGACTGGAGGTCCTCTGCTGCGCTGTGGCCGGAGTGACCGAAGGGGTGCTGCCCCAGAGGTAGCGGGACGTGGCGTTCGTGACGTCAGCTGTGCGGAGACACAGGGGATCCCTTTTCTAGAGAAACAATCATCAGTAAACTCTTCTACGCGGGCAGAGAAAAGGACAGTGATGAGGACCTCCTCCAGGCAGCCGAGGTCCACCCAGTCCTGACGGTTACGATCAATCCCGCTGGAGCATCTGCAAAAAAACAGTGGAGCCATATAACTTCGTTATACTAGGATAGATTCCTCTTCCATATTTATTTTTTTTCTATTTTTTTGCCTGTCATAGACTAAAGTGAAGATCCGAAAATGAAAATCATTTCCTGAAGCTATAGTAGGTGAAGCTCTACAAATATGGGACTAATTGCAGTAATTTATTCCAAAAGCTAGCTACAGTTTTGTGAATGCATACTAAATGTTACTGCAGTGATGACATCATGTGCTCCCAAATCATTTTAGAATGTCACACATGTCAAAAATGTCTGTAAATAATGAAAAGCTGGTTTTGTGTCAAATATCTGGAAATGCTGTAAACTCTGTCAGGTTGATGGAGGAAATCCTTAACAATGAGTCAATCTTGTTAGAGGTCAAGTAAATTAGTAAATCACAAGTCTGACATTTTTAAGAAGTGTTTAAAGGTTCCCTGGGTGGTGTGTACTTGGTTTTACCTCTGAAGGCGACTGCACCAGCTGCAGTTAAAGCCAATCTGGGAGGTGACACAGGAACCACAGCTGCTAAACTGGAGACATGCTGAGAGAAAAGAAAAAGGTGAAGACTGAGGAGGAGGAGGAGGAGGAGGATTAGCAAAATTAATGCATTCCACAAGCCATCTGCTGCCCTCTTGGTTTGAATAGAGCCTCATTTTCTGCACAGCTGAAAAAGAACAAGATAAGAAATGAAAACTGTGCTGGGTCTGCACTTTATTTAGGATGAACTCACTTGGGAGAGGAAACATCTTCACTGCTGTGCAGTTGGAGATTCTCGACTTGGGGATGTCGACTTTGTGATATTCATAAATGGTTCTCCGCCGAACATCTGGAGCATGTGAGAAAGGACACGGGGTCGGGGGTCAGCGATCAAGCTTGTGATTGCACCGACGTTAAGAGTCGCCGTCACTGACCTGGGATCTGCTCGAGCTCATGAAGCACCACAAACGCATCTGCTAAGCCCACTTTGACGGGATGTGTCTCGCTGCTGATGGCAGTGATGACCACAGGGATCTAAACAAAGCACCAACTATAATCGAGCAAAGTTCTCATTAATGAAAGAAAGAAAGAAAAGAAGAAAAGAAGCAACACCTCTTTGTACGTGAATACGATGTGCCCGTCGCTGTGCAGAACGGCCTGGAAGGTGAAGGTACCTACACTGATGTCGTCACGTAAGGGAAGCCTGCTCCACTGAACCACCAGCGCAGTTCCTGGACGATACCAATACATAAACACAGGCATGCGCACATATATGTTTGGGCATATTAACTGTGTATTACAAAGCCAGAAAGACACCAAGGGCAGATTTGTTTCTCTCTGTCTCACCATTATCAGAGTAAAGCACAGTAGAGCTTTCAGACAGACGCGGGTCGAAGTCAGCCATTAAAGGTGCGATGTACTGGGTGGCTGTGAGCATCTGATGGATCACATCTCCGGTGTAAACGAAGCCTGTGAGTCCAAAAACACGCAGGGAGTCACAAATGTTCGTTTCTCTAAACGGCCGGAAGATGTTCCCAACAGGTCCACAGTTCATGAGTTCACATTCCCACCGACCTCCAGCTGCCACTGTGACTTCTTTCAGCATGTGGCCGTAGAAAGGGAACAAAAAGGAAAGAATCACCCTCTGCAAATAAAAAGCAACAAGTCAAAAGTTGACCTAACACAGACAGGAAAAACAGACTAAACAGTTGTGACTGCTACTCAGTCTGCTGAAATGCTTTGATCATCACTCCTATATAACATCTTTGTAACGTCAACTCAAAGATGTTTTTGATACAATTAATGTAAATTTGCTAAGGGAAAACCCCCCCAAAAATATTAATATCATTTGCAGTTGATAGATTTATACCTCAGTTTGTCTGTAGCTGCTGGACGGAAACTCACACACCTTCCACGTCTCATCCCTGTTCACCCACAGCTCTTTACTGGCTGCATCTCCAGAACCGTAGATCTTAGATGTGTAGTAGGTGTGATCAATATCCTGTCCAAGAATAAGACAGCAGCGCTTATCTTTACAGAAAAAACATAAAGCGAAACATAGAGGAGCAGATTATCTAGTTCATGGTCACACAATTATAACTTTGTTTTATATAAATTGCACTGCTAAACATAGATAAGTAAAAAAAAAATAAAAAGAACAGATGTTACTATTTTTATTAATGTAACCTTTAAATCCTGAAAGATCATCAATATACACTTTTAGAATTACCACAGTCCGTGTAGGTATGTGGTGCATGTCCTGCCTCGGCAGGTTTGTTTTAGGATGATACTGCTCATTGTCGGGGCCCCTCTTATGTGCAGGTCCCCTGGGAGCCTCGGACCGGAGCCTTGATGGCCACCAGGCCTTTTCTTTGGGTTTGTGGCTCACATTTGACCGTCCCTCTGGAGGAGACATGTCCTCTGAGTCAGTGAGGTAGACACCTGACAAACCAAGCAGAATTCCATACAGTAATCTGTCAAAAAAAAAAGATTCTGTTCACAACATTTCAAAGGGAAACTGTGTAATGTGTAAACGGTAACTGTTTAAATTCGTGCATACTCTCCTTACATGCAGCAGCACACAAACAAACTGGCTAGTGTGTGACCATAAGGCAAACATATGACGTCATTCCGTCCTCCCAATGACAACAGAGGATCCTAACTTTACCCTTCGCAGCAGAGAGCGAAGGAATGCTTCACATTCCTCACACCAGCAGCCCCAGGATACATGTGAGAACAGGCAGCAGCGGGTGCTGTGTCTGCCAACCTGTCACATGTTGGTCCTGCGGCTGCAGAATCCACCTGTGTGTGTAGGTGTGATGTAGGCAGTCGGCAGATGTCGTGGTGTAGAGCTGGAATAACATTTAGTTTTTACACTGGAATGGTGCTTTTCCGTTAGATTTCATTCAATTTAAACTACTTCAATGGCTTCAATATTCAATTAACCGTCCAAACTCTTTCCCACTGCAGATCCCGGTTGTCTGAGGTGCACCAAGTACCCGCCACACTATGTTCTGGTCATGCACATCCCTCAATGACTGCTGGATATTTGATGTATCTTCCAAAATCTGCAGTCAGACTATAGCGCCTGACTCACATAGCCATCTTTAGGGGACCATCTTCAGGCTGCAATGTATCAAATTTACAAACTAGAAAAGCACAGGAATAATAACATAACAGGCTGCTTTATGATCAAAATCTGTTCTTTCTTTTTTTTTTTTTTGTAGTTATTTTGGTAACAGTCAAACTCCAGCTGTTACAGAGCAGACAAACAAATCCCTGAGCATTTACTTCCCTGCTTGCAGGCAGACTCATACTTTTCAATTGGAAATCAAGTTCACCCCCACCATTTCTGCAGTGACTGAAATGGTGGGGGTGAACTTGATTTGATAATAGCACTCTTTAAGTAGTACTACCAACATTTTAGTAGTATTTACGAAAACTTTACTTAAATATTATGACTTACCGTAAACAGATTTTAATTTCACACAATTGAGATGAAACTGGAAAACAAGGGCCAAGCCTGTGAATACATTTACAGTCTTTTTCAGAGTAACAACCATCCTTCCACTCGTTCAGATCGTTGTGCATCTTCGGTACGAAGAAACAACAGTTAATTAGCGCAAATGAATCTTGCGCAATTGTGAAGTTTCAGCTGGTCCAGTAACCAAACAAATCTCTCCGAGGATGAAAAAATGAAGCCCATTCAAATGAACCATTTATGCGGATTAGATTAAGACTTCTTGCCGTGTTGGTCCTGATGTGAACCTTTCCCAGACCGTCCAATGTTTCCATGTGTCCATGTGTCCGCGCAAGAGTTGCTGTCTCCTTGTTGCCTTCAAGTGCTGTCGTAATTATTACATCTATGCACACAAACCATCAAAGGAAGAAGTAAATATCTGGTGTTAAAGAAGTATAATAATCTGGATAATGTGACATGTTAATTAAATATATATGTTATTCCAACAAGGAATGGTTGGTCCTATAGTAGATCGCTTTGAAAATGGATTTAAAAGTTTTCAAATGTTTACTATAATCTACCGTTTGCTTTTTCCACTAGATGGCGACAATCACTGTAAATTTAGGAAAAGCAAAGTACTTATCTTAAAAACATAAACAAAAAACAAAACAAACAAAACTCACAAGAAATGGACTATACCGATAAGCTACAGTATGATTTTATTTATAAATGCACCTGTCACCTGTTTCCACCTGGCTAATTATTGCCATTAGCAGGAATTGACAGTGACCTGTGACTGTGCAAACACACTGCCAAATTCGATTTCTTTATTTTAAATCTAGTACAAATTAATTTAGTTGCAGGCACAAAAGACAATAATATTCATACATGTGTCCTTTGGTCAAGAACACAGCAAATTGAAACACAAGCTGGTAGCAAGCCAACGTATGGTGGTTGAACTTTGGGACTTTTCTGGAGATTTTAGGAAACATAGGAATATAATCAGAAATTAAAAGTCTTTATACCCTAATGTAATTTTTGGAAAGACCATTATTTGTTTCTTTGAATCATGCTGGCCTGCAATAATGACTATACATCAGGATATGTAATCCTTTCAAAATTGATGTTAAAATTCACCTCAAGAAATCAAGATGTTTATGTTTAAGCATGACAGTGAAGTAGAAAATTAGTACGCACACTCCAGGAATCCTAAAGCTATTCTGTTGGCGACGGCACAATTTATGGGCTGAGATGATTGTTTAGTCAGGGGAAAAAAAGACTGATCAAACTTTTTGACAAAGATAGTTATCTAACATAGATATTTTTATTTGTTTGCCACTGGCGTTTGAAAATATGACAATCAGAAGGGCAAATTATCAAAGAAACCAACAATTAGACGTCATATCCAACAATGCCTCCTTTGCCGATGCACTCTCCGATGTAGAACCACATTAGCACCTCTGTGGTTACAAGTCCATTCCTCAAGGCATCCTAAAGGAATGGAAACAGGCAATGTTGTTCAGAAAAGACGACATTTTTAGAAATTTAAATGACCCTAAAGTGTGCCTCACCTTGACTGTGGTTTGTCCCAGGCGCCCAGCTTGGTAGCTCTTGACCAGACCAGATGCGGCCTCGACAGCCTTGGAAATCTCAGACGGGGACGGTGGGACAAGCTCGACCCGAGCGTAGTGCCAGAAGGTCGCTAGTCTGGGTTTGGAGTATGTGACAGCGGCTGCAAATGATGTCAAATAGATCTTAGAAAACAAAATATCTAACATTTCACATGCAACATTAAAATATTACTTAGATAAACTTGAAATATTACAAATCTCTTAAGTAAATCTCATGGTGTTAAGAACGCCTGTGTGTCAGGGGTCACGTTAGGCAGACGCTAATAAGCTAAAAAGAACTAGTCTGCGCCACATTATTACATTATTATTATTTCCAGTGTTAAAACTACTACTACAACTGACGACGAAGGTAAATTAACGGACCTCCAATCACTGTAGGTACTTTAGCAACAAGTTTCTGGACTGCCTGAGCCATGTTGACAGCAGACCCGGGCACCGGAAGTAGACGAGCCACGTTTCCTGCCTCTTCTTCCTTAATCGCGTGGGCCACCAGCAACAAGGCGCATTACCGCCCCCTACATGCTGGAGTGTGGATTACAGTGGAATCATAATATTTTACAAAGAGAGAAAAAAAAAATCCCTCAAGACCAAAATCGATTAATTAATCTTATGCTATTAAAAAGGAATAAATGCTGGGTGGGCGAAGATGAGGAGGAGAATGTCCTTCAGGAGATCATTAGTAACCTTTAATGAGGCTGATTTGGTCCTGTGCAGCTGCTGATAACCAGAGAAAAATGGGCCCATTATGCCATTGGCTGTAAATATTCCAGCAGTCATTTCCCCATGTTCTTTTTTAGTAATTTTTGATGAGGAATAATTCATAGAAAAACAAACCAAAGGCCAAAGATCAGTTTACTAGCTGACTGACGGTGCTGAACAGAACTGGAGATTTTTTTAAGGAGGTTTGAAAAATAATTAAAATACCCCTAGAATGGATTATACAATGGCTATAGGTCTTAGAGAATGAAATGAAAGTGAAAAGAATGAAAGTGAAAAGTTAAATGTGTTGCACTTTACTTTCAGCTTGTCCAATCCTTTTCCGTTAATTGGCAGGTAGCTTTGTTTCACCAGGGAGCTGGATTGATGGAACCTTCTTGTTGTGAAAGAAGCAACAGCTTAGAAGGTTAAAAAAAAAAAAAAAAAAAAAAAGATTAACTAAGTCATTGAGATCCTGGATGAAGCCATTACTGAGTAGAGCAAATCCAGGGGCAATGATCTATACATTTCTGTCAGGATCTGAGGTTGAAATGCTCCTTTTTGTGGATTTGGAAGCAAAATGTCTACCATGACAATTTTAGTACCAGAGACAATCATTTATTTATTTTTTAAACACACTAACTGTGAGTTACACAAACAGACTGAGATTGATGAAACAAATAAAGGAGGTGAAATCATGAGACTTGAAATCAGCAGTTTTATGACCTTAAACTTTTTTATTTGGCCCTTTGTATACAATATTTTTGTAGCTGGATGTTCCTGTTTGTGACTGGAGCTTTTCAGAAGTCCAACATTCTAATTAGCTTCATGTTTGTTTATAAGGTCATTTTAAATATCTCAGTACAAATGTGCAAGGCTGTATTGGGTTCACATTCTTATCCTTTGTCATATGGCATTAGAATTATTGAAGTATATAAAATTATACTTCATACTAAAGTCTGCACTTTTCCTTTGTTTTTCACTTTTAGAAAATATTTGTATATTAGGGTATTTAAATATGTTATTTCAGTAATTACTGAACCTGTTCTACTAATACTACTTACATCTAAGTTTCCCCCACCAGAAGAATATAAATACAGCCATTTTATTTATTTATTTATTTATTTATTTAATATTAGCGATATGAAAATAAAGCTTTGTCAGTTTGAATTTTTAACACTAATTATTTTAAGCATCTAAATGAAACTTAGAATTAGAAAAGTCCTTACATTTCACAGTTTCCCCCTCATCCCACCCCTAAGTCTTGAAATTTTCAGTATAGAAAAACTGACTCATAAGAAAAAATTCAATTGCAAAAATTCAGATTTCCTTCCCTACGACATCTTCTCTCTCTCCATCCTGCTGCGTCGCTTCAATTCTTACCTCAGCTGCACATTGTGAGCATTGGTGTTAGACTGCTGTGTTGGCAGTCCAACAGATGATTGGTTTCCTGGCAGGTAAATCTGTGGAGAGAAACTCGTTCTCACCTGCTGGTCATTAATTTCCCGTTCTTCGAAGGCAGGAGCAGTTGGAGGGGGAGACCCTGCAACCCAAACTTCTGATGCTTTTCTCCTTAGAATTCTACAACACCTCCTATGTCTGCTTGAAGCCCCTTTTTCTGGGAAATTGCTCATCTAGCATCTGTCCAGGCCAGCAGGACCTTTGTGGAAGAACATTTCTGAAATAAATGTGTGCTGCAGTCATGCCGGCCTCGAGCACAATCCACTCAAAGCCACCACCACACTTGTGGTGCCCCAGAAATACGTTTCAAATTTTCAGATGCACGTAGTTTCCCGCAACTGTGCCTCATCCTTCCCCGATCCCTGATTCTTAAGTAGCTGTTTCCTGATGTTGACGTGCAGCTGCCATCTGTGCACGCTAACACCAGTGCTTTGTGACATCGCTGAGGGTTGCTGTCTGTTGCTCAGAGGAAGCGCTGAGGTCGTGGCCTGCAGCGGTTACATATCTTTTATGTAACGTCTGCTAAAAGAAAACCAGGAACACACAGGACTGTGAAACATGCTTGAGCGCCTGCGAAGACCCTAAACATCTGTTGTTGTTTTTTTAAATGATTATTTACAGAATTTTGTGTCATATACTGAATGACGCTTTGATTTCTTAATTGAGAATAGATGCCATGCTGAAAGCATTTTATGTGTTCCCACAGAGGTCACATTTTTCAGATCACTTTAATGTGAGTCTAATTGTTTGTGCCCTTTTGTGTTTCCCTGTTGTTATTCCCAGAAACCTCTGGCTTGCCACCATTCATTCCAGCTGCTCAGTGGTTCATGAAGCCAGAAATGTTTTTATTGCCGGGTCTAAAATTACTAGGATGGTCTATATTCTGCATTGTGGATGATACACACAAGCTATTGAGTTTCAGGTTAGCTCCCTGCTGCTAATGAATGCAAATAAAATTTAGCACTTTTCTTTTCTTAGAAATTCTTTCAACCAATTGAACAAATGGAATTAACCACTGTGATGTGATATGATCCCTTCTGTTGATGTGACCTTTTCGGGGTTGTGTGAACACAATTCTGATCATCACTTCAGATTTCAGGGGCAGCAACAATCACAATGATGCCACAATAAAGAGTGGGAGACTAAGGAGGTTAAGATTTATGTCACCATCACTGAGATCTCATCTATTTGATCGTGGATCAGAGAAAAATAAAGTTGGTGGTGCTAATATAGCCCTTGAGCCTTATGAACACATGTAGTTGCATAGTTTGGCCACTAGCAGGTGCTGCCACCGTGCAATCTTTTATTTTACCATATCTTTGTGGATTCATAAAAACAAGAAATGTTTTTGTTTGTTTAGTTTATTTCAACATGCACATAAAATGGCATATCTCTACTCTTTTATTGTGACTCAGGTCTGAGTCATGAGGGTAACTTTTTTTTTGTGTCTCCTCCAGAGAGACAAAATGGATCCCAATGGATCCATTTCCCCTTCTTACATTTTTTTTCTAAAAAAACAAACAGACAAAAAAAACTTTTTGTAAAAAACACAGTCAGCGGCAGACAGATGACATTAAAAAGTAATACAAATATGTTTTTGGTTTTAGCAACTGAATTTAACCATATATCAATGCTTGTTTGAAATACCTCATGGTCCTCTCAGAAGCTTTGCGCAGTAGAACGTACAGCTGGAAAAACTCTGCTCCTGTGATCTTTTCATATTACCAAACCTACAGAAGCAGATTTCCTCCATCACAGGATTTTACAGTTCAGAGAGGATGTGCGGCCGCATTTATATGGCTTCTGTACACCCGCTGCTCTGATTATAGGGCGATTAGCTTCTGTTATTTGGAGAACGGCCTTGATGAGGTTTAGTGGAAAAAAACAGTGGCAGGCTTTCAGAGCAGGAAATGTGATGAAGGTTGCAGCTGGAAAAACACTGATGAACTGATGCGCAGATGCAAAAAGTAGGGATATAGTTCCAATATTATGGCAGGCATAAAGAGACATCACTGGCGCGCACGTGAACACCCTGGACGCTGTTTCTAGAAGGCCTAACTCCGGTTCCTGCTGAACTGAGCCAGTGTCTGACATCCAACTGTTTTCAGCTCAGTAGGCACAGGAGGTTGAGCCCAGACACCGACACCGCCCCACCGCTACCACAGGGGGCAGCAGAGAGCAGGCGCTGAGTGACACCTCTCACTCTGGATCACCGACTTAACAGCTTTTACCATCTCATAAACACAGAATAACAACTGAATCAACTAAAGGTTTCAATTTTAATAAAAAAAAAAAAATAACTATCGTGTTTAACATAATTTCCCTTCAATTATTGAACCAAGAAGACCTCAAGGCATTTTCAAGTAACTCAATGAATAGCCACAGTAACAGTAGTTAACAGTAACATTAACTGTACCATTAGTACAGTGGTTCTAATAACTGTTTGTTAATTTAGAAATGCACAGATTATGATATTTGTCATCAAACAGATCAAATTAATAATCAATAACTCATAGATAATTGCACTTGATGATGTGAAATAGCTAGTAAAGACGGCAAACAATTCAATATAGATAGGGACATAAAATCAAAGCAGAAATCTTTATTTTGTTGTTAAGTGCTGTTAATTCTAAATCAAGGTTGGAGTGTGGAAACCAATTTTTAAAATACTGATGAGGAGTAAACAAGAAGGGTAAAAAAATCCCAAATAAAAAACAAAAGGAGGTTCAAAATAAGTTACATTCTTAACTGAAAAACAAGACAGAGCAGACACATTTTAAACAGCAACATAACTCACACACACATGCGCGCACGCACGCACACGCACGCACACGCACGCACGCACGCACACACGCACACACGCGCACACACACACACACATACACACAAACACACACACACACACACACACACACACACACACACACGAACAGACACAGACACAGACAGTCATTACCGCCCCTTTTATGACCACCCAGACAGTAAATGAACTCAGGAATCTATTGCCTCGTGCTTCCTGATAGGACATTTCCTCCACTTCCTTCCTGTATAAGGAAGCCCTCCCTTCCCCCTCCCCCGTGATGTCTTCTCTTCTTCATCTCTTCAGAAAACGCTTTCCTGAACGACTTCAATCTGTGCTGCTGGTTTAACAACACCGGGACCATTTCCAGCAATGTGAGATATTTAGAAAAGATTTTTCTGCTCTGTTCAAAAGTGATCAAATCAATTTTTACTGTATAGATTTGTGCTCCACCGTTAACACGATGATTGACAGAAAACATTCGTTCTGTTCCCTCCAATCGATCATTATTTGTATTTGCAGCAGATGTTTCTCACTAAATGGAGCAGGAAATAGATGACCATAAATAAATTAAGCCTCTAGTGTCTGCGTGCATTTTCTCCAGTTTCCTCCCTCTGATCAAAAACATGAACACTAGGGTGATCGGATCGGAGACCCTAAATAACCACGAGTGTGTTTGCAAATGGTGTGTGTGTGTGTGTGTGTGTGTGTGTGTGTGTGTGTGTGTGTGTGTGTGACTGCTAACCTGTCCAGGGCATATTTCAGCCTCCAGGGATTCCAACCTTTGGAGCACCAAAGAGGAAGAAAGAAAGAGGTTAGGATGGGGCAGGTGACTGAGCAGGACCCCTCAGCTCCCCGAGGTGGGACGCCGGTAAAGCTTGTGAGGAGCGGAACTTAGCCACTGTGAACACTCACGCTGACTGAACTGTTCACGGAGCGAGCCAAGTCCTGCCCCTCTGTCAAACTCAGGACAGACACACGGGCCATATTGACACCAGTTGTCAATAAGTGAATATTATTTTAAAACGTTAAAAAAAAGAGAATGTTTAAAAGGATTGTGTGAGTGAAATTGAGAACAGTCTTGCTGTCTGACCCTAATGCAGAGGAATGAATGGGAATGATGTGCTCGTTAGCCCGCGGTGGGCTCCAGCGTGGTGACCTCAGCTGACGTGGGTGTCGGCAGGGCAGACTTCAGGTGTCGGGGCCTGACGCATTCAGCTCTAGCTGGTTGGAAATCCCTGGCAATGTGATTTACATTACATCACAGCCAAATCACTCTGCCAGGAATCCCTCCAGCTAAATCCACCATTCCGGCATCCTGACTGGGAAGGTGGGAGGATGAGAGGCAGTGGGGACTGGTGGAGGTCGTGGGCGAGGCCACCGAGGGGGAAAAAGAAACAGCATACATGGCTGGAAGGAGAAATGTAATGATGAGGGAAGGTTGAGCAGAGGAAGGAAAAACAACTGTTAGCTGTAGGTGTGCATCTGAGCACACATCTGGGTAGCTGAGCGCTTACTCCCCTCATCACGTTGTAATTACTGTCTGCACATGCAGCGTCTCTGCTAACACGTGAACCCACAATGCGCGTGGAGCCTTTTCTTTCACTGGCACACCTGAACAAACACAACTGCACGCATGAGCACACCCAGGTGCGTCGGGCCGCGCCGTCCTGTCAGTGATCGATCAGGCTCACGGTGGCGAGTCGGGGTGTCAGGGGGCTCAGGTCTCACATTTCTTCAGTCCCGCACAAGCACACCAGCAGTCTGAGAGAAGAGCAGACGGAGTTTTAGCAAAAAAAAGGGGAAAAAAAGCTTTGTAATACATCAATAATGTAATAACGTTGTGTCTCACTAAATCCTCAGTGATTTAGTCTGTCAGCTGCAGGCTGTGTCTTTCAAAATGAAAATGCTTCTACCCTAAAACCATTCTGTGCCTACGTTTGAATCAGGTAAAAACTAAAAGGCAACAACCTCAAAACCCAAGGTATCAGTGACGGGAGGAAACAAGATTAAGGAAACAGTTTAGCAGCAAGCAAAAAAGAAAGAAAAAAGTAGAAATCATCATTCAAGCATCTCCATTATATTCAAATATTGATTCAGCTAGTGGACCCTTTTTCTCATCCTGCAGCGCAGTAACAGTAAGTGGGTGGATGTGGATGGCCTTGACAAAGATTCTCATTGATGCAACAGAAAATATGACTAACAAATCCAACACAAACAACAGGCTCCCTCTTCCTCTGAGACGGATATGCAGTTAAATGCGACCGCTGTCTCTGACTGAAAATGTTGCAATAAAAATATATGCTGTCACTTAAATCTGCTTGTGTGCTTGAGCAGGGTTACATAATCTATCTGTAGCCACTGTGATCTTGCACGTCTTTAGTCTCTTGGACTGTTTTCTCCCCGTGTTGGTTTTGCTCGGCACTGGAAATCTAACTTTTGCTCGCGATGTTTAATTTAAAGCCTTCTGTCTGCTCGTAATTAAACAGATGTACAGTATAAAACATCATCAAATGGGTTGTAAAGCTGCTATAGTCAGCAGTGGGTTAAAAACAAATGCAAATGTGCTCTTACAAGCATGAATAAACCATGATCTCTTTGATTGAGGTTGTTGGAATCACTTTTCCAGCGTTAATGCTTTGCTTCACTGTTTTCGGGTAAAGGACATGAAGCCGCGGTGTCAGTTTTTGAGTGGTGCATGAAGAGGAATATTTATCAGCTGAAAAAAATCTGACATTAAGTGATAAATGGGATAAATATTTAGTTAGGGATTTGTTAGCATTTGAAAGACAACTGAATGCTGTTGGTGTTCACTAACCAAGCCAATTAATATTCCAACCAGGCGCTCAAAGCCCTTTCTGCTGCCCCCTGGTGGCCAAGTACCCACACAGTATGACGGCCTCCTTCAGTTTGCTGATGTGGTATTTGTCATGTTTTTTGCAAATATTTGTGTCTGACATGCGTGTGAAGAGTGAAAAAGCCTCCCTTGCTACTCTTTTTTTTTTTTCTCTGCGTTTGAATTCAAGCCCCAGTCAGGGTAACTTAATAGCACTGTGCTATCTGCTTGTCATCATCAGTGTTTGCAGCCCCTCTCATACTCTTTCCATCAGCTCCCAAACTAAAGTAGTACTTTTGGATAATGATGTGTGCTAATGCAGTCCCAACATGCATTAGGGTGGGCAGACCTAACAAAATTGCCCATGCCACAGAGACCCGAGGGGGATTTTCGGACAGACGAAAGAAGAGATAAAAAAAAGACAACTCATATGACAGAAAGGGTTCTCTCCTGGCCTGAGGCTACCCTCAGCTACCCTCGGCTACCCTCGGCTACGGCTGTTTGGCAGTAAGTGAGCAAGAATTAACGTGCTGAGCTCCAGGCTACCCAAACAACAACAGGAAGTATGGTCACGGCTCGCGGTCGCAGACTCGTCATCTGTTCTCTCTCATTTTCACACCTGTCCATATAGCAAACACCAATCCACGCTATAGGTTGGTGAATAGCCCCTGAGGCTAAAGCTCGGCTGTTAAACAGGTTTTTTTAATAGACAATTGCAGCACTTACTGGGCTCTTTCAACACACCCGAATCTTTGTTTCACCATCACAGGCAGCAAAGGCCATCAAAGCGCGTCCATTTCTGGAGCACCCAAACATCAGCAGCTGCCTCCTCGTTCTGGAACGCATTAACCTGACACTCCACCGTGCTCCCAGCCCTCCTCACCTTGCCCTGTTCCCTCTCTGCATCTAACAGCCAGGGCTGTTTCTCTTGTGATCACCCCATGATTTTACCAGCTTCAGCTGTGCTGTTCTCTGGCCAGACATGCTTCTTTATTCTGGGACAAAGCCAAGGGCACGCATGATCCGTTCGGGTCTGTCTGGAGTTTGCAAATGCCTGCTCTGTCTCAGTTTGACCTCCTGCACTGAGGAACAGGCACCACAAATAAACCGGTAGATGTGTTTTTTGCCACGTCACTCTCAGCTTTCTGAGCGGCGCGAGAAGATGTCATCTGCGGCAGTTCGGTCCTGCACGTCATGCGTGTGTGGACGGGCAGAAGACAGAGGAAAAAATAATGGGACTAAACTGAGGAGAAATCTGACTTTAGATGAGCAGATAAGCTGCACCCGTTGATGGGAACTTTCCGTCATGTGTTCTTGTTTTAGCTGAAATTATGCTGATATTGGATTATCCATGTGATCACAGTTTTGTTGTTTGGTTTTAATGAGCTGTTCACGTGGGGGAACACCCCTGAGACTTTTTTTTTCCCCCCTTCAGGCCAAAACTCATCTTTCAGTATAGGCTGCACATAATAAAGTGAGACTTGTAGAGTCTATCTAAAATTTACATTTCCTTGTTGTGTTAAACAATTTTTAATCAACAGTCCAGGGCTTTCACTATGAATCAATCAATTTATATGATTTGAAATTACTTTAACTAATTCCCAATTCTTGAAAACACACATCTCTTTTAGTTTTCTTATAGTCCAGATAAATTTCTGTCCAGTAAACACAGAGCATTGAATCTATGTTTCACAGCTCCTCTGTCTCTGTCTCTTCTATTACAGATTTACAGCATCCAAACCTCCAGACAGAACCAAGATCACATTACCAAAAATTATGTTAATTGTCAGTAAAAGTGTAAATCAGATTCACCTCCTATGTGCATCAAAGTGAACCTAAGCGTCATTTGCCTGTAAAATAAATCAACAAAAATGGGGCCTAATTTTGCTGCGGTTTAGCCACCAGAGCCAAATCACTTCTGCAGATTTCCCTTAGATCTGCTTTCCAGCAAATCTGGAGGCCAAACACCTCTTCAGAAGTGCTTGACTCTGGTTTGCGCTGCGCCTGGTGTCACGAGCATCTGCGGCCTTTTAAAACATCCACCGTGGAAATGTGGTCCTGCGTCAGGCCTGTGCTGAATAATCCAATGACGGCGCTCGACAGTTGAAGCAAACAGGTTTAACGTTTACAAAACAGACTGGCTTCATAAAACAGAGATATTACACAGAGTTCGGCAGTGAAACCATTTATTATATTTTTACAAAGCCGGTTAAAAGGTGCCTGCTGGGATTGGCTGCAGGACTCCACGCGACCCCAATTAGCAATGAGCTGCAGTAAATGGATGGACGGACAGTTAAAAAAAAGACCTCAGAAAGCTCCACCGTGAGGATCTCTCCATAAAGAACACTTAAAATATGGACTTTTTCATTAAAACTGTGAAACTTTCCATCTATATTTCAGGAGGGCTGAGTAAAACACACCATATTAGAGCAGGTCATCACCTTCATCCGACTCGCGTTGGAAAGTAATTTGATACACTCCCAAAATACAGCTGTGTAACCTAAATATTCAATCGAAAACAGAAGACCAGACCGTGTTTGTCAGAACAGGAGCCGCCGCCACAGCAGCAGCAGCAGCAGCAGCAGCAGCAGCAGCAGCAGCAGCAGCACCAATCATAGTTTCCCACACATAAATGAAGGTATAAGGAGTTTATAGGCTTTGGAAGAATGCAATAAAAAAAGCTCTTCAGTGAATGCAACCATCTGTCTTTCCAAAAGAACTTCCTGTAAACAAAACTGAGGAGAACAAACAGTCATCCAGCACTCTGCCACTGCCTAGAATCGGCCTTTCATCTTTGTTTTCATCCAGTCGTTCGCGCTGCCCTCTATTTCGCCCCGCTGTCTCGCCTGCTGGCCTCCGTTTTCGTCACTGTTTTTTTTTTATCCTTGCTTCCCGTATCTATTTGTCCCGGGGAAACTTCCCAAAGTGCTCTATTTTTTCCTTTGGATCAAACGTGAACTACGCAAAGATACTGTTTTCTGTCTTTCACAGTCTTGATAGTTCCAATGACAGGGCTGAACAAGATTTAAATATCGCCGTCTCTGTGTTTTTCCTCGTTACAACCACCATAATCGGGGAAAACGGCCTCTTCATTTAGTCCTGTTTCCTCCTGGTTGTCAGACTCAATAAACTCAAACCAGCCAGGCCTGGACATCGTCTCCGCACGCCTCCACCGATCCAAACGCCAACATAATGTCGTTTCACAGAACAGAGCGCTGCTTGCGAACCCGAGCTGTGTCCTGTCGTGTTTTTAACCCTGTTTGTCTTCGCACAAATGTGGAGACAGACCGGCGCAGACCCCTAAACCTTCAGTTAGGTATCAGTTAAATCTCACCACCAGGGCTAGCCGAATGTCTGTCAGGCGAAAATCCAGTCACGCTTAAAAAAACAATTTTATCTGTTAAAATATATTTTTCAGAAAATGCTGGGAAAAGCTTTATGAATTCCGAATGTTGACATCATGTCAGTGTGTTTATATCTCAGAAGCAGTTTGTCAGTGTGCCGCCGCCGCTGCTGCCGCTCCTTTGTTCAGTTGCAGCCTGTCAGGGAAGTTGAAGCGACCCTGCGCCTGGTTCTCTGCCTGACATATGGCCCAAAGCAGGTGCTTCTCCCCCCCTTAACTCCACGTTTCTGGACAGCATCAGCCAGATCTGTCGTGGCGGCTGGATAGCTGAGCGAAGTCAGACGCGGTGGAACGGCTGCTTCCGACGTCTGTAGCGGCTTTGAACGTATGGAGGGGAGGAAGGAAGACAGAACCAGGCGGAAACAAGAGGGAAAGTGGGAGCACAACAGACCACGAGGCCCAGCGCTCGCTGCCGGGTTCTCTTTACTAAAAAAAGGAAATGCAGCAGAAGATCGGAATCGGCAACGTTTATAAAACTTATCATGTGATGCTTCCTCCTTCAAATAGGAGATTACACAGAATACGGACGGCATCGACATAGTAGGCAAAAACAAAGAAAAAGAAAACACACAAAGATTTGAATAATCAGAAGCAGGCCACATCCACTGTTAGAAGCCAAATATTAAAGCCTGAAAAATAAAGACCTGGAATTAAATAATACCTGAGCCCTTGATTCAAGTTTGGCCTAAGAGTCAAACAACAAAATCACAATATTCACATTAGTTTTAGTACCAGTTCTTAAACCCACAACAACAAAAAAAGTAAATAAAGCAAAGCTCAAATGCACAAAAAACACCCCGAACCTCCCTCCTGCCTCCCATCTCTCATTTTCCCTCTTTATTTCGGCCACCACGTGCAAATTTCACTCACCTTTGAAACTTGTGCGAGGCGGAGAGCTCTCTCTCTCAGAGCCTCGGCGCCTCTTCTTTACCAAAGAGAAGAGGAGGGAAGCCCTGACGCCGCTGCATGCTCCAGCCGCTCAGATCCAAAAGTCACAGAGTTCAGCACAAAGACAACACAGGTCACAGCGTGCACGTCGACGTGTAGGCTGCGAAAAAAAAAAAGAAAGAAAAAAACTCCGCTCCGAGTGCCCTGTGGCTCCACCTCCTCCAAACTCCTTTTTAACTTCAAGGGTGTGGACAAAGTCAAAGCCATGACGACGACTCGGGTCCACATCATTTACACCAGTTTGCTTTCTTACACACCACACCCAGTATGAGAGAGAGACACAGACACAGAGAGAGAGAGAGAGAGAGAGAGAGAGAGAGAAAGAGAGAGAGAGGAGAGAGAGAGAGAAAGAGAGAGAGAGGAGAGAGAGAGAGAGAGAGTGTGTGTGTGTGTGTGTTTGTGTGTGTGTGTGTGAGAGAGAGAGAGAAAGAGAGAGAGGGAGAGAGAGAGTTTTCCTTAAATAACAAGAGGAACGAGTGAGGAAACTTCTGGTTTTAGGGTGAAATAGCTCCAAGTATAGAATGGCAGCCGCAGCCGTTCCAGGATGTTTGTGTTATTTGGCAAACGGGCGCTTTTGCGAGACGGGTCGTAGGCACGCGGTGGGCTGCCACTTTAAACATGGAATTACAGATAGAGGGGATTAAATGGCGAGCACGGTGGCGTTTGGTTCGTGCCTCCACATGCCCCACTGTATCTACACATCCGGCTGCACATTTGCAACGTGTGTGTGTGTGTGTGTGTGTGTGTGTTTGAGTGGGCATGGTTGCGGCCTATAGTTTAAAGGCCCGCCTGCGCTGGCGCGCTGATGGCTAACAGCTGCCACCTCTTTCCTGTCTGAGTGGGTATACGATCCATGCAGCGATCATACACTCTGCCTACATCTGGTTGGGGTTAACCGAACACGTGCACAATTCCTCTGTGCCTGCTGTTTATTTGATCTCACTTTATTGTCACAAAAGGCCGTCTGGACGCCGCTCACTGGACAGTTTTTTCTAACGATGCCATAACTGAAAAATATGATTCACACTATTCCCGGCAGCATCGACTTACTGCTGGAGACTCCATGGAAGAAGAAGCTTCCTGGAAATCTGATCGATTGACTGATAAACATATTGTGACTTCCCTGGGCTAATAGATAGTCGAATAGATCGCATCACCTGCAGTAAACTGTGGGCTTAAATATCAGACTAACAATATCCGACTGACCACCAAAGAGTGGATCCTCCGAATGACGGGATCAGAAGCTAACATTCCATAGGTAGACCAAGTGTGCGTGTGTGTCCTGTTTTCTTCCTCTGCAGCTATAAAACACGCCCAAGGTGAGGCAGTTTTGAATGTGTTTATTGGACTGGAATCTGCATGTGTGTCATCCCACAAAGATAAGTCAGATGTTGTGTCAATAAAATAAAAGGAAAAGGTCGTCCTCGTCCACCGGTTGGCTGGTTGGTTCATCCACGGCGCTGGACTTCCTGTTTGTTACTGTGTGACCAGTGGTTTCAGGCCAGAAAACAACATTAGAAGAGAGCAAAAAGAGCAACGACTCTTCAAAAGGAGTGAAAAAACAACAACGCTCGACTCAGACAGACAAGTCAGGTAAAAGCCTCATTTTGCCTCAGGAACAGGCCGAACCGACAGGACCGGTCCAATTCAAACCAGCAGAAGAAATGCCACATGACAAACAAATGAAGCTGACAAACAAGAATAAATGAATGTTGATGGAAAACAGGAGGCTGAATATCATCAAGAACCTCCTCACTGTGGTCACCCCCAGTATTTCTGTCCTCACACAGACTACCCGTCATGCTACATTTATTCTGTCCGTATTCCAGCATCTCCGCAGCAACGACTGATAAAAAACAACAGCCGTCCAGACAAGGCAAGATGTTGGGAAGGTCGGTAAACGTGGGCAAGTGTTCCAGCGCTAGGCCTCGGCCAGCTCCATCAGAGTAATCCAATTACATGCACAGCTCCGCAGTCGGTAACAAGCTGTGGGCCAAACCTTATCATCCGCCTCATTCCCCGTCCTGACGGATGACAGGCGCACGTGGACGTTGCATCTGCTGCTGGAAGCTCAGCAGAACAGCAGCAGCGAACCCACACGGGCGCTGGTACGTTCCGTTTGTTGGTCGGGTTAAAAGTACTTAGCGGCGCTGAGCTGATGCTGAAGTATTGACAAGGGAAAACGATTTCTTTCAAAAAAACAGAAAGGTATTTGCTCTGGAGGGCTGCCCACACGGCAAGTAAGAACAACACCGGCAGAGAGAGGAGACAGGTCGTTCCAGAAAAACAGAAGGACGCCGAGTTCATCCGGAACAATTTATTTGTTCATATTCCTCTTCCTTCCATTGAATAGTTCCTCCCAGATGAGCACACGTTACAGAAATTAAGCTTTTAGGGAAAGTTCTGAGTATATACTGTATACTGTATACTGTACTCTGTGTGTGTGTGTGTGTGTGTGTGTGTGTGTGTGTGTGTGTGTGTGTGTGTGTGTGTGTGTGTGTGTGTGTGTGTGTGTGTGCGTGTGTGTGTGTGTTTCTGTTTTCCTGTGAGGGTATGAATGAATCATCCTGGAGTGGCCCCACCCTACGTGGGCGGTTAATTTGGCCGGGAGTATTTGGCCTCTGTCAGTCTGCCCGTTGCAGACGGAGCTGCTCTCATAACTGGCCTCTTTGTTCCAAAATGTCACTCCTCTCAAAGAAACAGAAGGAATCCCGCCAATGCCTCTCGCGCTCTTTCTTTGTTGCCTTTTTTTTTTTATCCCTCCGTCGCCATCGCAACATGCGCGGCGCTAAATGGCAGATTGGCCTTATGACCAATCAGAGGAGTTTCAGGGCTTGTTGTTAAACTTTTTAATCTTCAGTAAAGTATATTTTCCACATTTTGTCTTTTGCCAAAGTCTTATTAGCTCCACTTTATAAAAAGCATATAAAAAGAATGTTTATTTTCACATGGTCAAATCCTCCTGTAAAACTGTCTTTTTTTTTTTTTAATGGATTTCCATTAGGTGCACGTGAAAAGCTTTAAATGTTGAGATTGGGTTTTGCAAAGGTTTTTTATCTATTTATTTTTATTAAATCACAAGTGGTTCGCTCCATTTAACTAGAACTATTTACTTGAATGTTTGTGGTTTCAAAAGTTGGGTTATAGCGCCTCATAATCCCACCAGCGTTCCTCACAATAACGCGTCTATTCCTGTTCAGACGAAGCAACAGGAGCGCAGCAGTGCTCCCAGAATCCACCTTCATCCCGGGGTTTATTCGCCTGAATCGGGATTATTTCTGACGTCGATCTCTGACGTGAGCTCGTCCTCAGGCAGAGGAAAGCGACTATAAAGGTCTATTTTCACCCATGTTTGGGTTCAGTTTAGTACCGGATGGTTTGGGAAGAATACTAGTGAAACTGGTTCATATATTTTCCCTTTTTTTTTTTCATATTTCCAGCAGTTTCCAAGAATCCTCACCTCTGTGTGATACTGAGCACCTTCTCTGTTGTTTTCCTTCCAGTTTCATTCCATCACAGGACACACAAACACACAAACACACACACACACCATGCACTCGCACCTAGCAGGAAGTTACTGCACCACAGAACTGCGTTCTCGGTTGGTATCCGATCAGAGAGGGGTTTGAATTTTGCACATGTTTCTATTTTGACAGGTGACAGAATTATTAACAAATTGTTGCACGATGACTGAAACTGGACTCATGTTAACGTGCTAGCTTGACGGAGATGGAAGTGTCAAAAGTCGAGCTAAAGGTTGATCTACTCCTTCAGACCAGTCAGACTGGAATGGGACACATGTGCTATGCCAAATTCTTAAATGCCCTGTGGGGAAAATTAAAGTATTTAAATCCTGAACCGGAAGTAGAATAAAAAATTAGGAGGTAAACATAGGAGCTCTTGCACAATATGCTAGCTGAACGTGGTGAGAACTAGAGATTGTTCTTGGACAGATGTAGAGAAATACTAAATACCAGCTGTATTGCTAACATGCTAGCCCACTGTTGGCTAACGTTGTGATCCATGACGTTGTCGGTCGCCCAGAAGAGGCCAAGAAAAAGCTGAAAGCTTCACCACCTAGTTTAGCTGTGTTGACACAATGTACACTTGATTACACGGCTCGAACGCCCGTGCATGTGCGGAGACAAACATGACGTCTTAGCATCATGTTTTCGGTGAACATCCATGATAGCATCACACCGGTATGATGCGATACACACATGTAGCTTGTGCAGCTGTTGCTATCGGGGGTAAACACTCCAGCCAGATCAAGTTTTACCAAACCGCATTCCCCAGCGCCCACGCGCTCTCCCTCCTACCGTCTCAAATAATTAAACTAGCATCAGACAACACATGCAAAATGTGCCTCTGGACCATTACTGGGAAAACAAAAAGGCTGG
Source organism: Arothron firmamentum (assembly GCA_016586285.1). Classification (NCBI taxonomy): domain Eukaryota; kingdom Metazoa; phylum Chordata; class Actinopteri; order Tetraodontiformes; family Tetraodontidae; genus Arothron; species Arothron firmamentum. The sequence goes on from BJFM01000821.1 coordinate 69,007, forward strand.
TCAATAATTATTGATCCCACTCACCACACACTGATGAATACACAGACTCCCTGATTAGATTAGGATTAAAAATTCATCAAGCATCACAACCCAGTAGGTCTATATTTATTAAATATTGGAAAAGAACCCATATACCAAGCCTGACATGCTTTAACACTTCAGTATTAATAATTGGAAATCTCCAGTTCAGAATCATCCCAGGTGAAAACCGCTTTATTTCCTGCATTTGAATTGACATCAAGACTAAGAATGTGAAGGGAAAGGCAGCGATGTCGAATATGAACCGTCGCATGTACCCACGGGCCAGTCAACTGAGTGTTTATCCTGACTAATCCAGACACGATTACTGGAACAAGGGCTCCGCTAACAAAGAATATTCCGCTGAGCCTACTCGCGCTGGGGTTGAAGGACGTGTTCGGAAGTGAGTTTTACTGCGGTTAAAGAGGAAATTCTGTAGGTGTTAATATGTTCCCCCCCCCCACCCCCTCTGTTTAATTGTGGAACAAACTCTTTCCTTTTTCGACATTTCCAAGTCAATGTTTTGACAGACAAAAATACACAGCAGCTCACTAACATCTCCCAGCGTAAAGCTTTTCATTCTGCTGAAACCTCTCAACGTTTTCATGCCTGCGACATATTCAAGAAATAACTAATCTGAGACAGATTTTGCATCTGCTCGGCGGACGGCGAGTCAGACATCTGCCAAATTGGGCCCTCATTTCACTCGCGCTCATGATGCATCATGCCTTTTAATTAAGCCTGAACGAGGAACACGGGGGGACACGTGTTAGCACCAGGTCATGCACCGGTGTACGGTTACACTCACTAGGTGAACGTGGCAGGTGTTAGCCCTGGATGCTCCCAGGATGCGCGGGAGTCGCTGTTCTTGACGTTTTGGCTTCCGTCTGCTCAGCAGAAGCAAATACGACCTCAATGACCTCAAATCCTTTGTTTTCCTCAGGCAGCTCATCCAGTTTGAAATAAGATAAATGAAGGTGCAGCATGACACATTTCTTTTTTTTTTTTTCACTGTCGTTTTCGACCCTGTAATTTGTAGTTCATGCTCGTTCGATCCTTTTTGTCGGTCCTGAAGCGACTGTCGTCATTCGATGTTCGACAAAACGGCTACTTGTTCCACATGTGGGACAGTTTCAAAAAGCAGCGCAAGTCGTAAACTGACAACCGCTCGAAGGTCATTATCAGTCGAACCGGATGAGCTACAAAGATAGCAGAAGTCATATGCAGATATGTGTTTTCGTACATATTTAGTCTTGCTGGGTTGGTTTGTTTTTGAAGCTGGTTTTGTAACTGCACATGAGACGGATGCCAGGAATCCTTCCCCAAAGCATGACGAGGTTAACAAATCCTCCTAATCAGATCTGCAAACCAAAGTTTACGAGCACGTTAATATTCTGGAAACATGCTGACTCAAAGAATCTCTTGTCTCTGTCTGCCGGCGCCAGAGAACATCAGGCTTCCACAGTGTGTTACTGCCAAAAGGCAGAAAGGTCAGATGTAGACGGCAGCACATGACTTCCCGAAACTCGGTAACGTGCAATCAAATAAACAGAGAAAAGTATTTATTATCACTGAGTGAAGGCAAAAATGATCATGATTGAACTGTGTGTCTGGCACTTGATTAGGATCTCATCTCTCGGTGCCCATCATCGGGTCTCTGGCCTGACTGAATGTACGTGTTCTGTCATTAAGAATTCCTGCTCTGCAGCCTGAAGGAGGTTCCTGACATTACAAGGTGGCTACTGACTAAAGGTGGTGTCAAAGGACAATGAATGGCACCTTTATGCACCAAAACCTTCATAGATGCATTCTCATGCAACAAGTGAGTGTTTTTTTTTGATGAAGGTACAAAGGCCTTTTTGAAGGCGTTTATTAGGACAGGTTTTGACAATTCGCCGATGACTCTCTGCTGTGAATCCTCTCTAAGCTAAGCTAAGTTTCGACCACGCCTGTCGCCCGGTGGGCTGATCCCTTCCACTGTGCGCGCCAAGGAGACGAGGCAAACGTGGTGGAAAACACACCGAGGCCCACCCAGCCTCCTGCTAGGAGCAAAAGTGTTCAGCAGCCAAGCAGAAGTCCACGAATATCCTTGATTTTTTTGGGTTTCTTTTTAATAATGCACTCCTGATATTTTTATTTATATCCATTTTTCCCCCACAGTAAATTCCAATCAAACGTTGATTCCTCAAACTACAGCGCATCACCAGACAGACGGTTGTCTGGCATGTGTGTAAAGATGCTTTGGCAGCTTGTGCAGAATTTCAGCAACAATTTCAGAATTTCAGAATATCACCAGTGATTAGAACTAAAGTTATTTATAAGTATGAATGTAAATTTTTTTCTGTAATTTTTTTTGTTATCGTGTGCTTTACACATTACACTCCTCAAGCCGCGCTACCAGCATGCTCTGAGACGATTGGAGTCATACCTGGAATATTTTCCTCTTCATTTTCACACAAAGGCAGGAAGTGGCTCTGGCCCGGTTACTCGACCTTGAGTTTTTCTGCCCCGGTATTTCAAGGTATTTGGGAAAGAACCCAAATATGTTTTCTCCCTTCTGCCTCACCTCAAACACTTGATGCATATTCAAAAGTTTTTCGGGAAAACCTTTTTTTTTTTAAATTTTTGAAAATCCGAGATAAGCCTCCCCTGGAACAACAACAACAACAACAACAACAAAAAATGAAATCCAAATGAAAATTCCCATTTTTCAGACTAAACAATTACATTTTTATCTGTCACTGCACAACAGTGCAGGATTTATGTGCACGTCTCAGTCAGTCTGTGGATGAAAAGTTTAAAAAAAAAAAGTAGGAATTTAATGTAGAAACACAACTGGAAAATCACTGGAATTGCACCTGAATCATTTTGTGTGTGTGAGTTACACACACACACACACACACACACACACACACACACACACACACACACATGCACACACATGCACACACACGCATACGTCTGTCCTGTGAGCCATGTGCTTGTGGATATCTGTTGGCATCTGGCTCTTATTTCCTTTCTCCGTGTCACAGGCGCAGAGGCTTTCAGCATGAGTCACAGCCCTGAGACCTCCCAGGCAACCAGGCTGGCCTCTGCAGACATCGTGCACTATCAGTGAAAATGTCACCACCGTCTTGTCGAAATGCAGCGACACAGACCCAGACAGAGCTTTTAAAATAGACCCGGCTATTGTTTTGACACCACTGGGGCTGGTTCTTCCCCAGCCAAGGCCGACGCTTAACCGAATTTACCAAATTAAACCGCTCGGATGAATAAATTGCCTTTGAGGGTAGGTCACCAATGGGGGGCGGGGGTGAGGAGGTTGGGGGGGGGGGGGGGGGNNGGGGGGGGTACTTAGCCTCCGGTTGGATCTGCTCTGATCTCTCAAGATGTTGACCCAGGAGCAGACACGGCTCAAAAAAGAAAATGGATGCCGGCGCGAGTCTGGAAGAGGACCAGACCAAACTTTTAGGACTGAGGCAGATCGCAAACGGCCAGCGACGCCTTTTCAATGGCTCCAGCAACGTTTGATGCTAATGCCAAGATGGAGCGTTACTGCTGCTGCTGCTGCTGCTGCTATTTCCGTGAAGCTGGAGTGTCTGTGGAAGTGTGGAAAACAACAGTGGGGCCAGAGGCCATTCTTTGTTTTCTGTCTGTTTTGGACCGGTCTGGTCTGCAGGGTCCTTTTACAGAAGGTGTAGTTAAAGTCGGTGTTGCACTGACTCACCAGAGAGTTGCACTTCCAGAGTTCCTGAGGAGGCCTGGTAATAATTCCCAAACTATAAAGAACTGCGTCAGCGTCACTGAAAATACATTTTCCAACGCAGGGTTGCAATATTGTTCTGTTGCGTTAAAGCTATTAAAAGCCCATAAGTGCGATGACCTGCTGTACATGTTAAGGGATATATATGTTTAAAAAATGCATAATTAGTGTGAGTGTTATTTTTGTAATTATATTACTGTCATGTTCCTGTCTGAGGGCTGGACAGGCTTCTGATCCGTCCAGTCGGCCAGCTGCTCCTCACTTTTAGCCCCGCTCTGAGAACTGATGGAGGCCAGATGGTGAGGCCCAAACATGCACAGTCTCTCACACACACACAATGAGATGCGTGACTGGCGCGTCTTCCGCTGGAGAACGACTCCTTGATACCTCAGTCGAACCCGAGCCGTGGCCATTTGGATGGCAGTGGAGGAGCCTGAGGGGAAAACATGAACTGTGGCTGAGGGGTGAAGTCACGGTGTGGTGCAACGTGTGGTTTTTTTTTTTTTTAAAGAGACAAGGAGTTAAAAGCAAAGAATAATTATCTGTGGCATCATCTAGAGGCAGACAGCATTTATATTACATGATGTACTCTTTTATTTTATTTTGGTCTGTCATTAATTTTATAATCTTCAATAAAAGTTCATAAAGGACAATTATGCTTCAATAAACTAATTAATTTTTTAATTTTGATTTAATACATTTTTTTAATTAAGAAAAAATCTAATGTTGAGATTATGTGTGACGGGCTTTGAGTGGCGTGTGTGTAAACACTGTTATTATCACCATGGCTGAGGCTCCGGCGGGCTCTTTTCAGCGCGCTGTTTGAGCAGCTGAAGCGTGCACGCCGGCCAGTGTCACACACACAGGAAGTCCAGCGGGGAGCCAGAAAGGCACCGTGCAATTTCATTGGCATCACGAGACACTGTTGCCAGAAAAAGAGGAGGGAAAAAAGGAGCCTTTTCTCTGTTTTTTATTGGTTTGGTTTTATAGGAGCCAGATTATCATGTCGCCATGAAAAGCGACAAAACCTGGCTGAGCTGATCTTTGCGTTGCTCGACGGGTATTTATGTCAGATGTTCCTCTACAGATGTGAGGAGCTGCTGGGGCGGCCGGGGTTCTGGTAGATGGCTCTGACTGAATCCAGGTGGTCAACGAAAAACACATTACTGATTATGGAGAACGAACAAAACCTGACTGTATCCGGGCTACGAAGCCTCTTGCCGCACATAATCTGAGAAAAATTTGTTTGGCCGGCGATTTCCTGATGTTTTTCCCCCGTTTTCCTGTGTGGCGAGGGTGTGGCTGCCTCCGCTTTCCCCGGCTGGACACGTGCTGGTCAACGCCTCATCGTGGAAGTTGCTCACGCCACGCTTTTATCCCTAACGCTCAGGGCACATGGATCAGCACCATGTGCACTCTTGACCATTAAGGTGGACACCTTAATGGTCAACACCTTCTGATCATGTATGCAGCTAAGGAACCCGCTCATGCTCCCGACTGGCCCAGTAATGACGCCTCGCCAGCCCAGAACTTAAATGATCCTGAGCTTTTGCGTGAAGAAGTAGCTCCAGGATACCGTTCCGCCTGGATTAGTGCTGAGAATCCGGCCTCAGGTTGTCAGTTTAACTGGAAGATCAAGCGTTTTGTGTTGTCTGACGCCTTTTAGAATTCACTTCTCAGCCCTGGTAGCGCCGCAGGCGCAGCTCACGTCTCTTGGACGTCCACGTCTTTGTCTGGGGCCCCTCTAGAACCAGACGCAGCCGCTGTTTGGATTACATGTTACCTGAGAAATTAGCCTCGATCTTATCTCATGAATCGTAACCACAGACTAAATGTGTTTTCAAGGCGTGTAATTGAGTTATTTTCTTCATTTCAGCCAGGACTGCAAGGGTGTATAGAGGATATTCAGTTTCCTGATTATTACAAACAAAAACTTGTGATATTAATAAAGTCACACCCAGGAGGGTTGTGGCTGGTCTGGTTCTGTGTAGAGTTCTATTTTAAGACTGTCCCATTTACATGTATTTTCTGTTGTCCAAACCTTTTTTTACTTCTGCTTGGCTGGTATTTCTGACCTGATTCTGGATCAGTTGTGCTTTGAAATAAGAAAATATTGAAAAAAAATCTTGAATGTAATCCCGTGGGATGGTTGTGAAATTCAGACCCCAGACGAGAACATCCCGCCTTCCGTCAGATGTTTTTGGCCATTCATCCCAATCTGGCAGACAGCGTGTGGTCTGAGATACACTGCTGCTGTCCTCATGAGGACATGACGCTTACCCTCGGCCTCTGGTATTTATAGAGCTGAAAGAATACATCTGGTAATTAGAGTGACTTTTGTGATGTGAATATCGGAAGGTGGGCTGAGACATTCTCGGATTGTCTGATGGGTCCAGAGCAAATTTCCCTTTCTGGTTCCCATCCTGTTGGCCTTGATACTCCAGATTCAACCTTGTAACCGTCGGTTACCCATCTGGCTTAATGTGTTTCAAAGACTTGAAACACATTGCATGAGGCAAAGACATGCAAATAGTTGATAATTTATGGAAGATGACTGTGCAAAAAAGAGAGCATCCGTTGCAAAAGTTGGCAACAAACTCACAACGTTCCAAATGTTGTGTGTGTGTGTGTGTGTGTGTGTGTGTGTGTGTGTGTGTGTGTGTGTGTGTGTGTGTGTGTGTGTGTGTGTGTGTGTGTGTGCTCAGTGCATGAGAGCTTGTCCAGAATTCGGTTCTTGAGTTATTTGTGAATGTGAATATGAAATGTCGAGCTTTGAGCCAGCTTTGTTTTCTGTTCCATGTAATTCAATTCAATTCAACTTTATTCGTCCACCGTCTATTACAATGACAAGTCTCTCTTGGCACTTGACAGAAAGCCAGAGCCCCAGAGAAACCCCCCAATAAGCAGCAGTGGCAGAAAAGAAAGCTTCCTTTTAACAGGAAGGAACCTTGAGCAGGACCAGGCTCATATGGGGCAAGTTTTGTCCCCTCAACCTGTCACCTATGACCCCTAGTGCAGCTACAACAGCTCTCCCAATTGTGTGACGTTTATGATGACACCCTGGTTTATAAAACAGCCCTTTGGCCTCAGGTCCGAATTCTCCATACATGCACCTCGACCGCTCTGCCAGTGGAACCCACCACCACCACGAATGGCCCAACACGAAACTAGACTTCCTCTGAGAACTGCAACTAGTGTCAGCGCTAGTCCGATCGCTTGGCACACGCTCTGCGAGAAACTTTTGGTTTTAACTTATTTTTATAATTTCAGTGTTGCTTTAAACAAACACACACACACACACACACACACACACACACACACACACACACACACACACACACACACACACACACACACACACACACACAC
>BJFM01000821.1:86538-107103 GCA_016586285.1 Arothron firmamentum
AAAAAAAAAAAAAAAAGTCAGTGTTTTAGATTTAGGAAATGTAGAGCTCAGAAAAAACAGGAATTCAATTTTCAAGAATTTCAGCCCATGATGAATCTTGTATTATTGATTCTCCTCCTGCCTCTCCTGCCAGTCAGTCCAGCGCTGATTAACAGCCAGCCCAGAGCTACAGAAGCAGCAGGACAATAACTGCACAACAACTTCGTTACAGCATTCACCATCCCACCACAACTGAAAGGAAAGCTCCCATAAACACTGAAAACTCAGCTATGCCCGTACAAAGAACGCCTCAGACTGCAAACACGCGGTGAATAGGAGGGAGAGCTGTGTCAGAGTTGCGCACAAAAGCAACAACACGCAATCACTTCAATGAGTGAGCATGAGAGCCATCAGCTTTTTGTGTCTCCGGCTGCCATTGTAAGCGAATCGAGCCTCCCACAGCCTTTTTAGCCTTCGGCTCCTCACTGCCTGATGCAAAAAGTCTCCTGTACCCGCCACGTGTTTTCCAGATCTACACGTTCAGCCGGTTAGCAATTACTGCTACATTTCTAACAGTGGAGGTTCCGTTTTAGACCACGTTTATTCACAGAGTGGGCAGCTGCTTTAGGCTCTGACATTTGACTGCTATGATATTTTCTGCACTTATTGTCAATCAAGTCAAATGTCAGATGTCACGCCTGCCAGATTGCTGTGGATTGTTCTTTTCAAAAAGATTTTTTTCCCCTTTATCCATCTGCCTCTAGCCAGCTGTGTTATTCAAAATGAAACAGTTCAATATAGGTCGTACAATAAAGATATACCGAACAGATGACAACAGAATGTTCTTAGAACATCTGACATCGGCTACTGCAAGAACCTTGAGGTCTGGGCCATTGTTACTATAAAGGAGCGATCTGTCCTGTCAGGATAAAATCACTCAGATTCAGTCTGGGGTTGGTTTATCCTCATGATTATGGCAAAAAGAACGTGCTGCCATCGTAAAAGTAAACAATTCCAGGTCTCACATCTCGTTATATAGCTGCAATTTCTTGTTAAAGTTTGTGCTTTAATCGTACCCAATATTATCTATAAAATAACCCATAAGAAGTCAGACCCATTTGCTACATTGGATCTTAGTGGTAAACATATTTCTCATTTAAAAATAAGCAGATTTGGTTGTTTTTTACTGTTTTGGATTAGAAATATACCTTATTTTATTTACCTTGTAATCATTCCATCAATATGTACGTCCTGACAGGTTAAATCTAATATAGTCTAACTGATCACCTCAATGGATTAAAACATAAAGCTAGGCAAACATTTCAAATTAGATATAAAGTGGAAGTCATAGTTTTTTCTACAACATTAGACCTGAACTGAGTGAAGTGTTGGTATGAGTGGAGCCAACATACCGCATGAAAGATGCAGATGAAAGAGAATATCAGACAAAGAGCAGAAGGCACTGCCTGCTGCAGATCTGCGGTCCATGTTCAGGCATAAAGGTGTCCATATGTGCATTTGGCACCAGGACACCTTAGGCCACAGTTCGATGATCGACTTTGTGGTCGTGTCATCGGATTGTCCTGGACACCCGAGCGAAGAGAGGGGCGGAGCTGTCAACCGATCACCACCTGAGTTGGCCCCGATGGTGGGGGAGGATGCCGGTCAGACCTGGCAGACCCAAACGTATTGTGAGGGTCTGCTGGGAACGCCTGGCAGAGTCTCCTGTCAGAAGGAGCTTCAACTCCCACCTCCGGGAGAGCCCCCACCATGTCCCCCATGGAGCTGGGGGACATTGAGTCCGAGTGCAGGTGGACTGCCTTCTCTGGGTCGGGGAGGAGATCCTGCCCAAGTGGAGGACTTCAAGTACCTCGGGTTCTTGTTCCCGGGTGAGAGAAGAATGGAGCAGGAGGTCGACAGGCGGATCTGCAGTAATGCGGAGTCTGCACCGGTCCGTTGTGGTGAAGAGAGAACTGAGCCAAAAGGCGAAGCTCTCGATTTACCAGTCGATCTTCGTTCCTACCCTCACCTATGGTCATGAGCTTTGGGTCATGATTGAAAGAACAAGATCGCGGGTACAAGCGGCCAAAATGAGCTTCCTTCGCAGGGTGGCTGGGCTCTCCATTAGAGACAGGGTGAGAAGCTCTGCCATCCGGGAGGAGCTCGGAGTAGAGCCGCTGCTCCTCCGCGTCGAGAGGAGCCAGATGAGGTGGCTCGGGCATCTAGTTAGGATGACCCCTGAGTGAGGTGTTCAGGGCACGTCCCTCTGGTAGGAGGCCCCCGGGAAGACCCAGGACACGCTGGAAAGACTATGTCTCTCGCTGGCCTGGGAACACCTGGGGTTCTTCCCGGAAGAGCTGAACGAAGTAGCTGGGGGGAGGGAAGTCTGAGCCTCTCTACTTAGGCTGCTGCCCCCGCGACCCGACCACGAATAAGTGGTAGAAGATGAATGGATGGATAGATGGATAGTTTAAGTGGTTTCCACTCAGCTTTTTCACTCTTTGTGTTAAAATGAAAGTCTTTTTTTCTGGTTTAAGTGGACAGCCCAACACTGAAACAACCCTCCCTAACACGACAAATGACCTTTTATTGTCAGTCGACAGAGGAGAGAGTTCCATTTAATCCTTCAGACCTGAATGCAGCTAACGCATGCTAATAATGACATTCTGTTCATCCTCTTCAGAGTCCTGGTCGGGCACTCAGGACACGCCACTTCGCTGGTTTTCCGATAGCTTTCAGACAGGAGATTTTTTTTTTTTTTTACCATAGGCAACTATCCATCGCTTCTGTTCTGTCATCTCTTGACCTCCTCCTGCTTGGTGGGGTGTGTTTTATAACTGTAATATGGACGACGCACAAATACTAAATAATAAAAGTGATGACCCAAGAAGCCTGGCCGCTGCCTTGAGGATGTCAATCGGATGTGTCAATTGTAAAAAAGTGTTTTTCTACAACACAGTTTCAGTACTGTGCTGCTCTACTTGGCAAGACTCTACTCGGTTCCAGTCGTTTTCCATTCCAACTAAGTACAACCTCCACAAGACAACATCATGGAAGGCAGCCTTGTGGTGATGTCTAGTGGGCGCTTTGTTGTCGTCTCTAAAGCTTTTCTCAACATGGTTTCAGTGTTTGCTAGTAACCGTCAGCATCCATCCATGAGCTCCAGACTTCCTGGTAAACCTTCCATTTTGGGTCAGCGTCGTGCTCCCTCTGGATCCGTTCATCGTGACTCATCCAGTGACGCCGCCCCCTGGCAGTCCCATGTTGGGCTCCACTCAGCTCGCCTGGGCCTTGGACCAAGTAGGTACTTAAAAAGTAAAAAACCAATAGCACCAAGTCGAGCGGAGCGGGATAGATGATGGAAAATCTCCCATAATTTGCTGTTAGGGTGGTAGTGATATATTAAGGCTTTATTCTTAATGTGCCTCATACATGAACGTATCTTAGAAACTAAGTTATCAGGTTAAATACAGCAGCAGAATTCACATTCACACATCACAAAAACTATGTAAATATTTAATTGAACCATGACCATGTTTTTCCTGTGGATTAATTAGATATATTTATTAGAAATATAACTGTGGGTCTGACAAAAATGAACTGGAAATGTGAGTCCTCGCGGCTAAAGGCTACAGGGCAAATTATTTCACCTGACAAGTGCGTACAAGTGTATTTTTCACAATGATGTCACAGCCTCTTTTACAAGGAACAACAGCTAGATACACTATGTGAGAGGATGGTGAAAACATTTGTTGCCCTAGGTGTGAATGTTCCGTGGGACACACAAAAAAATGTCAACACCGACTTTGGATCAGTGGTTTCAACCTCAGCTCTCATTCATCCTCTGGTGGGAAGAAACAAAGGAAGAAAGAAACAAGTAGTAATACACATTACACACAATGTTACACAGAAGATCAACTCTGTTTAATAAAGTTGAGAATCAACACAGAACAATCATTAACGTGAGATATTTGGCTCGTCTTCCGCCTGTCTTTATGACATGATTGGACAGGTGAGACTATCTCAACTTCAGAGTCACAATAAGAGAAGAAGGATCACAGTAGTTACGGAAAAGCAAACAAAAATGAAGGAGCAACACAATAGGCTGTTTTTGAGCAAATTGACACACGTTCTCTGAAATTCACCCTTCAATTTTCAAAACAAGTGAAAAATAAGGCCTGAGAAGCAAATTCAATGGATGTCGGTTCGTTGAAAGCCTATTGACAGCCTAGCCTGTCTGTCAGCTGCCAAGGGCAGCATTCTTCCTTGGCTCCAGAAACTCTACCATGTTGCACAAAAAAGAAACTCAATTACTTGTACTTGTACTGTAAAAGCTTTGTTTCAATGAGCATTTCTCATCCTCAAGGGTCATGAAAGCTGTCACACCTACTTCAGCTTCTGTTTGGGCCAGTCTTTTCCTGTTCTGGCAGTAGAAATACAGAAATACACCCATCACACATGATTGTTTACTTGATGATATCCAGGGGAGGCTGGGATAGATGTTTCATCCAGCTTGCAGAGCTAATCAACACTTCAGAATACTTAGGATACATAGTTTTGTCAAAACATCAAAGCATTTCTTTAAAAATCTAGTAATGTTTTAGCGATCCAGGCGACTGACGATCCTTACTTTACAACGACGGCACACGTTCATCTTCCATGAGGTCATTTTGGTGGATAAAAGATAGAAATATTGAAAATCAAAAGAAGCTTCACGTACTAGTTACACTGGAATCAAGGCTTGATTGTGATGATGTTCATTCATGGCTTTAAACTTCCCTTTCTGGATGGTGTGTTCAGGCGGTGTCCACCTTCAAAGTTTCCGGTTGACTGATCAGCGTCTGTCTTCAGCTCCTGTGCTGTAGTTTACAGCGTGAGCAGCAGGAATTGCTTTTGCGAGGGTTCTCACCTGCAGCTGTCAGTCAAAATGTTTCAGCGTTGTTCCTCTTCCCACATGCCATGTCTGGCTCTGCGCCGGCGGCTGCTGGCTCGCAGGCTCAGAAATGATGGTTTATGTCAGCGGTGACAGGACGTCAAGCCAAACACATCTTTTTTTTTTTTTTAATTTTTAGGACAAATTTAATTGACCGGGTTGTTGTTTCGTTCCTCCGCGGCCACGAACTTGATCTCAGCGTTGGCGGTCCTGGAAGCCATGCTGCTGTCTCTGACCTTGTGCTTGAACAGAAAGGGGAAGGTTTTCCTGAAGGACTTTTGGAAGGTGGCGCCCATGAAGCCGTAAACTATGGGATTAATGGAAGAGTTGGCGTAAGACATGCAGTTGGCCCACGTCTTGATCTTGTAGGTTGTGTAGTTGGGCTGATAGTTTGTAGAGAAAGACTGAAAGAGGACAAAGATCTGGATAGGACCCCAGCAGATGGCAAAGAGGAGGACGATTACGATTACCATCTTGGAGACTTTGCTCCGGATGCTGATGGTTCTCTCAGACAGGAGGTTGACCTGAAGGGGAGGACAGCTTCATTAATGTCAAGTTCTAACGATGAATTTTAAAAAGCATTTAAGTTAGGTTGATCCATGGTGGAGCAACATGTCCCCTTTCATGGGAATCCCAAGACCCTCAGCCAGACAATCCTATATTGCTTATGTTTAGGCTTTACAGGCTGTTTTGAATCCACAAACAACCTCATCTTAGCTCCATGTTTTGCCATAGAAGGGTGAAATTATTATTGAGTATTACCAGAGCACAAACACAGTATTGCGAGCGCACCCATACCTGATAGTTATTGTCGACCGGTTCCACCGTGGGCTGGCCCACCCGCTTCACCATCAGCGAGTAGCAGAAGGAGATAGTGAGGACGGGCAGCAGGTAGGCGGCGATGAACTGGTAGAGAATGAAAGCTCTCTCGTGTGTTTTAGAAGGAAATCTCTCCATGCAGTACTGCCTCGGCCCATACCAGTAACCCTCCTCTAGACGCTGGTACACTAGAACTGGGGTGGACAGGATGAAGGAGCCTGGGCACGACAAGATGCTTCAGCTTATCATGCATGTAAAATGAAGATTAAGTTTTTTCTTTCAATGAAATGAGCAGGACGCACCAATCCAAATGCAGATGCTGACGATCATGGCTACTCTTGGGGTGCGGTGGCGGAGGGACTTCAGCGGGTAGACTGTGGCGTAACAGCGGTCTCCACTCATAGCTGTTAGAGTGATGCACGTGGCTTGGACTGTCACCTGGCACAGAAGGAGGACACACCATGTACCAGTGAGCGAGGCTTTCTAACCAATTAACATTTATTTCAGATTTTTGACAAGACCATACATTTCTTTCGTGGTTCCTTTGAATGAAAATCCTACCACCATCAGCGCCTCTTCTCTGCGGTGCTCATCCCCTCTGCCTTTCAAAGCATAGCATCCAATGCAGAAACCTACTTTTTGCTCTGCAAATAAATGGTTTATACCCTTTTTTTTGTATTTACGCTGCCCTCAAGAAGTTGTCTAAGCATCGGTACCATCCCGTCAGTGAAGAATGATGATGACAGCATCGTGCCGTAGACTCAGACCAGGCTGGGGGTTCCGAATAACAGAATATCCCCAAATCACAGGTGAGCAAAGCTTGCGGGCTTATACCCAAGAAGACTGGAGGCTGTGGTTTCTGCCGAAGCTGCTCCAACTAAAATCAGAGAAAAGCGCCTGAATACTAATGTCAACGCAATATTGCAGGTTTATTTTTAAAAATGAATTTGAAAATTCTGTTTTCACCTATTGCACAAGATCAGAGCACAGCACGACATGAAGGAAAAGGTGAAAAGGTCTGAAGCCTTCACCGTGGGTGTGCTTTAACTAGTGATCATCTTTTCGTCTTCTTAAATATAGTTTCTGGTGCAGAACATTAAATGTTGCACACTTGAGTGAGCAACCTTTGGAAAAGAGTACATGTGGCCAAGGAAATGACCGAATGCATCCAGCTAATTGGATGTTTGTACAGAAAAGAAAGTAAGTAAACCCTGGTGTTTTGTCCAAGGTGTCTCCAGCACATGTGAGCTCGACTAAAATAGTTTGTTTTTTTCTGTGCAGCCAAACATGTACATCATCTTCCCCTTAATAAGGGGTCAAGAAAGAATCCAAAGCATCTTCTTGGCCGTGCTTCAGCGAAAGTCTCTAACTCATCTGAGGTTGTCGCTAATGAGCTCTCCATCTTTTCACAGCAGCATAAAGGAAAGAGGGAGTAGATGAGGCGTTACACTGCGCAAATGGAGACGACAGGTGCAAATTGAAAGGCCAGAAGTTGCCTCTGTCCTCTCCTCTAAGTGGAATGTAATTTTGTCCCTCTGTTCTGTATCTGTGTTTCTTCTCCAGATGCCTCTCATCTGAGACAGAGAATGTAACCATTACCCTCCAGAGGTTTGGGGCAGATCATCAAAAAGGGGTTATGCAGAGTTCAGTGATGGGGCCGCTGTGAAAATGAGCTATGTGATGATCACGATGTGTCGTGCATCTAAAATAAGACCTTGCACCGAAGCTGGGCCATTTCAGAGAGGACACGGAACGGTTATTGGCAGTTTAGTGTAGATTTAGCAGAGAGGAAACACAAGTAAACTCTAGTTTACTTGTAGTTTATATTGATTATATTCATTCTCGTAAATTCACTTCCCATTAAGAGTGTATTCAGGTGAAAGAGTGCAGACATTTATTCATTTTAAGCATCATGCAGCCATCTAATTAGAATGGGACGGCAGTGGCCGAACGTGCACACGTGTGTGTGCTGACGTGAATCCGCTCAACTCCATCTGCAAATGTGTGTGACCATCAGCAGCTTCGACGGGGAAAACAAAACCCAGTCTGTTCGTTCTAGAAATTCCTGAATGACATTGTCTTGCTGGCTGCAGCCCTAAAACCACACGTGTTGATCCTGCAACCAGACGGTGGTCAGTTAAAAAAAACCATCATCATCATCTCGGCTGCAACCTGGAGGGCATGACATAGCATGCCAGAAGCTCCATACATACAGGCTGAGCAGTTTAAGACCCGGAAACATGAGGGGAAAACAAACAAACAAACAAAAAAGACCAGACAATCACCATTAATCAATTAATCAGTCCTCAATGTTGTGAAGATGTGAAAATGACCGTTTAAAACATTTGTGCCTTAATTTAATTATGATTTCCCACACGTCTCTGGTGGAGGCGGGGTTCTCACAGCACACGTGTCAAATTAAAGAGCCCCTGAAAAGCTTGTGCGCATGCTAAAGGGCCTGCGACTCTGATAAGCAATTACTTTGACACGTGACTGAATTATTACTATTTGTGGTCCTCACCTTTCTATGTTCACATGCATGCTACACTCACACCTTTCCAAAGGGCTAGGCTCGCACGGGATTCATTTTTTTCATTTTTAAGTGTTTTAATGCTCATTCACGGCTGACAAAATGCACTAACTCTAACCTCTGATTTCTAATTCTAGTCTCGCGATGAGAGAAAAAAGGAAAACAAATGTACGTCATCGTCCCTCAGCACCATTCATAAATAATTGCATAAGGAATGCATTATGCCACGACCGTGTGAATATTTAATGGTTCTTGCAGTCTGTGCTGTCCCACACAGCTGACGGATGAGCAAATCATCATCTCAGACTGCGGCTCTTTTTTCCCACACGTTTCATACGGTCTGATGCTACAAATGTCACCACAGCTGGTGACCATCGGTTCTCAGTCAGTGTGCAGCCATTGGTGCCAAACCCCTGACTAATAAAACCTTTGCGCTAACATAATGTCATGGCAAATGTAATTAAAACTAGAAATTGTGTCGTCCACATCCATGCTGCACCTTGGATCGTGCATGGTGTGTAAGATCTTGGCTTTTATCACCCTTGTCCTCAGAGCTGGTTCTTCTGCTGCCATCATCGGCGCCTCTGTGCTGTCTTTCACTCAAGGCTTTTCCAGCTCCTGGGAGGGTTTCTTGATATCAGCCACTTCCTCAGTTTGGCAGCGGTACACGCCATGCAGAGGCTTGTCTTCCCACCATGGTTCCAGCTGTTCTTCCTCATCTGGTTTCTGCGGCCAGAGGTGTTCACTTAGTACCTCGTGTGCGAGGTTCATCTTTCTGATGGACTCACTCATCGCATCTGTTCCATCCTGGATAGCGGCTTTAAGTTCAGTGGCTTCTGTACTTAACGGTTTTATTGCAGCAGACTGGTATTGGGTCAAGAGTGTCTAACAAAGGTGGTTATAAACCATGCATTTTGTGTGGTAGACGCATATGCTACCATGCGTTAGATATGGACTGTTAAACAAGGTGAGCTAAACAAGGTTGCAGAAGCGCACCAGCTGTGCAGCAGGGCCGCTTCTTTTTTTTTGCAAAGTATAAGAGGATCAAACAGCTCTGAGTGTCTGAGTGAATACCGTTTATGTTTCAGTATCTCTAGACGTCAAAGGCTTGATGTTCCCTGTCCATGCTCTTCCTCCAAACTCATCCAATATGGACATTTATGGTGCTTTTCCATTACAGCGCCGCTCGCCATTAACTGGATTCACCTCAACTCAGTGCGCTTCCGTTACAATTGTGCATGACCTCAACGAGGGTGAGGTCATTCTGGATTGCTCCATCTGGGTCCCTCTGGATTCTGTCCTCAACTGCCACGCGCAGAAACACCGCCGCTGGACCACGGCGTCCGTTTGGGCGTATCCGTTTACCTCACTCACAGGAATGGCGGGCTTGGTTCACAGCAAGTGAGTCATCCAGTGGAGCACATGGGCCACAAAGGTACTAAAAAGGCCCAGGTACCAGGTACTTTCATCATCTGGAAAATCCTCAAAACGAATAAGTAGAGTAGGTGCTCCATTAGTTAGCACTCTGGGGTCCACACACCCTATTCTCCTCACAAAAGGCGTCACCACTTTACACTTGGTCGACATTTAAATAACCGGTGCTCTTTTGATTTGAAATTCAGCCAGTATCAGAACACACAGCGTCAGCAATCCTCAATATCTTTTATAATATCTATGAAACCGCAGCCTGTAAAAACCCATTAAACTTGCAGTTTTCAAAATAAAGAAAGAGGAATAAAGGTGGCAGTAAAAGTTTACTCCTTCCGTTTTTTTAAAAAGGTTGGACCGCTTCTGTTACGTCACGCAATTCAGAAATGAAACAGCCCAACTTGCTGCTCAAACCTCTTAAATGTCACCATTCTGGAAACGTAATGGGATTAACGTCGTCAATGTGATTTAGAAGCGAATCCATCAGTGTAAAGTGATATTTGGCTTGTGTAATCATGTTTCCGGAGCAGGAGGAATGTCACCGTAATGAGATATGCAGGTTTTTACCTGCTGCAGAAAGGCCACAAATTTGCACATGAAGTTGCCGAAGATCCATCCCGGCAGAGGGTAGAGGGTGGCGGTGAAGGGGACGCAGCAGACCAGGAAGATGATGTCCGTAGCAGCCAGGTTTGCTGCGGAGAGGACAACCAATCACACGGAAGGAAGCGTTACTGCTCACGTTTTTGCAGCTGTCTGAGGCAGACGGATATGTTATCCTGTGGTTTAAATCAAAAACATCACCACAGTTCATCCCAGTGCAGCAAATAAACACCAAGACCATCAGCTCTTTGCTTTATCGTCACATTACATATCAATCTAGTCATCAGAAATGTGCTCCTGGTTTTAATTAAATGTGATGATATTTATGCCCCTTTAATTCCTTTCGCCTATTTGAAAGAGGAGTTGCTGTCTCAACAGTTTTTTTTTAATTAAAAATTTCAAATCTTAATTTCTTGCTTCTTTTTTCTGGCGTCATCGGTCTTTTCCTCACACATGTTGCACGCTGCCAGCAAATCTCATCACATTAAGGGGTGCAGGGGCATTTTTTTGCAAGGGTGTCGCTGCTGGTTCAGGTGCAAATGCAATGGTGCAGAATATTAAGCAGTGCTGGTGCTCTGGGATGTCAGACCTCCAGCAGGATCACATTCTTGTCGCATACAACGTGCGACGGGAGAAGAGCGCGCACGGCTTTTGCTTTGTCTGCAGAAATCATACCTACGTCCGCACGTACGTGTTAAAATTCAGACAATTGACAAATGTTCTTTCTGGTTGTAACACAATTGCTATCCCAACGCTCATGGCAGGCGTGTCCTTGACCACGACAATAAAAATGGATTTTGGTGTTTTCACAGTTGAGATGCGTGTGAAGTTGTTAATGTTACACAAATGTGTGTTGTGTTTTCCGCTGTTAAACTTGTATCAATGTGAGCGAGCAAATTATTCAGCGCTTCTATTAAACCCCCAAAGATTCATGAAGCCGACGTTGGAATGAGAAGAAGCACAGATTAAAGAGTTGGAAACGTAAATTAAACATGTGGCGTGGACAGCGTAGAGTGTAGTTGAAGCGGATCTACTGGGATTGAAATCTTGGATGTGCTTGGATCCCCTGTAACAAAGTGTTAGAAAAGAAATAAATATATAAATAAAAAAGCTCACCGATGTAGAAGTTGGTGGCCGTCCTCATCTGTCTGTGTTTGGAAATGACGTAGATGACCAGAGAGTTGCCCAGCAGTCCAACCAGCATGATGAGGCAGAAGAAGAGGGGGACCAGCCAGGCGTCCGTGAGGAAGGGGTGCTCTCCTCCTCTCTCCTCTTTCTCACCCTCCCCGCGCCTGCCCAGAGACAAGTTCGCCTCGGAGCCGTTCACCCAGAGATGCTCGCTGGAGTTCCAGGGCTCCTCGGACGAGTACATGCCGGCAGAGCGATGGAGGGAAGAAGGTGTAGAGAAGGTGAAAGGTGTGGAGAACTGAGCCTCTGAGAGGCGTGACCTTGGGTTATAAAGGGGAAGGATGCTGAAGGAAAGTGATGAAAAGGGGAGGAAGAAGACAGATGAAGGTGAGAGCGGACCAGATTGTGAGCTGGGAGAGTGTGATTGCGAGTGCTTCAATGAAGATTACAGAAGAATAAAGGGGGAATGAAAGCAGGAATGAAACACTCTTCTCCTCCTTGAACCAGAAGTGCAGAGAGCGTAAAGCGGACTGTCTGACTGGGACAAGCACGCCTCTGGCTTGAAACCAGTGTCTTCTATCAGCTTGGTCACACAGCAGTGATGACAATCCACTTGCAGCATTCCCGCCTGTCTGGGCGTCTTCAGTCGCTCCGCATCTCAGCCTTCGATCTTCCTGGAGCGGCTGGCTCCTCTGTGGACCGTGTTTCAGCAAGAATGTGGCCGGAGGAGGAGAGGCAGCTTTATAGTATCAGAGGGGGGGGGGGAAGACAGAGGGAGGGAAGAGAGACAGAGGGGGGGAGAGAGGGGGGGAGAGAGAAAGAGAGGGGGGAGAGAGAGAGAGAAAGAGGGGAGAGAGAGAGAGCGAAAGAGAGAGAGAGAGAGACGCAGCTGAAGAAAGAAATGCGTGCACACACAGTAACTCTCATTTGGGTCTCCTAGCAACGGTGTCACTCTATAAGACATTCTTTACAGTTGTGTATGTGTGGATGTGGAGAATTCCGTTAAGATCTCCGGTATGTATGGATCACCCGGTGTGACGGCACGAAAAGAGTTTGCAAAAGAACTTAAACGCTTCCATCAAGGTAGAATCATGAGAGGTCAATGTAAACACTAAAATATATGCTTAAAATGCTGTAGGTGTTCAGGTGGAAACTGGAAAATGGTACATTTGTGAGCACTTTTCTATAGGAAATGCAATTGTTTCTAGGACATACCATACCCTGGCAAAATATAATCAACACCTCTGTCTTTGTAGCTCTCCTTAGTTCTCCTTGAGGCCACGGCGTTGATTTTCTCTAATGTTATAGAAATTTTGGCAAGAAATTCCTTTGTTAGCACAGCAGCGCTGACCACAGCCAAAAGTGCTGTGAGCAGCCCCCCTCTCAAGGTCCTCCATGTAATGACGCAGCTGGGCTGGCTGCCGTGCCACCGCGGCAATAAAAACATGCATTATAAATGAATGCATTTGTACAGCCACGCTGCAGATGTGCAGGGAATAAGCACAGGTGTACGTCCGCCCCCTGTACCACTAATTTACCATCATCCAGAGACCTGCACGCTCCGCTGGCTCTTGGTGGGGGCGCCATTAACGGCAGTTCTGTTAATTTTATTCATCCTTTTAATACTACTTTACAGTCCTAAACCACCTTGCACAAGTACTAGCTTACAGTGGAGAGAGAGAGAGAGAGAGAGAGAGAGAAGGAGACAGAAGTGCTGCGAGGTGAGCAGCTGCTCTCAGAGTCTTCTAGAACTTTTTGAGGGGAGAGAGGGTCAGTGTGGGTGCCTGCGGGCACCTACGGGTGTAGCTTGATCAGCGGTGGGGTGATGTGGGCCCACCAGGCGCGCCGCCACATTCTAGAGCACCAGCCCTCAGCACACCCGTTAGAAGGGCGTAGCAGAGGTCGATGTGGGAGGTGACCATGGCCTGGACTGAGGACTAAAAATCCATTTTTAACGGGGACATTCCAGAATAATATCTCACTGAAGCCCGTGAACCACGAGCTGGTTCTATTGGACAATAATGAGGAAGAATTGACCCAGAATCAATAGAAATACATTTGACACAAGGACTTCTAGTCATTCTAATAAAAAAAAACACAACAAAACCATAATGTCAGCAAAAAGGATGTCACATAAAATAGTACAAAGGCTCGTAAAACTCTTTACCTAAAGGCTGTTTACATAATTATAACCTTGATTCAAGCCATGACACTTTTGAATTAAAGTGTCTTTTTCAAATGAAACTTATTCATTATGGATCTAAAATATGCAGGTTAAGCCTGGGCCAACGCGTTCCTCCTGGCTTAGACTCATGATGCACGTATCGATCTATTGCTGCTCCTCAGGCGGTTTGCAGCTGAATTGTAGAGCAGAAGAGAATATTTATCAAGCTGGGCCATAAAGAAAATTAACTTTAGGGTCCATCTAAGGAAAACAAATGCAGACAGATAAGAAGTAAGAAGTAGAAGAGAAATGGAGAGGAACAGAATGAGAGTAGAGAAGGGAACACCGGTGAAGGTCTGCCCTCTTCCAGACCCGTCTGTGAGGGATTCAGCCGGCGTCGCTCCAGGGTTCTGAGCAAATGAGTAACAAAAATCAAACGGCATCAGTTCTCAGCCACAGCAGACAAGGCAGCGGCTAAACCTGACAATGGCGATGTTGTTTTAAAAAATCCATAAATAATTCAGCATCAGAGACTTTTCGCAAATAGCCTTGCTGTTTCCTAAGAGTGTTCATGCCTCACCTCAGACTGTGAGCCTCTGTAATCAGGTGAGGGAAAAAGTACATTCAACCAGCTTTTTCCATGCTAGTGACTTCAGGCTCCGCGCCGCTTGTTAAAGCGCTGAACGAGATCAAAGCGTGAAGAATACTTCAGTCTAATAACATCGCTCACCTTAGCAGATCATCTGAAGATGATTAGAAATAGAAGGTCGCCTCCAGGAGTTGCAGCATCCTCGTCAGGCCTGGAATGAGGATCAGATGAAACTGTTTTGAGGAAGAACTTTGATTGCCTCAGAAAAGATCAGAAGGATGGAACAGACAAAATGGTGGCTTAGGACAGGGATGCTGATTGGTCGGCTAGCTGACTTATTCGATTTTGTTTTTAACGACACAAATTGATAAAGATAAGCGAGTTTCACACACGTGTCCTTACTCCAGTCAGGGTTCACATTTAGGCACTATCGCCAACGCTTTTGACAGATACCAAGAAACAGTTACTTCAGCTGTTTAATTGGATGAAACCACAGGAGAAGCTCAAGCCGTTTACTGCTGCAGTAATTTCCAGGCTGACCAAGACAAAAACAAGCACAACCGTTCTGGACCCCACCACCTCTGCAATTATTACTATTATTACCTTACCATTATCCAAGATAAATTAAAAGAATTCTTTATTTTTAATCCCATTGAGCAACAACAGTGTCATCTGACGGGGACTTTCACCGGGACAGAGACGTGAAACTCCCAATGGACGCCGCAGGCGAAGCCTCGCTCAGTAACGGCTGACTGATAATCATCAACCTCCGCGCGAGAGAACAATCACGTCTGTCGGGGCTTGTCATCAGGCAACAATGAGATTTCTGGAAGTGTTCGAAGCAGATTCTAAATTGCCCCATTAAACCAGCTAATGCGGGTAAGAAAATGGTGAAAAGTCATCTCAGTTGTCAGGAGCAACAGCTCTGAAAGCCTCAGCGAGAACATCTCAGAGGTTTCACTTTCGAGCTGCGGGACGACAATCAGAATACCAGAATTCGTCCGTGGTTGTATTGTTTCCGAACAGGTGTTAATGTTGTAAATGAGTAAATCACAACAGCCTGGAACAGAGCGCCTCGCTCATTATCAGACGGGACATTTAATCTGCTGCCAGCATTCAGAGGGATGAGTCGCCCACTCAGATGGAAATGTGCTCGGAGCTTCTGGAGCATCGAGCAGTCCAGCGCTCAGGTGTCCTCCTGAAATGTGACATTTGGCTTTATTTAAATCTAATCAGCAAAACAAAACATTATTGCGTGTCACTCAAATGTTACAGGTTTCCAGCAAAAGGCTTAATTAAGTACTTAATCATAAATTAAGTGTTATGCTAATTTAGCACAAGTCCTCACAGTTTTATTGATTTGTTCTATTTTATGTAAAAGAGAAACAGATGACTGCTGATGTAGAACGTGTTCTTACCCCGAGAGGAGAGTTCCTGCTTGTCTTTTCCGTCTTTAATTGTCTACTAAACGGTGACATCATGATGTCAGCTGATGGGGCCTGGTGTAATCAATCCTGACTGATCAGGGTCTCTCTCCGCCTTTATCCGTGAAGAGGACAGAGCCCAGATGGAAAATGAATAAATGCTTTCAAGTGCCCCGCGGATCGAAGAGATCTGTGTATGTCGCCCGTCTGCCTTCGGGCCTGCAGTCATAACATTTTCAAACAGAGGACTGATGAACGAAAGAGGCGGTTTACAGGGCTGCTATCGATCCCTCGGGTGTGACACAAGCACCTTGTTGGAACCGATCTTCAGTGTTGTACGCCATGGGGGGGTTGCTGGGAGCGTGATAATGCAGACGCCTCGCGCCTTAATGGCGAGGCTTTGAATGACCGAGGAGACAGAGGATTATGGCGCCGGATCAATCAGGAGAGCTGTGCAGATGTGATAGCACCCCCCCCCCACCACCACCACCACACAAAAAGACAAGTAATCAAGGTCGTTGAGAGCCTTGAAACTAGTCATCCAAAACCACTTTACTAGTATTTATTTACTGCTATGATGAAATCTGATAACTGTGTGATGCGTTTTGCAGAAATGCAACAATCAGAAAACCCTGTTTATGTGTTTCAGCTGATTTATTGGATTTATTCTTCCAGAGCACGTGCATCGCGATGTAAAACTCAAACTTCCTGTTATTTCAGAAACATCTGGTCTTTTCTCATTGAACATGACGACTCCTATCATCTAGATGGGAGCTAACAGATCGACTCCTGTACTTCCTTTATACTCCACGTTTGTGGTCTTTTGTCTTGGTCATTTGAAACATGGTAGAAATCTGACACCGCCTAAAGACATGCCTGACTTCAGCAACCATAATTTATCACTTTCTTTCCGTCAATATGCAAATGAAGTCTTTAAAAAGAACCTTTAGAACCAGAGTCCAACAGAGTCAGCTGATGAGGATGAAAGCACTATCAAAGAGAGATGAAGAACAGATGAGAGAAGTCTCATTCTGACCAATCAGCTGCAGGAACACAGACTCCGCCCACCAGGCCCCTGCACAATGAAGACACCATACAGCAACAGTGTTTGAAAGATAAAATCAACTTCCTGCTGCATTTTGAGGAGCAGCTGGGGGGGAAAGACCGAGAGCAAATATGATGGGGAGAAAAGGAAGAAGGCACAGAAGAATGTGGAAATGAGGAGAAAGAGTCAAAGACAAGGAAATGAGCAAAGCAAAATGACAGATATATGAATGTTGGTGAGCATGACGGGCAGGAAAAAGATTTTTTGCTTTTGTCTGCCTTCCTTCATCCCCCAACCAGATGAGGAAGACAATGACAAAAACAAATGGACTGGAGGAAGATGAGCGCTGAGAAACAAAGCATGACATGAGCAGCATCTCTGGCAGAGAAGCCAGACCCATAAACAAAGAAACCCAATAAAGGAAATCAGCAAGCTGCATCTCGATGAAGTCAAACTTCCAACGTGCATGTGTATGAATGAGATGGAACGGAATGAATGATCTGTTCTCACAATAAGAAAATGACATTAGAATAAAAACAATCGAATGAACGCTGACTGGTTTGAGAGCCGCAGGGAGACCTGATAAAGTGGATTTTCTCATCCAAAGTGCTCATCCATCAGTCCATCATCCATCAGTCCATCAGGCTGAGCTGGGAAATGTGCAGACATGAATGTCTTTGTGTGTGAAATGCTGCTGGATGGTGATTCTGATCAGCAGAATGTACGTGTACGAGCAGGAAGAGCATCGGTTATCTCTCTGAATAACAACAGGGTGTTGAGGTGCATCTCAAAGAGTCATTTCCATGTTCCAGTGTTGCCCAAAATTGCATGTTTCCTGCATGAAACATAATCGAATACTTAACAGGAAAACAGGAACACATGGAGGCAGAAGCGCAGAGATGTTCCTCAATCTCTCTGACGCCAGACCTGGAGTACTCGGAGTGGAACACTCTGTTTTCTCCCCCGGTCTGTTTGATTAACCTCTTGTGTGTGTCATGTTCTTCTGTGATGAGGGACGAGGGAAAATAGGCAGATGGAGCCCACGCATGCGAGAACACTGCATTTTGCTCCTCTAATCTGTTGTTAAATTCATGACTCGGTGAACGTATGTCAGAGGAGAGCAATTCTACAGGTAAATGTTAAAAAGAGGAACAGAAGGAGAGCTTAAAAAGACACTCAACATTTGTGACACTGACAAATGTTGGCACTTCAAACAATTTAAACCATCTCCGCTTTGTATAATATAGAATATCTTTTAGCAGCATAATTAGAAAGATAGCGAGAAATTACCTCCAGTTTTCCTCTTGGATTTAGAAATGGGTCAACTTAAAATCTGTGTTTGCATCAGTACCTGCAAAACCTCTGATAAAGCAAATAATAAAAGTAAAGCCTTGTGCTCTTTTCTTCTCTATGTAATGTGAGGCAAATAATGTTAAAGGGATTATTGTGTTATGGTTATGGTGGCATATATTTTTCTTTGTTTTGAACGACTTTGTTTAATTTGCTGAAAGAGCTGTGTTGATTTCCCCTGTTTGGTTTCTCCGGGTTGGATTTGTTATTCTGGATTAGCTACTAGATAAAGTAAATGGGTTTACAGCAGGGGGCTGTCCATGGTACCCCTGTCATGTTTCTGTTAAGGAAATATTGTTGATATAATGACAATGCTGACATCTAGTGTTCATTACACGAACTGCACTTGGACAACCCACCAAAAGAGCGTTCGGTTCCAGACTTCCAGTGTGCCGAACGCAGCCCGCTCGTGTGGTCACATGCTAATCGAGCCGCATCACATGACACCAGCCTGCTTCCCCTTTTGCTCTGTGTCATCTGTCGCTCGATTGGGCTTCATTAAACGGCCCCGTTTCGATAGCTAACCTTACTGGTGTCATTAGTATAAAATTGTGCGAAAGAAATTTTGCTGACCCGGCTGGAGCACCGGTTTGATGCTGCTGGAGTGCATAATGAACGGACACGCTATGCTTTATACCGGGGTCACTCTGGCCTTCTGGAGCACCATACTAATCGTCGGTAAGATTGCATTTTCTCTGTAAGTTTGTTTGTATGGTGAAATTGACGTCAGGGAATCAATCAGTTATGCTACAATATAAGATTTATCACTCTGTAGTTTTGCGTTTTGTCCGGGACGTGAGTAAGTCATTCGACTAGGTAAAGCGGTTGCGGTTGCTACCATTTTGTTTGCTAGCCGTTAGCTATTTATCATAATTCGCATTTTAGACATATGGTTTGTACGTGGTATTACATATTTCCCTTACAGTGGCAATTAATATATCAAATCCTATAGGGTAACACCAAGAAGTATACCAAAATAAGTATGTATGCTGGTATCTTCATCGGCTAAATTAAGCTAATGCCACTTAGCTTCGAATTCAAGAGCTTCTTTGGAAATATCAGCCATTCAAGCACACTGATGTTGACATTGATAGATGGCAGTGTAGGATAGAGTTTTGGTGCTTTGTGTTTGATCCTTTATTCAGATGTTTATGTTAAACTCGTGTTATTGTTGCTAAACTAACGTTAGCTGGTTGTGTACAGTTGATATGAGAACATGAATAGCCGCAGTTCGCACGTCAAGTTAGAGCATATTTCCGTGACTGTAATACACGCACACAAGAGGAGCAAATGTCCTGTATTTAATAATGTATTTTTCTTTTCCTCTAAATTTCCACAGGTATATGCTATACCATCTTTGATCTGGGATTCCGCTTTGATGTGGCATGGTAAGAGAGCAAAGTGAAAACTACATAAAATAGAATCCAAAACATATGCATTTGTCATCTTTAATAATAAAAGTCATTAATGTGTAATATTAAACATTAATATATTAATAATCCATTCATTGGTCCTCAGTACTTTAGATTCCTGACACAAATAAAATTTGTCACATTTCATTCTGAGCTTTATTGACAAAGATGTTGCTATTTAGGACTTTACACACTTGACGGATTTTCCTCAATTGCGTAATGTCACATATTTGCAAAAATGAAAATAAAATCCAATCTGCTTCATACACACAAAGGATCAGGATCCTGGTGTCTTACTTGAGTGAAGAGAAATGATTGAATGTTTTGTCTCGCAGGTTCCTGACAGAGACGTCCCCCTTCATGTGGGCCAGTCTGGGCATCGGCCTGGCCATTTCTCTGTCCGTGGTCGGAGCAGCCTGGTGAGTAAAACCACCAGTAAAGCCATAAATAACTAAACTGTGAATGACTGGAGGCTGGAATAGATTCCTCACTATTAAAGCTTCAGGAAACTCAGTTGTGTAACTGAGGAACAGGGAAATAGGAACATAAGTGTGTGTTTGATGGAGCAGCTCGTGTGTCGTCCTCGGGTCCAAATGTTGATTATAAGATGTCATAAATTAGGGTTGGAATTCATGGTGTGTTAGGATTAAGCACGCAGTAGTGCATTCTGGGACTTCAGGTGCTGTGTTTACTGTCATTCCAGCTGTTCTTCCCGTTAAATTGATGTCATGGGTTTTGTTTTTCACCTCAGGGGGATCTACATCACCGGCTCAAGCATCATTGGCGGTGGTGTGAAGGCTCCACGAATCAAAACCAAGAATCTGGTCAGGTACAGCTTCATTCCCTTGGGTTGCAGACGCTCAGTTCTTGTTGACTTGTCCAGGAAATGCAGCTGCTGCACAGTTAGGACGTTTTCCACTCAGACAGCTTGTTGTTTGATAGAAGAGCGGTGAGAGCCGTCAATCGTAAACGCTGTAACTTTCAGTCTGATGGTTTCTGTCCCGCAGCATCATCTTCTGTGAAGCTGTAGCCATTTATGGCATCATCATGGCCATCGTGATCAGCAACATGGTTGAGGTAAGCACTCCTTATCTTCCTGAACCATCATCAACATTTCAGTCAGATTAATCACAGAATATCCCTGGATTAATCCTGATTAATTCC